>OY740766.1:41224147-41824147 GCA_963513935.1 Aphrophora alni | reverse complement strand
ATATTAAATAATTAACTATATTATACAGCTTCACGCAGAGAATATCACTCAAAGTGATGTGGAGTTCTATACCGCGAAGTCACATAGTAAGTGACATCATTGAACGCATTACATTGAACAAATATACATGTGTTTGTAGCCATAATATAACGTTACTTTAAAAATAATACTTGTTATTAACGTCAAGATGATCAATCAAGTGAATCCTCAAATAACAAAAAAAATGAAATAATAAATTTGGTTGTTAACGTTAGCATGATAATTATTTGCTATTTTAAAAAAAAATATTTCAAATCATTGTTTTTGGTCATTACTTGATCACATCCTTTGCCTTGATTATAACTTTGGATGGTCATAGAGCCTCAATATGATTCTAAATTAAAATTGACCATTTATCACTTATTTACAGAAAAAATACTTATCCAAGCAGGAGGGATTGAGAAAATAACTATTTTAATATTTAATCAATAACTGTTTGTTTTCTTTCCACTGACCTCCTTCCAATCAAATACAGACCTGAGTTTTTATCTATAATTATATATTTTGTTGTATTTTAACTAAGTCAATAATTGTCATTAAAACAAATTACGTTAGTATAATCATAAATAATAACTGAAAATACATTGTATTAATGTTTCGTAATAAAATCTAATAAAAAAGTGTTAGAAGATATTTAATTTTTTTATAATTTATTATTAATATAATTAAATAATATTTATTAAATTCTTATTTTTTTCTAATTTGACAAATATACATTTTAAAATAAACTTCTTAAAATTTATGTTGCTGAAAAATTTGTTTCCCAAAATCAATATTCAAAACATTTTAAATTTCTTATTTTAGTATCATTACTCAACTTCAAATATACTAATAAACTGTCTATAACCTTCGTACTTTCAAGTATTTCAAGTGCACAAGGGTAGAAGGATCAGACATACAAAAATATGAAAAGAGAAAGTATTTAGAATCCTTAAGAGTCTTTAATGCAAATAACGCCGAAACATACGAATAAGTTACTAAATACTAAATAAATGGTGCAGGAACATAGCACAGACTTTTCTGTAGAGAAATGAAAGAATGGCTACATCTTAAACACCTACTATTTGTCGAGATGGTGATTAATATATTATGTTAAGTCCTATATTTTAGAAATTTTTTTACAAAAATAAATTCCTCTTGAGTATTGAGATCTGATTATTATTTTCCATACATATTTCAAAACGAAATAAAAGTATAACTAGATATTTTTGACAAAACAGTCAAAAAGTTTCTAGGAAATTGAAACATCAATACTGGTGGACACATGTAGACAAAACAAAATCCATATCAAGTGATTACTAATTATTTAAAAATAGTTATTCTAGAGTTATGTTACGTTATTTGAACTTTTTCCTTGTAATTTAAGGACTAAATACCTCTCAGTCATCATCGCCTTATAAAAAAAGAAGAATAAACGTAAAATAAAGACCCCTAGCCCTTGAATACTCTAATAGCGTGAGGGTCGAAAAAACAAGATTTGATCAAGCGAAGATACCTGGTATAAAAGGTGAAAGAGAGGAATCTAACCCCAGAATACATGAAAAGGGTCATATATCTACCTCGAGATTGCCATAACCGTATTAAAAATGATGAGGCCCAGGAGGTCTTATTTTAATATTAATTCCCATATAAGGGCTTTTAGATACAAGTTTATATAACTATAACTATTATTACTGAAATATATTTTTTTTAATAGTACTGTTGTTTAATAAATGTATTTTAAATTGCTATCGTTATCAAACACTTGCTAAAACTATATATTAGTTACAATGATCTTTTTTTAAATCGACAAAATCGAATTATATCTATAAATGATTTTTTTTCTATCAACATTAAATCTAAAATATCAACGCAAAATACGATTTTCCTCAAATCCAATTCAATTCTGTCAACTGTGGTTGAAAAAAGTCAGGTTAGTGCATTGTTCAAAAATATTTCTATAATTTTATTATTATACATTTTTCGGACATTTGCCATCATTTGTGTGTTAGAAATCAAAACACGACGTTTCGGGAATAAGAATCAATTCCCGTTATCAAGTGACTAAAAACTAAAGAAACATGAAACTAGAAACTAAGCCTATGTAAGAAGTAAAATAATAAAGAAAAGTAAATTAAATTAAATTAAGTAAAGATATAAAACTAAATGAGGAAGATAGATTAGTCAGTTTTGATGTAGAAAGTCTTTTCACCAATGTACCCGTACAAGAAAATCTTAACATAATTGATCATTGGCTTTTAATAGACAACAGCCTAAAAGAACGAACTAACCTTCCCGTTGGTGCCATAATGGAACTCCTTAAACTTTGTACGGAATGCAATTATTTCCAGGTTAATAATAAAATATATCGCCAGGATAACGGTATGGCAATGGGTAGTCCACTTAGTCCTGTTTTTGCCAATATTTTTATGGAGGAATTCGAAAAGAAAGTTATTAATTCTTCCGAATTTAAACCGAAAATACGGCTCAGATATGTGGACGATACATTTGTTATATGGCCTCATGGTAGTAATAAATTAGAATATTTTTTTGCTCTAAAGAACACTTTTGATTCTATATCCTTAACCATGGAAAATGAAGTAAACAATAAACTACCCTTTCTAGATGTGTGTGTTGAGAGAGATAGGGGGATCCTAAAAACTTCAGTTTATAGAAAAAAGACACACACCGGTCGTTATTTAAATTACAATTCTAACCATCCTATGTCCGTCAAAGAAGGAATTGTTCATTCCTTACTTGACAGAGCTTATATTATTTGTTCTGATAAAAACCGTCTAAACTTGGAACTAACACGTCTCGAGCAGGATTTAAGTTCTGACGGATATCCTCTATCCATTCCTTCCAAATGTAAAAGAGCGAAAAATAATAAAAATCATGAGTCTAAAGATGAAAATAAACCACTAGCGTACATGGCAATCCCTTATGTGCCGGGATTATCGGAAAAAGTTAGACGCGTAGCCAGAAAATATAAAATTTGTACCGCTTTTAAAACACTAAACACCATTAGGCAACATCTCGTCCAAACTAAACCAAAAAATGGCACTCAGGATACTAAAAACTGTATTTACAGTATCAAATATGAGTGTGATAGACAATATTTTGGTGAGACAAAAAGGCCATTAAACATTAGAATAATAGAACATAAAAACAATGTGCGGTTAGCCCTAGTCGATAAATCGAAAATTGCAGAACATATATAGTCCGAAAATCACGAATTTAATTGGGAAGAGGCAAAAATCATACACCGGGAAAGTAACTTATACAAAATTAAAATATTTGAAGCCTCATATATAAAACTAACGGACAATCCTATCAGCCAATCAAATATAGAAGTAAGGCCATTATGGCCCCCATTATTTAAAAAAGAACTAAAATTTGATTATAATACCCCTACAACTAAAAAATAAGCTGAAATTTTACCTGTTAAATCGCCACAAGGGGTTGTAACCCGCTTTCGGGCTAGGAAGCTTAAATAACTAACAATAGGCCACTCCCCTAATAGTTTGTCACGCCTTCTGGACCACGTCACTTGTTGCTGTATCTTTGATACAACAACACGTATTTGACGTTAGTTGTGTGTTACCGTGTTTGTGTTTTTTGACTTCTCAGTTTTAGCTCTGAGATGCATGCTTAGATATTAAGGTTGGTGGTATTCTTATTTAATTTTACTTCTTACATATGCTTAGTTTCTACTTTCATGTTTCTTTAGTTTTTAGTCACTTGATAACGGGAATTGATTCTCATTCCCGAAACGTCGTGTTTTGATTTTTAACACACAAATGATGGCAAATGTCCGAAAAATGTATAATAATAAAATTGAACTTCCATCATTAACAAATAACTTCAAACAGAGAATTTCTATAATGTCATCATGTGCATTTCAATAAATATATGGATGTCTGTGTTGTGAATATAGTTTAGTTTTTCTGTTTAAAGCTGCCCCCACTACCCTTTCGTTTCCTAAAGTCTGTTTTTAAACTTTTAAATATCAACAAAAAATTTCTATATTATTTAAATGACTGATAGGACTCCTTGCTACATCACTCAGTTTGATAAAGTGTATGTGATTGGTGAGTTGATTTAGTGTGATCCTGAAGAAAACTGATGTGTAATTCTGAAACCTATGTGAAACTAAGCGACGGAGCAGAATGATCTTTAAACGAATGTTCAGTTTCTTATTTCATTATTTATATAAACTGTGTAAACTACATATATAGTACTCTCATCTCAGATTAGTCATTCTCCTATTTCTTTCTCTCACTTCGGTCAGAGAGACTGTTGAGTTTTTTCTGGGGTCAGACTATCTCTCCTCTAGTGTGATTAGTAGCTTCCTAGCGAAGGGGTTTTCTTTATCTCAGACACAATGTCGTGGTAATCTTCCTTCGGCTTCCATTTCTCATTTCGAAATTTTTAAATATTAAATAAAACAGATAACAAAATATTAACACAAATAAATAACATTATATTTATTTGGTTAATAAAATATATAACATAATTTTAAAACAATTTTTAATCATAAATTCCATTTATCTTTCCATTCCTCTAACAGGAATACTGGCTGAAATATTTCAACATGAAATAGAAATCCAATTCATTATGAACACTAATAACAAATATTATAAGCAAATAATATATTACCATAGATACGTTGACGACATTATCTGTATGTTCAACGGCACCAATAGACAACTGATCAATTTCAATAATTACTTAAACAATATTCATCCGTCACTTACATTTGCCTCCGAATTAGAAAATGATAACCAATTGAGTTATTTAGATCTCGCCATCACCAAAATAGAAACCAAACACAACTTCAAGATATTCAGGAAACCGACCCAAACAAACCACACCATTCATTCCACATCTAACCACCCACAATCGCATAAAATGGCAACTTTTTACAGTTATGTGCACAGAGCACACTCAATACCCAGGAACACTGCAGACCTCAACAATGAACTGAATATAATTAAACTAATAGCAATAGTTAATGGTTACAAAGCTAATATTGTGGATAATTGTTTTCGAAAACACAAATTGAAAACCTTAAGAAACCTAAAACCCTTGTACACATCACAAATTCCACCCAAAACAAAATTTGTGTCCATGAAATACAGCAGCTACCTTGAACACTCTACCCGTAACCTTTTCAGATAAATTGGATATACAATTAATAGCACACCGAACTTCTGGGAGCTGTTAGGAATACGTTAATATTAGTTTAATATTAGGTTATATTAGGAAGAAATCATATTCACAAAGCTCAGAATGACCCAACTATTGTGAAACAATTAAAAAAATGTTGAAATGCTTGACTTGCAAACTCAACTAGGTTACCAAGACTCCTAAAGGTATATAAGCGGTCAGCATGATTTGGAGCTCTCTCTTGTCTTTTCGGAGCTGGGAAGATACACGGCTGTGTGGCTAGCCGTGGTGGAAGATGGCCCAGGAAATCTACGCAACAAACCGTAAGCAAGCATTTCTATACATAAAGTCACCAATAAAAACATTTATAATTTCTTTCATGTAATATATAATAATAGTTGGAATACTTCTGGGCTTTGAATAAATAATATGGTTTTGTTTTATTGTTCAATTAAATTCCTATTATTGTATTAAAGTTTTGTATTTAAATTATTGTATTAAAGTTTTGTATCTAAATTATTGTATTAAAGTCTTGTAGTAAATGTTGTAGTAAAGTATCAGGGAAATGAATATAAGTTTAATAACAAAGATAAGAGCTAATAAAAATACTGAACCACTGATCTTGATATTTAATTAATAAATAAGAACCCAGGCATATTCTAGAGGGCCAATCCTAATAGAGCCTAAATCACATTTTTCATCACAACACCAATATTGTCGCCAACGATCCATTCACAAAATGTGGTGTATACAGATTACATTGTGACAATACATAGGTCAAACTGGAAGGAGTTTTAAAACTAGGTTCAAAGAACATTTACCACATAATAACTTATCTAAAATAAGCTCTAATTACGCTGAACACCTGATAGACAACGACCATAAATACACGGACATTGCTAGTAATCTGGAAATAATTCACATTGTAAACAAAATCAGAACTATGGATGTACTAGAAGAGTACCAAATATATAAACAATTCAAAACAAACCCGGACAGTTTATTAAATGATAAATTGAATTTTGCATCCAACTGTCTATATGATACGCTTGCTACATTAGATAAGAATGTCAAGGATTATGAGTTTTAAACTGTCAACAAGATATATTATATAATCCCTCAGTGAACAGTTGACCACTACATTAACAAGATGTGGCTATATTATCTCTACTTTATTTTATATTATTTTCGACCTGTACTGCAGTACCAAATCTTTTATGTTTATTTATTTTTGTGAAACGTGTATCAGTGTGTTGTGTAAACGTGTTGTTTCATCTGATGATGGTATATGTTATACCGAAACAGCTGTTATGAAATATTAATAAATACTAAACACAAGATTGCTAAGACGTAAGTAATTTAGTAATAACAATTTTTAATCACTACAACTTAATTTTACAGACAAAAAATGTAGTTAATAAGCTGCATTGTTGCAACGCAATGCAAACAGCCGATTTAAACTAGGCCTACTTTCATAAAAGGATATTACTTGAGCTTAATGCACTGCCAATCTGTAGAGGGAAGCACTTTCAACAATTATTGTAGAATGTATACCTTCAAAATTGATTGTTAAAATGTATGATAGGAAACATTTATTTAAATTTTAAAATTAAATATTGTAATATTTATTTAAAGTGAATAATAACAGTTGACATTTAATTTGTAGTTGTGTTGTTAACTAGTAGTTATTGTGTATTACTAGTTCATTAGAACTGTTTAAAGTTTGCCATTACATGTATTCTACGGAAAAATATATTAGAAAAGTTTCGACAGCCCATTTTAGCCCGTTTTATTGCTAACGCGATTTTTCCGCCATTGCAACTTTGAATACTTATAACTAGAAAACAAAGCCATTTATCGAACTACTTTCAACATCGTTTTCCTTGTCACATTTTACATAAAAATAATGTATCATATGTCTACTTTGGTATTTAAAAATAAAGTTTCATTCAATTGGCGGACAAAAATTTCAAACCTACTGAGAGTATATTTTTTTTACACTACGTACCTTCTCATTTGTTTCTGCCTTCAAGTACCTCTCAGTTATCCAGTTTATGAGGTTATTTCCTTACTTAAAATCATTCTGTAAATATAAATTTACTTATATCGATTTTTAAAGTTTTTTGTACCCAGGCAAACATTTATAACTTCATACTTGTAATTGTTGTAAATTTTACAAAATAAACGCATAATAAGTAATGGATATTTTGTAGAAAAATGAGATTTTACAAAAGCGTTATTTCTTAAAAAATCATCTATTTTAGTAAATTATATTTATATTTTATTTTACATAGTATCTATTTACAAATCTCCCAGTGAATTATGATATCTTGATAATATGGCTCCCTATGATAATAATCAATAAACTTATCTCAATGTTTTGGAAACTTTTCTTTTTCACCAATGCATAATTAAAATAAATCTGATCTAATTTTATGTAACTAACAATGAAGTTTATTTTATTTTCTATTTTCTTTTTAGTCCAAAATTACCGTCATACCATTCGTTTATTTATATTTTTAAAAAATGGATTTATTTTTCCAAAGCCACCCTTCTACCACCTGCTAGTTATACAAGATAAATTTGTTTACTTGGAAATCTACTTCAATTGCCAAATGCAGTTTTCTATCCAACAGTTGTAGTTATATAGAACAAACTTTCTAATCTGTACGTTACTCAAGACTAACATCCCATCACCCCTCTGGTGTGAATACATATTAAAATTTAAGCGTGTAAGTTTAGTTTACTCAAAACCACCCTACCACCCCCTGTTGGTGGTTTCATAGAACAGCTAACTATATTAACACACCAGTGTATTGTCTCAGGAGTCAGGATGCATTAGCTTGGTGCATGCTTTACCTATTCCCTTAACTGAACTACCTACAATCAATATTGATCCAATTAATGATACATTGAGTGGTATTCGTTTACAATATTTTAATAAAGTTTTTACTAAATATACAAAACAATATCTTTTTAATAATAAATTCATTGTAAGGCGATTGAGAAGGACGACTTTAGTTCATGTTTGAAGATTACTGTTTTAATCTGAAGCTGCCAGGTAGCACAATAACAACAAAATGAATAATTAGAATAAATCTTTTAGTTACAAATGGTGTATTATAAAGTTACCCACCATTAAAAGTTACGCAATTCGAGCATTGTTTGCGTTACGTTTTTCCATCACTACTTTAATAATTTAACGAGAACAAGTAAAAATATAATAATAAATTAAAAATCAAAACTTTTTTTATATTGACGTTTTTAAGCAGATATAAAGCTAGTACTGCTATATAAATCCTTATAGATAAACGGGATACACCACTACTCTAAAAGTGAAATGTATATGACTCACCAAAACATAAAACTCTTCGAAAAACTGTTCATTTTATTACTCAATTTTAAGTAAACATTTGGAGGCAAGAACTTCTTCTTCAATTCTTTGCGCAGGAACAGGATCGTTTAAAATGCTTTTTAAACTTCTTTAATTCATTGCTCAGGAATAGGGTCGATTAAGATACTTTTAATAGTTATTTGTGCAACTAGTGAGCAAAGTGGCAGTTTTTTAAACGAGAGAAAAATGTTGACGCACGAGGCTTGCCGAGTGCGTCCATTTTATCGAGTTTAAAAAAGACACTTTGCTCACGAATTGCACATTAAACTTTGTCTACAGTTGTTATTTTGTGACAAATAAAAAACATACTTCAGCAGTAACACAATATGGCGGGGTATTTGACAGGTTTTCATCCTCTGAACTGTCCATATTTTAAAACTAACTACACAAAATATAGCAGTAGTGCTAAACAACACATCAACACTGAGTAGAAGTTCTCACGTCAAAACTGAGGTTATTTTATGAATATTACAAATAACTTAGGTGTATTGTTGAGGAAACGGGATTGCCAACTTCAAAACTCGGCAAACGAAAAATACTCTCCGTGTACATACACTGGCAATCATCTTCATGAATAATTACTTCCTTTTTCAACTTTAAAACGTTGTTTGGTTGTTTATTTATGTTATTTTACATGTAAGAATTAATCTAACCTACATACGGGACATTTCCTGTATATTATAAATCAATTCAAATAAACTTAACCTAAATTTCGTTTTGTTCGGTTGCCATTTGGAGTGAGAAAAGTAGTGTGCAAAGTAGTGGGCAAAGTGAAACTGTTGAGAAATCAGCTGTTTTGCAAACTAATTTAAATGAACAAAGTGCCACTTTGTCAACAACTGTAGACAAAACTTATTTAATTCTTTGCGCAGGAACAGGGTCGTAATATTTAAAAATTCTTATCTCGTAAAATTATTACATTATGTTTTGTACTGAATAAAATCTATTTGTCCTCCAACATTGAATTTGAGCTAAAGGAGGCATATGTTATAATTATTGAAATATGGACACGGATAATGCAGTAATTTGAATCGTAGCTGTACTTAAGAAAGGTTATAAAGTAAATTACGGCCGACGTTCGTACTCTTCACATACTAAAACTTAACTGAGAGTGTATGTTAAATAAAACCGCTTCAATGAGAGAAGGAAAGAGCCCAACTCTGTCTACGAATAAGAACATACTAGTTGTGTTAGCCGTTATCTGGAAAGTAGTCTAATATAAAAACATGATTGCTAGAATAACATTTTGCCTGAGCAGGATATTAAAATATCCGAACCAGTGAGCATGTTGCCTCTACAGTGATTAGTGGAGGTTTAAACAACTATATGTCTATAATTACATTTCTAGAGAACTGGTACAACACAATAAATACCAGAACCTCATAACGAGATATGACTTCGTCTCTTTTTAATTTCTCACATATGCATAGTATGAGAATTTTATATAATCTTTTGACAAGTACATCCATGAGGTGCCTTGAGTCATAGAACTGCGTTTTTGGAATTATGTCAGTCTCTTGTTAGTTTGTCGTTTGACAGATGTCTTTCATCTTTTTAAATTACTCACAATTTTATTTTAGCTAATTTAAGAGTTTATAAGTAAGAACAAATAACAGTTTTATTAAACTCAGCTGTAACGATTATGATCAAATTTGTTTAAATGTAGCTTCGAATGCCACCTCTCCAAAAAAAATACCGTTTCGTGATTTATTGGTATAAAAACAAATATCGACTTTTGGCTGTTGTAAAAATTTCTCAAATCGGCTATACCGATTTCTTTCAAATTTTATTAACAAACTAAATCTGTGTACGAAATTGTAACTAAAAATTATTAAATTTTAAAAAATACAATTGAAACCTATATTTTAAACAAATACCTACCAACTATTGAAGTGACATTTCAGTGATGAACAGTTTTGGTTGGGTATAGACGAATAAGAAAGTTTCTGCATTATTTTTGCACATTTTATAAATACAGCATTAACGCAAGAAAACCCCCAATGTGCTAACACAACACCCTAACTCAGTTCCGTCACGTTTTACATTATCATTTATTTGTTTCGGAAATTAATACTTGGAATATACGCGCCCTGCTGGCAGAATACAAATGTAGGAAATACGTGAAAGCAGGCAGTGGGAAGACATTGACACTTCACCTCCGATCTCATTACGTTGTGACATTGTTACTGTATGTTTATCAACAACTTGTCACTGAAATTATTTAACTTGAAGTAAACTCTTCTTATTGTGAAAATCAGTGGCAGATCATGTGAACTTCTCGTCTGTCGATTATTTTTATTAATATCTGGTTTTTTTTTTTTTTTTTACTTCAGTAACAAAAAAAAGTGTATGTTAAAGCTTACTGACATAACAGTTTGAATTATAAAACGTATTCTTACTTGGAAAATCTACAAAATTTAATAATTAATTGTGTTGCACAACTGAGGAAAAGAGAAGGAGACTTTTTTTTATAATTAAGTTATACAATTTTCAACTAATTATTATTTTGTGCTTTGATTTAATGTTGTAATAATTAAGGTAATTATTTAAATTTTAATTAAGCTGTCGTATAAAAACCTCTGAAACCTTTCTCTTATGCTAAATAAGTTTATTATTATAAAATTATGTTTTATATCTCTTCTCCAGTCACTATGCGATCAAGGAGGGAATCAGTCGTAAGACTGAAGGAAGTTTAGCGATGCTGCCATCCGTTAAATTTTGTGGTCTTCTGACAAAATTTTAGAAACCCATATTGCACAAAACCTAAGGTAATCTAATTCTTGATCACAACTTCGTGCAATAGTCTCCGTGAAGTTTGAGTAAAAACAAACGGCAGCTCTGTTATCATGAAACGGCAATTTTTTCGAATCTTTTCATTGATTTTCTCAACAGTTCATCTGTCACAATCTATGGTCTCTTCATCGTGAACGTTCGTGCAGGCCATCTTTAAACATGATACACCATCTCCTCACTCCACTTTCAGTCATCACTGCTTTACCATAAACTTCACCAAGATCCTGATAAATTGCAGTAAATTTATTGTTTTATTGCCAATATAACTCGTATAACTGACCGTATTTCACAAACGGCGAGGTTTTCAATTCCACCACACATTATAAAAATATATTACAAACAGAGCAGAAGCAGAACGAAACTCAAACTGCCACAACTGGATGCGTACTGAGAGGAAGGAACCTCCATCAAGATAATGGCTACGCTCCACGCTATTAGCGATGTCACTATGAAATGTGAGTTACTTTCTTGATAGCCATTGTACATGCTGTAGCCTTCTGTACGTAAGCACAATAACTGAGACAGATGTCAAGACATAAAATTCAATATGGTTTTAAGGTTTCTTGGGTGCAAATATTTAAAAACTATTGAAATTCAGAAATTTGTTTTATACTTTCTTATATACGAGGCGGGTAAATTGCGTAATGAGACTTATTTAAACAAAAAATTATTCCAGTAGAATTATAATTTTATATTGTCTTCCTCAAAATAATTTCTTCGGGAAGCTACATAGCGCTGAACGTGGTTCTTCCAATCCTCATAATAGTGTTGGAACTCGGATACTGGACTAACTTTCATCTGGTCGGTTTAAATGTTTTCGAATTTCCTAAAATGGCGTCCCATGAGATAAATTTTCAATCTGTGGAAAATAAAAAGTCACAAGGACTCAATTCAGGCAAATAAGGAGGCTGAGGAGCCACAGGAATATTTACTGGCCAAAAACTCATTTATTGAAATTTCTGTGTGAGAAGGTACATTGTCGTGAAAAACACCCAGTCGTTCTGATTGTTTGTCTCAAACTATTGACACTGAAAATGTTTCATTTGTGAAAACATTGCCACACAGTATACTCAGATTAAATTTATTGTGATATCCCTCGAATATATTGACACTTTTATCAGCCTGAAACTCTCAATATTATCTTCAAAATAACGAAAAACTGGTTATCACAGCATGATCCTAAAATAAACATTCCAAGTAAGGATCCATAAATAGATACATTTACCTCTTTTTATATCACTATATATTTCTCCCACTAGGGTCATAAAGCATTATAATTTTCTCAGTAATACTTAAATAGTTTTGTAACAAGTGTAATTTATACCTTACATAAACATAATTTATTTTATTCGAGTAAAACTGTTTTTACGAGTATAAAATAATGTTCCTCTAGCGTGAATAAGAATAGTAAAACTACCAAGCAAAGTCATATACAATTTGCATGTTTAGGTTTACAGATAAAAACTCCACACTACAGTAAACATATTATTAACCTTGTTAAAACTTATAAAAAAAAAGAATAATAATAAAACAATAATTTAAAATTCTAAAATTGTCAACTTAATTATTGTACTTTATGTAATGCGTTGATAAAGTGCCTCTCTCTATCTAAACATAGAATGAAATTTGCAACCATTTCCTCACTTGCTTAATGCACGTAATCATAAGAACACACACATATCAACGTACAATATGTAATATTAAATAAACTATATTCCCTTCGCTAGGCAACTCTGACCTGGAAGTTTTCGTTTAGATAAAAACATTCAAGATGCTTTGTTTGCTAATTGGTAAAGTACAACACTCTAAATTAAATAATCAATATAGTACACTTGTAAAGAAAAACTATGGAGAATTTTTTTATAATTAATTTATATAATTTTCAACTAATTAATATTTTGAGCTCTAATCAATGTCGGAATAATTAATGATATTATGTAAATTTTAATTAAACTAGTAAACTGTTGTATAAAAACGTTCGATGCTAAATAATTTTATCATTCGAGAAATATATTCTTCGTTAGCTACATTTGTGTAACTAAGAGTTTGTGTGTGTGAAAAACATTTAAATTTAGGTATTTTAACCATTACTAAATTTGAAGCGAATTTCATTAAACATGCGTAAGAATATTAACCAATTGTTCAATATGTGTAACTATTAATTCGTTAAGCTACTGTTAGGATTAGATAGATACTAATATTCGTTAATTCAAACACTGAACCACTGATTTAAAAGAACCCGATCCTAATACTACATTTAATACTTGTTGGGCAACAAATTAACTTACTAAGAATAATTAGGATTGTGTTAGTATGATTAACGAAAACACAATTTGACTTCTCAAGTACTCTGAATCAAAAAAGTGGTTTTTGGAATGATGGTTGTCTGTCCGTCTAGATTCTGTTCAAAGGTGTATAGCCCAAATGAATAAATTGTAAATAAAACCAATCCACGGTTCAGAAATAATTGGCAAAAACACAAAAATCAATCTCTACAACTGTTATTAAAAGTTCAATTTTAATAAATTACTTTTTACGGGGAAAACGCGTTTATGGCGAAAGAAACGTTTTGTATAGAGACTGTTAACTAGATCACCTGAACTTTCTTTTGTGAAGTTTGGAATCTTTCAACTCCCACTAAAGGGGAGAATTTAGGGGCTACTCAAAATTTTCAAATAGGAACACACATCTTGTGACATCTCAAATTAAAGGGCATAAAAAGACAAAATTAACAACTCCCACGAAGTATTTTTTTAATGACTGTAACAAAATAGCGTTACAAAATATATTTGACAATTTTTAACTATAAAATCGCTAAATATATGAAATCAGAACACTAAACAATTTTTAAAATGTTCGCTCCCAGAGTTGCGTTCGGATTGTTCATAAAATTACCACCAAAAGCCGAAATAGATGATAATAAATAACTTAAAATTTATGAACACTAATATAGAGTAATATACTAATATACAGTAATTAAGAATGACATATATTTTGTAATATTTACAATAATGAGAACCAGTGGTTTGATTTTATATTGGACATTAATGTTAAACCTCATCGTACGGGACGATATGCTACACCTGTGGAAACTTCAATAACCAAATAAATGAAAAAACGATTTTCCACACAAACAAATCACTTTATTTGTGCAACACCAATACAAGACGACGTTTCAATGAATAAGTCTTCATCACTACACATGGTACTGACAGTGGACTGGGCATGTAGCAGCTGAGGATGTTGATTTATTCATTGAAACGTCGTCTTGTATGTGTGTGATTTTTAGTAGAGAATTCTCTTTTTATTCATTTGATTATCTTATTTGTCGAGCTTACTTTGTACGTCCTCAGAGCACTGCCTTTGGAAAAGTTATGACATCTGTTTGGAAGCAGATTGTTACTATTTCTTATGTTTAATAGCCATTGGACCTGCACATATTACTTTCATTACATAGTCAGCATTAGTGTAAAAACCTTTTCTAAAATTGTTCATAAAAATATCTAATATCTGATGTCAACTCATAGAATTCAATTCAACAACATTACTCTGTTAATAATTATTAAAATCGATTTGGGCTTATTTTACAGAATTTCGACGACTTATTTTTGTATAGAATAGTTTTATTTGTTAATGACAATTGTGTGTCTACTAAAACAATTTCTTTAATTGCAACGCCCTTCCCCATTATTGTTTAAAGGAGAAAAACCTCTCGCCACCTTATAAAAAAGTGGAAGAAAAGAACATAAAGTAAGAAACACGTTGAACTCTAATATTCTAAAAGCGTCAAAGTCGGAAAATAACAAGAGTTCGTAAAGAGAGAACCGCGATACAATAGATGAAAAATAGGAATCGACCAAGACTGCATCAAGAAAAGTGTAGAAATCAAGCTAGGTGCCCTCAGGATTGCCAAACCCGTACGTACTATGTGAAGAGCCTGTAGGTACCTTCGATAGATGCTCATCCGATTGACTTGAATACTGTTTATTTACAAACTAGAGTTAGATTATTGTTGAAACCTATGAAGAGTGAATTTTTTATTTTAGTCTAAAACCCCGAATTCATTGAGGATGTAAATCTAAAACCCAGGATAAGCCATTTTCTATCATTAAACCATTTTCGCATGAATAAAATCAAGTTTAAAATATCGCTTTCGTATAAAGAAGATTAAAATTCCGAATATATATATTTTAAATTCATAAATATGGATAACCCATGACATTGCTTGTAATACTACAAAAGTTTGAGTTAAGACTATATCAAGGTCATGCGTGTTTCCTGAACAAGTAATTAGTTCTGTACACAAAATGCAGCAGATTATGTATTCATATTTCTACTACTGTAAGTACCTCCCATAAATAGTTCTAAACAGTTAGACTATTGCATGTGCTGAAAGATTACAAAACATGCAAGTAGAGATATTTTAGCGTGATTGACAGATAATATAGTGTAGCCTGACAGTTAAAAGAAATGCAGATATTAAGGTTAAGTTATAAAAAAACTATCACTGTTCTTAATATGCAAAGGATAATAAAGTCTTAAATAACCTAGAATCTCATTGATTTAATAAAGCATAATAAAGGATTTTTAAGGATATTAAAGTCTTTAATAAACTAGAATCTCATTGATTTTAAAGTAATAGAGGTTATATTAGTTTGGTGTAAAGAGGAAATTGTGAAAATGTGTAATTTAAAATGTATTTAAGTATTTTTTTAGTTAACTAACTAAGTATTGGTAATGTCATTTATTTTCCTACTCAATAACAAATAACTTTAATTAAATCTTTTTTCACTTATAAATATTTACACTTATCTCAATATGAATGACACGTCCTATAAAATACAGAGTGTTTCTGTAATGCGCAGAGATAATGCGCGGAGAACTGGTTAACAGTTGAGTTGAAATTTTGCACGATACTCATAAATATAAGGTTACTATAACATACTATAAATCTAGTTAGAAAATAATAATCAACTTGTTCCAATAATTTGTTTCAAAATGACGGCCATTTGAATATTTCAAACAAAAATAACTCGTTTCAAATTAATTTCTTTATTAATATTTAAATGGCTGTCATTTTGAAACATATTATTGAAATAAGTTGAATATTTTTTTTCAAACTTAGTCTTTACATTGATGACTACCGTGAAAAATTTCAACTGAATCGGTTAAGATGATTCAACTAGAGGTATAAATGATTTAGTAAAAACAAAACAAAATGGCGGATAGAAGGTAAAAAAAGAGTTTCCGGACATATGTTTTGCGACGGGACTAACCGGTTGAAAGGGGAAAAATCTGCCATTTGTTAAAAAATTAAACCTTTTCTTTTAAAATTATGATTTGCAGGCTTGAAGCAGACGGTTGCAAGACGAAGAAATGCCTAAAGTTCTTAGTACAGTAGGACACTAACAATGACGTCACATACTCTGAGCCTAGGTTTTTCTTTCCCAAAATCTTGGCAATTCTGCACATTTTTAAGAACACTTAAATGTTGGACATTCAGTATTATATCAACAAAATGTAAAGTCTGTAATTAAATTCAAGAAAATAATATTTGTTAGTAACTCCAGTAATGGATAACCACGAGTACAGACTCTAACTCTCATTAGAAAGAAGTTGATTAAACATTTGCAAGAATTCCAATTTTATTATAAATCTTCAAGTAGAACATTATTATTATCGAAAGTGAATAGTCTAAAAAATAACTATCGAGAGCCAGTAAGTGCTACAACAGGAAAGCATTTTTATACGCGACTGGACCATCAAAGGATGAAGATAATCTAGTGGAAATAGAACAACTCGAGACACAGGACTCAAAGAAAACTGATCCAGGCTAATTAAAAAAACATTGCAAAATTGTTCATTTACCCAGTAGTCAATTCTAATAAAACCACACAAAAGTGGCGTAGAATCAATTATTTTGGGAAAGCTAGCTACAAAATGGGTAATATTTTGGAAAAGAAAAAAACACTGTAAACCAGCTTTTTACTGTAATAGATATTAGGAATGATTTTAATAAATTCTAAAGATAAAATAGAAAAAATCCAAAAAAGTAGAGTTTATAAATTGACATGTAATATTTGTATTGCTACTTATGTTGGTCAAACAGGCTTTAGTTTTAAGTGTGACTAAGTGAACATGAAAGAAGTTGGCGGGTAAGTTATAACGATTCTAGTTTTTCTAGTCATTTAAAAAATCGTAGCTTAACTGATTTTTATTCTAATATTAATATAAAAAGTTCTCCATGTTGACGTCAAGGGTAAAAAAGTAAACATTTTAGAAATTAAGAGATTTTGTTTTAATAATGTCAATTTAGTTTTAAACGATTAAACAGAATTCTTGTCTTTTTCCCCATTACTTCAAGCTTTGTCAAAGCATGTTTAAAATAGTTTATAATCCTCACTTGGTTTCCCGGCTACAGGTTTCATTATCGTGTAACGGGACTGTGGGCTTGGTCTCAAAAGTGTGTACAATTCTTTTTAGGTTATTTAGTCTTTGTATAAGCGTCGTCAATGCCGTAACTGGCGAAACCATGGTCGGATAAACCAATAAATGTAGAATTTAACAAATGAATTTGTGTGTGTTTTATTTGTAAATGTTTGTGTGTGTTTTATTTGTATATGTTTGTGTGTGTTTTATTTGTATGGCATTCTATCAAGTACAGTCTGTCATCAGTATAAAAAATATTAATTTATTTTAGGTTTATATTTAAGTAAAACTACCTTTACGACGAGTATAAAATAATCTGTAGCGTGAATAAAAGTAGTAAAAATACAATGAAAAGACCTATAAAATTTGCATGATATAGGGTTAAATATAAAAAACACACTACAGTAGAGATATCATTAAACTTGTTAAAACCGTTTCTATTTATTAAAATGTCAACTTAGTTGTATGATTTATGTAATGAATACACTTAATAAAGAATATCTATATAATTAAATATAGAATGAACATTCCACACACTTCTTCACTTTTTTATATATGTAATCATACAAACACAAATATAGCCAAGTAAATAGTAACTCATCATTTGTAATATTTTTCTTTGTATTTGAAATAAAAAAATAAAAACTACTCCTATATTAGTTTCCTTATTTTAGGCAATCCTCAAGTCCAGGTGGTTCTTACAATGTAATCGTTAATTCATATTGTAATAAGGAGATACTTGTTTTTCCCTCGACGTATTAGGCGAAAAGCCTCTCGGTCATCAAGCGTTATAAAAAATGTAAGCAAAGTACATTAAATAAAAGCCCCTAGCCTTTGAATAATCTAATAATTACAAGGACGAAATAAAATAAAAGAGGCTTAATAGGAGAGATAAATAAGTGTTATCTAAAATAAGTCTACATGATAAGATGTGTAGATTCAGTTAGTGCCTCTTAAAATTTCTTAGGAGCCCTTAAGGGATAAGAAGAAACTACATAGACCCATCATAAATACTGTTTCCCTAATCTTCCCAAGAGATGTTTGGTTAGAGGATGCCAATAATTTTTAGCATACCATGGAACCTGTTTGAATGATGAAACTCAATACATTACTTGAATTTTCTAGACCGCAATGTCCATTATTTCCCAGTGTATTTCCGTTATTAACTGAGTATTTTGTATTCTGATATTTGGTCTTAATTACTTAAAATAATCGCAATGATGAGGGGTGAAATAAAGTAGGATGCATTATCGTTAGGATATCAGTTTCTACAAATTTTTCCTCGTTTTAAATAAACTAATTGTTAGCCGAGCTGGCGTCTCGGTGGAAAAGGAAGGAATAATAATAAATTATATAGGATGTCTCCTTGATGTATCTATTACGGTTCGACCACAATTTAAATTAGTGGCTGAATCTGTAACAATTTAACTTTTTTTTTTTTTTTTTTTTTCATTTCAATAAAACTTAAAGAAATTATTTCATATCGGTTTTCCCAAATATCGAAATTTTGAATCATAGATACCCTCAATTTCAGTGTTATCGAAAAAAATTTAATAGGGCCATTTATGTAATTATATACACAAATTTGATTATAATAGATCAACTTGATATTTATTTAGAAAAGTACCCAACAACTGACCATCATTCCAAAAAAAAAAAAACACTTTTTTGAAATGGTGGGACTTCAAAATGTAAACGACGTAGATTTCGTAAAAAATAACGTGATTAAAATAATAGTTATTTATTTAATTAATTCTTCAGATACACTACAAAATAAATAACCGTACATAAAAATAAATTTGGACAAAAAGACTAAATTAGATAACTTGTAATTTTTGTTACTAAAAAGAATAATTAAATAATATTTCAAGTGAAAACTAGGTGTCGTGCCATCTCGTCCAGGTGCTATCTCATCCAAGTGCCATCTCATCCAGATTCCACGGACGTAGGGCAGGGGGTTAATTCTTTACCCGCCAACTAGTGCCATCTCGTCCAAAAACCTATGCTATTGTTTACTTGACAGGTATACAAAAACTATTGGGACGTTTGTAGTAGCCTATCTTTATAATTCTATAAAATTCTTATTATTTATAAAATTTCGGGTCTTCCATATTTTCTAGCTTCATACTATTTAAACCCCCCCCCTAAATGCTCTTTGCGTTTTATATCAAAATGCTATAAATCAAGTACAATCATGTTAAAACTCGCCTTGTATGTAATACAGGGAGAAAACTAATCTTCTTGCGGGTACTTAATGCGCAGTTCAACAACAGTCTGTTCTAATGTTCCACCTCAAGGTTTGTAGAATATGAAGCCGCTTGTATATTAACAGAATTATTGGACATAAATTACAAATAAAATCTGAAAATAGTCAAAGCGGCCATTGGGTTAGGTTAGGTTAGGTTAATCAACTGTAAAACTGCACTGGACGAGATGGCACTTTTTTCTAGGAATTTGGATGTTGGATGAAATAGCATTGGGATGAGATGGCACTAGATCGAAAACTATATAGCCTACGTCCTAGAAACTGAGAATTGAACCCAGAACATTTGGCTTTACACGCCAATGCTATAACCAAATGAGCTATCCTTAGTTGCTTCCCAGCATAGTCGCTTCTCACTTGACTGCTTATTGCTGCAATTTTCAAGTTATCAAATTAATTACCTCGTTAGAAACGACACTGAAATTAATATCTCAACTTGCAACTCTTACGTTTGTATTATTGATTTAAAATATATTGTTTTTAACGCTTCATACGACCATTTTATGACCAGTCTAGGTCGTATATTTTTCACTTGAAATATTATTTACTTTAACAGTACTACCTGGTAAAAACGGTTACGGGTTAAAATTAATAAATTAAAAATTATAAAGAATAATTTAAAAGGCTGTTTTGCATGATAATTAATGATTATTAAAATGCATACATATTTATAATAATATGTTTATACATCTATATTAAATCTTCAATAAGTCTGTTACGGAAGCAGCATTGTTGAAAAAAATTGGGTTAGGTTAGGTTAGGTTAGGTTAGGTTCGATTAGGTCAAGTTAGGTTAGGTAAGATTAGGTTAAGTTAGGTTAGGTTGGATTAAATGGAACGGAGTGAGAAAAAAAATGTAACGAAAAGTTTATACACCAACTATTACAGTAGTAATACTAATCATTCCATGCTACTTCCAGATAACTGTAAATAATAATTAAGTAAAACAATACATATTGTGTATATTTTTTAAAATTGTTTATCGTTTTCCTTTTCTAAACCTGAAAATATCTTCAATTTACATATACAGGATTCAAAATGTTTACCCACACCTGAACCCAATACAAGGCTGTAACATTGAAACATTGGTAGATGTAGATGTAACGCCACGTTGCCACGTGCTTATAATTACAACAAATATTTATTTAGTGTTTGAATGTTGGCAATAAATATCTCCCTCCCTGTCCTTGCTTAAGCAGCAAAATTAATTAACTTAGTGATTTACTTGACACCACGTGTACTAAGTTAAATATTTGAATTACAATTCCATTAGCCAATCTGCTATTTGTAATTCACTGTACGATTTAATGTTCATGCTTTTGATTGTATGTATATGTGTATTGATAAAAAAAAATATTAAAATTAGTTTAGAAACAAACATGTTTTTTAACTAAAATATTTTTTGTTTTATCTAAATTTATATACAAAACATCTATATTGTGTATATAATAAAATAAGTTTTTATCAGCGCCACTGTAGTACTTATGGACCCCCATATAATGTAATACAAACAAATCCTTAAATGTAATCCCTAAGAGTTGGTTTCTTGGGCCTTGGAGGAAATGTTAAAATGTATTGTTGACTTAATAGATACAATAACTTTGAATCAGTTGTTACATAAGTTTATGGAAGCTCGTAATTGTATATATCATTACTTTCTGATGAGCCTAGTAGATATGCATATATTAAAAAGACTGTCCTTGAAGCTGTACATATGTCAAGAAGCTTCCACTCGCTTCGCTCTTATCAATGACACTACACCGAAAGATCTATAAGAATGTGACATTTTCTTGGATTAGGATTCAAAATTACATTTAAACAATAATTTCTCCATTTGTCATCGTAGAAAATTGAGGTGAGTACCATCACATGCAGAATTGATAACTAAAAATTTTTATATAATTTAATGTTTATTAACCCACGAAAAAAACAAAAAAAAACTGTTTAAAATGGCACCCATTTTGTAACTTTCAATTCAATTTTTCGGAATTTCAATAGCATTTTATATAATCTCACTGTACACTCCTATATTTCTATCTGTAATTTTGGTGTCACTATCGTGCTTATGTACCGACGATGACGACATACGGACAGCACTTATTCGGTTTTCTGAGGCCTAGAAGAATAAAGATCAGTTAAAATACAGTGATCGAAATTTTTAACGATTACCTAAGTTACCATATACTTCTTATATTGGGTAAAAAAAAATTGATTTCGTCAATAACAAAAGGTTTATTACATATTTTTTTTTTTTTTTATTTATTAAGATTGTTACTAGTCGCTAGGCGACTAACTTACAATATGTATCTAATAACTGTCGATTTGTGCTGGGGATCTCCCAATGGAGTCACCCCATTTTCTAACATTACATATGCGCTACAACACTACAATTAATCTGTTAAGGTAGATCAAAGGGAAGTTTCCTGTTCAGTCTTCTCTCTGGGCATATGTCATCCAGAAGCTGCAGAACCTCCGCGTTTACATGAGAATTAGTTCTGTCCCTGTGCTTTGCTGCCAATCTCTTGATTTCTTCTTTAACAGTTAAGACTTTCAAATCTCTATGTAGGTCATCATTCCGATAATACCATGGGGCATCAACAATATTTCTCAGAACCCTATTCTGGAAGACTTGTATTTTGTTAATATGAGTTTTTGCTGCACATCCCCACAGTTGTATCCCATAGGACCACACCGGCTTAAGGATCTGCGTGTACAATAATAGTTTATTGTGGACTGACAGCTGCGATTTCCTTCCCAACAGCCAGTACATTTTCTTATATTTAGCATCAAGCTCCTTTCTTTTCTTTTTTATATGTTCGGCCCACCGAAGCTTCGCATCTAAGTTCATCCCGAGGTACTTTGCCGTATTGTTGAAAGGAATGATTGTATTGCTGATTGAAATTGGTACATAATTATTCTTTTTGCAGGCAAAGTTAGCATGCACCGATTTTCCTTCGTTAATTTTGATTTTCCACTTATTAATCCAGTTAACTAGATTATCACACGTTAGCTGGAGTTTTGTGGCTGTTTCTTCACTGCTATTGCCAATAGCTAGTATAGCCGTATCATCGGCAAAGGTGGCAATTGTGGCACATTCCGATTCCGGGATGTCAGCTGTAAATAGAAGGTATAGAACCGGACCCAAGACACTGCCTTGGGGCACTCCTGCTTTAATTTCTCTCATACTGGAATATGTTCCTTCTTGTCTTACCCAAAACATTCTACCGTTGATATAGGATTGTAAAATTTCAAAGTATGGCTTTGGTAAAATGTTTTTCAGCTTATAAATTAGTCCTTCGTGCCAGACTCTATCAAAAGCCTGGGCCACGTCCAGAAAAATGGCAGAGCAAACTTTCTTTCCTTCATATGCATTTTCAATAATGTTGGTTATTCTGTGCACTTGGTCAATTGTGGAATGCTTTTTTCTAAACCCAAACTGGTGGGCAGGTATTAGATTATTTTCCTCAATGATAGGGTTTAGCCTTCTCAACAATAGTTTTTCAAACACCTTCGAAACAATTGGAAGGAGTGAAATTGGCCTATAAGATGCAGGTTCATTAAGTGGTTTGCCTGGCTTTGGAATCATGATTACCTCCGCCATCTTCCAGACATCCGGCACATGCCTCAACCGGAATGCTGCATTAATGATGTGTGTAAGCTTTAAAATCGCATTTTTCGATAGTTGTTTTAGTACTTCTCCAGTTATCAGATCATAGCCAGGGGCCTTTTTTGGGTTTGTATTAAATTTAATTTCCTTCGACAATTCCCTTGTAGTTACCGGCTCAATATTAATTTCATCACTGTCTTTCTGGGATATATTATAATCGGATATATTCATATCAATTTTATCACCTTGCTGAAATTGATAGTTTATGTTTGGTTGAAACACTTTTTCCAAATGTGTTGCAAATGCATCTGCTTTTTCTTGTTTATCCTTAGCCCAATTTCCACCTAAGGATCTAATCGGAGGGCTATGCCGATAAGGTCGTTTCACTTTCTTAATGGCTCTCCAGAGCGAATAGTCTGTATCCATAGTAGGTGTTAAGTTGCTTAGATAGCTATTAAAAGACTTATTTTTAAAAACTAAGATTTCTCTTCTTAACCTCTGGGTAACATTGTTTAACCTATTTTTATCTTCAGGCGAGCGTGTTTGTTGCCATCTTTTCCTTAACTTTCTTTTAATTTCAACTATTTCCTTGATTTCCTTGGGATAGTTGATACCATCCATCAGTTTTCTGACTTCAGGAGTATTATCCCAGGCTGCTTGTTGTATATCCTCTACAAACTTCTCAGTTTCTTGTTCTAACTGTTCTCTGGTCTTGATCAGGACTCCTAAATTAATACGATTATTCAATGACTCCTGGAAACCCTCCCAGTTTGTCTTCCTGTTACACAATATGGGATTTCTTTCGACCTTAATGACATTCTCACTGAGAGTTAGAATTACTGGAGAATGGTCCGACTCCAGGTCAAAGTTTTCTTCAACTACTATATAGTTGTGTGATATTTTCCTACATATAAAGAAGTCCAATAAAACTGGGATTTATTACATAAATCTGGGATTTAATGTTTATTACATATGAACATTAAAATTGCAACACATGAAAAGTAATTATACATCCTCTCCTCTATGGAACATTGACCGACCAACGAAATGGGTTAGTGACTGATAAAACTATGAGTAGATAACGTTAACTATTATTGCGCAAAAAATTAATGATTAACTGTTTAAATTATAAAATAACTAAGTAAATGAAAGATTATATATATATAATCTTTAGAAATTCAGTTTATGACTAAATGGAATAAATATTTTACCAAATTTATTGCGTTGAAAATATACAAGACATTTTTATCTGTACAGTTCTTTGTGTGAAACAGGGAACCTTAAATATTTTTACAGAGAGTTTAAATAACTATTTGAACATTTACAATAGCAAAGGATCCCAAAAGGTTAAACGAATTTCGTTTATTTATTTATTTTTTTATATATATTGTTATTTTTTAAATGTTTAACATCTTTATTTTATAACCATCTGAGCAATAAAGACGCGGGATTTGTCTATCCACTGATAAGCCAACTAAAGCAACCATGTTAGAACCGGTTATCCTTCAATGGTCACACGAAATGTGATGAAATCATTTGAAATAACATTAGTAATAATTACTACCATTATTGTAAATGGACCATTTTTTAAATATTCTTCAACTGTAATGACTAAATAAAAAATACCTTCGCGGGACGTTAACAGAAGGAAAACTTTACTATCAATTAAAAAAATTATTAAAATTAAAACTTTATAATAAATGTAATTAAATAATAATTATATGTCATGGATCATTTTTTAACATATTTAAGTAAAAACTATGTAATAAAGAGGCAATAAACGAAGAGTGTCATATTTACGATATAAACTTAAGACCTTGTGAATTCTGTATAAAATATATATTTTCTTTATTAAGTATTAAAAAATTAATATTTATATTTGAATCATTATCTTTTACAGTAGGCCTACTATTTATAATAATACCTTTTTCTTGTATTTTGGTAATTTTCTTCTTCTTCACAAAATGATTTGTATGTATGTATGGATGAGAGAGAGTTAGTGCAATATTTTAGTGAACGTGAGAAAGTATTTACATTCATACATAGGTCTACATACAAACGTATATATAGTGAAACGTGACGGGACAAAGGATCGTGATGGGAGGTTTTCACTTCAAAAAAATTTAACAAAATTTTTTCTCCATGAGGGAATTTTAAACAAAATAAAATCAAGGTATTGGAAAATGTACTATTAATTTCCAATTTCGCTGTAAGGAAAGTATAAAGTCATTTTATTTTATGTTTGTTTATATTTAAATGGAACTATGTCTTACTAGAAATCTCTTTCATTGCTCTCGGAATTTATTTTTAATACTAAACGTTAAAAATTATATTTGTTATTTAATGTCCGTTAAACTTTCTGTATTCAAACACGATGAAGTGATTGATATTCAATTAATAAAACACCAAAGAAAAGAAACATTATTTACCTAATTCACAAAATATAAATTTAATATCTACATTTGAAAAAAAATGAGAAAAATGTGACCTACTCTTATCAAATTTTCTATTGATCACTTGATGAATGCCTCTTCTCCTCCCCAATGTACCCTCCCCTACTGTTTTTCCTCTTTCCGTCATAACCATCAACCATAAACGTGACTTACATTTTAAAAGTTAACAAAATCTCACATCTCAGACATTTATTTACCTGTCATTGAAGTGAAGCAAATTTATTCATAGGGTATTTATTAACGTTGTCAGGTAATGTCTACAATTTCCCGAGAACTCTAACTTTTAATACGGTACTAAATTTTCACGTATAACCTTCTAACTGACAAATATTCTAACGTCAAATATGTAACTTATTTTGAGGCAGATAAATAAATATTGCAAATGCATCTTTAAGTGTACTTTTTAAGTATAAGGTTGAAAGTATATTTGTCTTTACATGTTTAGTAAGGACTTAATCTCGCGAGAATGTTATTTGTTTTAAATTATTCAAATAATAGATTCATTTTTAACATACAATTGCTTTCATAATTTTCCTTCAGATTACTGACAAAATACCATTCAAATTGTCTTTCGTTCTGTCTTGACCTTTACTAAAAATTATCAGGCTATTATTTTTATATGTTTAGTAAAGACCTATTAATCCATCCTCAATGCACAACCTTTCATACATTGCCTATAATTGCTAGGTACACTCTCTATTCTACCGGAAGCGAAGGCTCTGGAAAAAATTGCGTTTGGAACGGCTACTTACTAAGAACTCTGTTCAAACTGGGTACGGTATTTTTGGTTAACACGCAGGGTTGCAACCCTACAATCAGAGCCCTGTATTCTTTCCTGCCGCATTATCCAAGCCAAGCCTGGATGCACAAATTCCACACATTCTGATTGAGCCCACTCACTCCTGGGTATAGTTACACGTTTTCTCGCTCGCCGCTCTCACACTCCCTATTATAAAAGACAATGTATAAAGCTCGCTCGAATAATGTCAGAGATTAAATTTAATGCAATTGAACAATATTGACAATCAAGTGAAAGTATTTTCCCTCAATTATGTGTTTGAACATAATATGGTGACTATGAATGTTCCAGCTAGAATAAGAGCGAACATTTCGTATCGTAGGTTTTGTTCCAAACAACTATACATCTTCACTAGAGTCAACTGCAGAAGATAAAAAATCACAGTTATTGGTTCTAAGACATATCACAGTTAATGTGCATATATTGCATAGTGTATTTCCACCTGGTTAAATCAAATTGTTAATTAAGGGTAATTAACTGATCCTCCATTATTTTCAAATTCTAAATTCCATCATTAAGATTGTTAGAAACTGATAATAAATAATCACAGAAACATCTAACTTTTATACCAATTTTAATTCATCAAAAACCATTATGATACGTAAGTTTTGAGTAACTCTATTTTGTGGATTAAGTTTGTATAATTTGTTTTCCAATTTTATTGTATAAAAATATCATCACTAGCTTTCTAAACCACTTGGTATTTTAAGAAATATTTGAGTCTTGAAGATTTTTAACGATGTCAGAACTATCACCCAATTTTCTTCATCTTCGATCCTACCGCTCTAAGAAAAGAAGAAAAAAACAAGTTCGTATAATAATCCCATTATTCCTAGTTTTATTAAAAGCATTCTTTACTCGCTTCAATTAATAAATTCCAATAATACATCAATGGTGGGATTATTAGAAGCCGTCTGTTATTAGGTCAACTAATATAATTGAAGTTAGCTTAATTTATTTGAAATTCCTCTCTTTTAGTAAAAATTTACATATACCGGGTAATGACCCGGTATATGTAAAATTTTATATATGAATACAAAAGTAAATTAAACATTTTCATTGTCGTGGTTTCTTTTTTGTGTGTCCAATTCCCGAATAAACTCTTTATTGTATTCAGATATAACTGGAATATATTAAAAAATCATATGTTATCTCCATTGGTATTTATTTCTTGCCATAGCAACGATTTTTCTCATTGTTGACTAATTTCAAACAGAATCAAGTAGGTGATAAACTTGTAGTAGTTTACAATTTATTTATTTATTTTTTATTCCATCATGACTTTACCTTTACAAATACGCATCGCATTGATTCAGTGTTATGAATGTGAACAGAGTTTATCAGCCGGATTTAAATAATGTTTCGTACTGGAAACGGGTTGAGGGATGGACCGTACAGTGTAGTCGCGTATAAAAAGCTTATTAGTAAGTTTGAAATAATCGAGTTCGTTGGAGACATCAAAAGGTCAGGAAGACCTTCAATCGCAAGGGATGAAGTTGCTATTATTGAACTCTTAAATGAAATACTGAAAACAGAGAATGTAGCGTCAAGAAAAATTCACAAAACCTTGATCAGGCAAAAATATGCCTTATCCATGGAAAACAATTGAAAATGTATACCGATAAAATAAAATTGAAATTTGAACTGAAAGAAGCATATTAGCCTAAGATTGTTCTTTACTAGCATTATCTCAAATTTGGTTAAACTAAGGTTGTTTTGACAAAATAATGTGGACTGATGAAGCACATTTTCAACTAAATGAATCTGTCAATTCAGATAATTACAGGATATGGCCAATTACAAACCCTTATAAACAGTGACTACATAATATAAAAGATACAGTTTGGATGGTTTCGTCTTCAAAATTTGTTTTTGAGCCGTTCTTTTTTCTTTTAAGAAGTTCAAAATAAAGTCACATAACAGTAAATTTACAACGTTATTTGAACATGCTACATGTCAAAGTAATACAAGAACTTGGTTAAGAGTATTAGCCTTAATTTTAAGTTTTTTTTAATTAAGTCAATTTAATTTCATTGCAATTTACGTACTTTATTTTGTTCTATGTAAAAAACAAAACAAATCAACGATGGTGACTTAAATTTTTAACTTATTTTTAAAATACCCGGTACTCGAATATTATTGTAACCAAAATTATGAAAAATATTTTATAGCATAAAAAAAAATATAAACTACTACTACGCAATCATTACGTTTTCAAATTGTTTTAATTATATTTTACAATTTTACTTCTTTTCTAATTTAATAATATATATATTATCTAATGACATTTATTGTGTTTTAACTGTAATGAGTTTAATTAACCCCTAGCTAAACATTGTTAATATTGTTTAATGCCTTCACTGTTATGTTGAACGGCAGGACAAGCCGTAGGTAGACAATGTCAGGACTAATACTAGGGACAAATTACCTTGTCTGGCTGGAAGAGACAATATACAACATTGAACATGAGAAAAACCAATAACAATAGTAATTGTACACTGGGTAGTATAAGGATTGCACTTTATTAATGTTTACACTTAGGTTGTAAATTTCGCATATGAGTTATGTATTTTCTATTTGTGTGTGTTTTTTTTTTTTGTTTTTTTTTATGTGTAGATGTATTCTTTTGAAGTAGACATATTATGATGTCTTACATGATATTTGTATTCTATATTGCCATAACATGTTGATTTGGCTTAAAGTATTTTTTTTTAATTTAATATGATTGTCTATGAACCTATTAATCTTTTTATTACCTTGAGTAAGTCTATACCCACTGTCATTTTGGTGTAGAACAACATATTATTTTATGACTGTACATTACAACAGGGTGTAAAAAAGTCCTCAGACGGTTAAATAACGTATAAATTTGAAAAGGCACAAAGCTAAAAGTTTACATTTTTTTGTAGAAAAATTATTTTTGGCAATATAAGATAAATTTACCCACACATTTACATTCTATTTGTGTAGGGTAACTCAACATTTCTAAATATAAACTCCCATCTATTATACCTAATTATAAATTTCTTTCTTAGTAGATAATAACTGTGTAAATTATAGGTCACTGTCTTACAACAATCCAAAAATATGGCTGGTGTAATATTCAAAAAATCTAATTTACTTACAATCTAGATTAGGGAAAATTTGTGACAAACAACAAAAACTTTCCTCTTATTGTTTAAAGTTTAACGAGGAAAATGCATTACTCTAAAATTTGGTCTAGCATTTAATCAGTAATATCAAGAATAAGTTTAATATTTATTGATTAAACTTTTTTTTAATTTTTACCTCAGAAAATATTACCTGTAAATTTTTTTTTTTTTTTTTAGTTTAAAGCAATGCAACTAACTAGGAGGTTAGAGTTGAATAAAATAGCGGTAAAGTTTGTATGTCTTCTTAGAGTAAGTAGGTGGTGTAGTACAACAATAATAAACATTGACAGCCAGCCATTTTTGATTGTAGTAAAATGGCAGTTAGTTTCTGTTAAACAAAACATTTAAAATGAGGTATTACTCAATGGAACAAAACATTTGAAAGTTGTAAGTTCCCCTCTTTCCTTACCCGAATCATTAGGGGTGAATTTACCATATAATGCTAAAAACAAAATTTCTATAACATAAAACATTCCAAAAGTTCCAACTTTTTCCAACTTAAAGGTTATTTAACTTATTTACACCCTGTATAATTCAAACAGACCAACTGACACGGTATTATTTTAGTGTTGTAAAAATTGTAAAAAATGTGTTAAAAAATTAACTACGATGAAAAGAAAAAGAAGAAACGAAAATAACAAGTACAAGTCCTTTTTATTTATGTTTTATTCTAAAGGAAGAGATAAATCAGTTTTAAGGTCAATACATTTTCTACTTATTAATTATAAATTATTAGCTTTAGAATATATAATATTTGAATTGTTCTCAAAGCCATCAAATATTCCATTGATAATGTCAAGGAAAATCAACTTTCCCATTAGCTACATTAAATATGTTCAAGACATAACTTAAGATGAAAATTATTTCATATAATATTTAACTAGATCCTTTATGATTAATTAACCGTCTGTTTCTTTATTGATTCAATTTTACAGCGTCTAATTTGGATTTACCGGATGTTCGGAATTCTTAAAAACTCAGTTTAATATTCTGCCTAAACTACGAAAGGAAAACCTAAAATACAATTTCTTCTCGTGTTAATTATTATTGATTTCCTTCATCGAGATATCCGGATGTTTTAGGAACAGGTATTTTAAATGCATGACAACTACTCTCCATATCGTTAGAAGCGATATGTTTATAAGGATAAACAATTTCCCAGCCAAAAAGTCACGGAAACATTTTAAAAATTATAACAATATTAGCGTAGATCAACAATATTTTATTAACGAGAAAATGTATAATTTATAAAAGAAGCAACCAGCATACTGACCTTATGGAAAATAAATTTACTCCACCTCAACAACGAACGTATACATGTCTTGAGATGATAAAAATGTTATTTATACTATAATATCTTATAAATTGTAAATCACCTTTCCAACTAAATAGATTTTGGAATGGAAAAGTGTAAGAAGAGAGGCTGTCTCATCCATCAAGTGATGCAGATGTAATTTGTTCAACAGAAATATAGTATTACATTTGAGGTTTTTGTTTATATTTAATTAGACATCTGTTTCTTACTGTAATGACAGTTAGTGTAAAGAATATATGACGAAATATAAAACTTATAATACTTGTTTCAAGATTACATCAAACCAAAAAATGAAGCAATTTCGAAAAAAAAAGTATTTGTTTGGAAATGTCTGGGTTTCTTTCATTTTATGATTGAACTTCAATAAGTGTTAAAAAGGACTATTTTAAAATTATTTATCATCGTTATTTTCAAATTTTAGTGGGACCCCCAATATATCCAAAGTTTATTAGTCATGTAAAGGAAATTCTTCTAGCTCTGTCTGTTTGTAGTATTATTTCTTGCAGTTATATATGACTATTCATAATAATACTACCCACAGACACAAGGTGAATGATATAACAATATACAAGTGTCTTTCTGAGTGATGAAATTTCTAAATAAATCTATGGCACATAATAACTCAAGAACTAATGTAACTTTAAGTTTTAATGAATTGCAAGTGCTCTAAACAGAAAGATTTTAAATTTAAAATGGATTGGGGTCAAAACAGGTGAAAACGAAAATCGAACGAAAACGAAAATGAAAACATTACCTCACAAAAGAACTTTATGAAATACAAATCTTATCTTTTCATAATGTATTTTGATAAATGTGTTATACGAAAGGATTATATTTTCGTCAAAATCTCTTCAGATAATATTTAAATGGTCATTCACTTGAAATTTATTTCAATTTGTAGTAAACAACTACATATTTATTATAACTTCTTTTTTTTCAAATGACAGTAAACTTTTATTACACATGTTTTGGAAATTCATTTTTTTTTTTAAAACGCTGAGTTTGAATAGGATTTTAGGTTGAAAATTGTTTGTCATGTGCCATTTATATACAGATTTTAATGGTCAGTTATTCACTTAATTGTATTTTACACATAGTTTATAATATAAAATTATACCTAACACTTTACTCTAAAACTAACTATGAAGTTACCTTAGTTTTTCACTGGGATTTTGATACTTTTATACAGAAGCGAATCTTATGTGGTAGCTTACATTAAACTTCACAGGTCACAATCTACATTAAAAACCTTCACCCCCCCCCTTAATTGTTAAAGAAAAGAAAAAAGTAACATTTAATTACATACTCCTAAATACAAAAACCCCTCCATACAAATGTGTGTTAAATAAGTAAATAAAGCATTGTTTACAACATCTTCCTCCCATCTAGTTTGGACAGTATTAGGATTTATTAACCCTTGTAGACAAGAGCGAGTATACGAATAGAGAGGACAAATTACTTTGGTGGTCAAACTCTAATATAACTGATAACAACAGAGAAAATAAAATTAATTTTAAGGAAAAAATGACAACTATTGCAAAATGGAAAAAAAGTTGTCATACTTTGAACGTTTTATTATTTTGTCTGTTGACATAAAATCAACATTTAATAAATTTATATGGTTTATAACAGTACTTTTGTTGTTAAAAATGTACAACTTCGTCTCGTTGTATATCATTAAAAAATTATGTTCTTTGTAATTACTTCAATTAATTAATTAATGGTTATTAAATTTATGTCTATAATTTGTGATTATTCAATGAAATGACATTTAGTACTGCACTCGTATGTACTACTTCAAATATTTTATTCTGAAAATGCTTTACTTCCAATCTTTTTTAAATACTAACGAGTTATAGACTTTTAAATTGAACAAATATCAAATGGTTATCAAAAATTTGAAATTCATGTTTCTAATAAAACTCCAATATTTTTGTCTCATTTGTTAGCTTTGTGAGACAACTAGTATTTTCATTAATATTATTATTATTTTTAAACTCAAATAATCGTTTATACAATAATTTAGTATTAAGAACATCAGCTGGTAGAATTATAAGTTAATATTATACCAGACATAATTTTATTTCGAGAATTAAATTGTGTAACTCGGTAAACTGGTTTTGAACAAATAAGAAGTTGTTCAACAAACGCGTTTCAACAACAAACTCATCATCTTCAATGATGCACGAGCTACAATAACACAACTAACTGAAAAAAATTATTAGTTATTAGCGTTTGAATAAATGAACGTACTATTTGTCAAAATCTGTGTTTAAGTTTTATTCTATTAAATATCTCACAAATCAAGGTCAACATTTATTTATTATTATTCTATTACTAAATCTTTTGTTTCTTTAGAAAAATCATTTCACCTGGAATATTCAAATAAAAATGTACAAAACAAAACATCAATTATTAATATCTTAATCAGAAAATTCGAAGCTATTTGCACAGTGTGTAACCCATAAACATAATTAAAGCAATACAAAATAGAAAACTTTACAAAATATTACATAAAGATAATTTATTTTTTATAAATCCCTAAGAAAACTTTCACAACAATAATTAATATTATTGAATAGTACTTTTAAAGCTACCCTTCTATATAACCTCAATCCACACAGAATCCATGAACCAACTGAATTAATCTCAGCTAATCAAGCTACTAAGCTCCGCTACTGTAATCTCAGTGTTTTGTTCGTGAGACCATTAAAATATTGGACAAAACATTTAACTTACATGAGCCTTAATGCCATTTAATAGCTATGATTGTAATCATAATTACCGATGATGGAGCTCTGAAAATACTCATATCTACCATTGCATTCCCAATAAACATTAGTATATTGTACCGTTTCTGTCAATGGTTATCGAATGTCTATTTTTTTTATGATCTTCTAATAGACTAGGTAAAAAACCTCACGAGGTCGGTTGTTTTGGAAGCGATAAGGAAAACTATTTGTCCTAGGATAACGGACGTAGCCCCTTCCGAAAGTTGCCTCAATTTTGCATTTCGTATGTTTTTTAATCTATTAAATATTTTCTTAGGTTGTAGTATAAAGAGAACATTAAATTTATTGCTCTTTAATATTACTATTATAGCTCTACAAAAATAATGGTTTTCTTTCATTGATTGTGACATCAAACTAAATGAATTAATTAAAATTAAACAGAACAAAATTAAATTTCAAAACTCAAAACCATGGTAATAAAAACTAACATGGTAATAAATTAGAGAGTTTTATTAATTTTTTTTTCATATAAAACAAACCACATTAAAATCGGCTCATTAGTACTCCAGGAATTGGTTATTAAAAAGGTTGTCGCCAAACACATTTATTTTAAAAAACTCCCAAAAGTGTCTTAAGTCACACGGTCACTTTTTATATTCACTATTAACCCTCTACGTTTTCCAATGAGACCGTCTCCATCTCTGTAGTTTGAGTGGTCCGGAGGAGTTCTTTAACGCACAAAGATAGGTTAGGCCTAGCATAGACCAATATGAAGGAATTTTGAAATTATTTTGATCTTGATTTTGTGGTTTTACCTAAAAAAAAACAGCAAATTCAATCAAATAATTTCATAATTCAGTAGAGAAATAGGTTAGACTTATGTGAAACAATTTTGGAAAGTGTTTTAACTTGTTTATGTGATTTTACACACAAATTAAGTTACCATAGCAACCAATATAACAATGAATACTTAAATCAGCTGATTAGGTCCAATATATCAAATATATATATATATATATATATATATATATATATATATATATATATATATATATTAATAGTGATTGTGTGAAATGTTTTTAAATATAAAATTGAATTTCTGTACAAATAATGGTAAAATATTCTTTCACTTAAAATAACACGCATTAAAATCAGCCAAGTAGAACTCCAGAAATAGCCATTAATAGGGTGGTCGCTAGAAACCATTTCAAAACTCTACGAAATTACCTTGTGACCTTGGGATAGATCAAACTATCACGTTCTGTATATATCATTGATTCTCAGACCCTAATCTTTCCAATGACTCATTCCATTCACTCTGTAGAGTGAGTGGGCGTGTAGCGTACATATTTAAGCTGTGCTGAACTATATTCAAGATTTAAAATTATTTTGGTCCTACAGTTACAACAAGATAATTATTACTTTATGTCATACAACGGTAACAATAATAGAATTCTTAATAGACTTTGACACATCTCCAAGAGATCACAGCCAGCTATATCGCATAATCTTTCTATAGTAAATATTTTTTCCGGAGCTATATAAAGTTTTAGGAAATTTTATTCCCAAATGTTTATAACGTGAACTTAATAAAAACTTGATAAACTTATAAGTGATATCAAGAATAAACGAAGAATCGTTCAAAAAATTATTAGTTATGTGTAAAAAAGTGACAGCTTGAATTATAATAAATGGTGGACGCTTCTAGCATTTTCACTGAACGTTCAAGTACAATGTATTGCAAGACACACTAATTTAAAACATGTAATCGAATTGTAGATTTTACATATTAGGCAAAAAGTTATAAACATGAGTCAGTCAAGCTTTTCAAACGATATTACAAGTATTAACGCAGTTAGTATTAACATTTTATAATAAAACAATTTTGAATATATTGGCTTCCTTTACTTTGTGAGAGAATAAATATGTAAGATAGAAATATTGTATTCTCTTTTATATAATGTACAGCACGTTTTCGAAGGAAATAGGGTTGATGGTTATGACAGGAAGGGGTGGATGTGGGTTACATCACGTGATCAAGCTTATTTCTTTAAGTAACTGTAACAAAGCTACGCATTTTATTCTGTTTAAATTTGTATTTAAGGAGAACTATCACGATTCGAGGATCGTTGGTAAATTTAGCATCATATGGTTTTCTAGCTCCTAAAGACAAAACTGTAGAAAAATATTACTAACTAGTAAAGCTTTATAGTGCCACACAAGTAGGACATAACCTGTAGTAACACGCTACCCCTTTGTCATGTTAACGCGAAATTAAATTGTTGTACAGATACAGATATTAACTGTCAATTGTTTTGTAGCCTAAACTTGTTGTAAATAAAAAATGCACAGCTAGAGAGAGACCACAGAGAAAAGACAAGGCCATACAGAGTGGGGTACATGTGCAGTTGTGCACGTCGCTCCAAATGTCCTGTAAATACCGGCCTGTCTCGCTTAAAATACATTCTGTTCCAGAGTCACCTACAAAACTCCTCTCTCTCTCTCCCTCCCTCCCTCCCTCTCTCTCTCCCTCCCTCTCTCTCTCTCTCTCTCTCTCTCTCTCTCTCTCTCTCTCTCTCTCTCTCTCTCTCTCTCTCTCTCTCTCTCTCTCTCTCTCTCTCTCTCTCTCTCTCTCTCTCTCTCTCTCTCTCCTTCTAAATTTCCACCACGTCATTCCTACTGTCGAAGCACTTCTGATACCCGCACATAGAACATCTCTCTCTCTCTCTCTTTCCTTCTAAATTCCTACCACGTCATTCCTACTGTCGAAGCACTTCTGATACCCGCACATAGTACCTCTCTCTCTCTCTCTCTCTCTCTCTCTCTCTCTCTCTCTCTCTCTCTCTCTCTCTCTCTCTCTCTCTCTTTCTCTCTCTTCCCTTCTAAATTTCCACCACGTCATTCCTACTGTCGAAGCACTTCTGATACCCGCACATAGAACCTCTATCCTTTTTCACAACCTATCAAGCTCCAACAACCTGCTTTTTGTCTTTATATAATTTCGATAAACCAAAAGTAATAATCATAATTTCATAAACTCTAGAATTACCGATTAATGTCTTTCGTATCATGTGTTCAAGTAAAATATAACAAGAAAACAAAATGTTACAGACATTACACAAATTAGAGATTCACATCAATATAACAACATGTTTAAATTAAATTAATAAGAGGATAAAATTTTTTTTTTTAATGTAATAAAGCCTAAAACAACCCTTAGTTTAAATTAAAAGTGATGAATTTCTAAGGATATACCAAAATAGTATTTAAAAATTGTTAAATTCAAAAAGAAAATTTTTCATATTTACAGAACTGAATTAAAAAGTATTATTAAAGCTATAGTATTATAAAACTAAGGTCAAAACAATAGTTTAATATTAATAATTTAATCTCTCATTTTCTATGATATAAAAATTAATATACGAACTTTCGAGAGTATAAATCAACCATCGTTATCAAGTTATAAGCCTAGAACATGAAACAAGTGAAAAACTAAAAACATGATGTAGTAAATTAAAACTATGTTGTAAATAATAATGATACCATAATTCAGGTTGTAAATAAACTATTTCCTCAGGGTGCCACTTCATCAACCACACGACTCTGACCGCCATCAAAATAGTAATGAACACCAAACTTTCTATCACATACCCCGTTTCAATTCATACCTCATTTCATTCATCAAACCTAACTATATACAATAACCAGTATTATAACCCATACAATTTCAAAATACCATATGCATTAAATTGCATTGCAAATATATATAACCAAAAGGAAGTTAAGAAAAATAAAGAAGAAAAGAGGTTTCAACAGGCAAGGGAAGAAAAAGAAGTTAAGGAGTATTATTGGTATACTGTTGGAGATGACATCAAACTATACACATCTTTAACAAGGGCTCTGAAAATAATTATTAATATATTAAATATATTAAAATTTACCACCTCATATGAAAAACACATAAGAAAAGTTATAATAATCACAGTTAAATTTCTACAAAAAACATTTGGTAACTATAAATATCAGCAGTCTGATAAGTGGCCACCATCAGTTATACATTCATCACAAATAGCTATTTTTAAAATAACATCTTGTGTCATAAATTATAAGGCATAAAAAATAAAGGACATACCGATCAACTGACTCTTAATCCATAATTGATTCCTTCTATTATTCAGAATATTGTAAAATATCATCCATCATCCCATACATTCATCCAAATACTATCACCTATATAGATATAGGTATCGCCAAATAATTTAGCTAGTATTAAGTTGTTCTTTAAAAAATTTATTTGAAACCATTGATTATTTTCTTGTTATGACTTGAACATTTGGGCAATACATAAAAGAGGTTAGACGAGGAAATTTTTAAAAAAACAATACCCAAGTAAAGCTGAATGTGTTTATATGAATTAAAACTATAAAATAATTATCTTATAAAAAAATAATTGTGTTAATAAACAACAGTAATTTAAATTATACGTATATATTTTGCGTTTATTAATGACACTAAAATTATATCCATAGAAGGGAAAGCAGGTCTCAATCTAAGACTAAATACAAAGGGTATCAGAAAATACCACAAAACACAGTACTTGACTACACAAAGAACAACATAGTAAACCTTCTTTCAAAAGTTTAGTGAGTGATTTTGTCATTAATTCTTTTATATTTATATAAAGTAAAAGGATCTTTATTTTCGATTTATAATAAAGTTTTTATTAAAGTAAGTTGTTTTATGTTTTATAAATTAGTTTAAAATCTACTGAGCTATGTTGAAATATTCCACTTTTTAAATGTTCAATAACACTTAATAACTAAAGCTGACTTGTACTCTCGAAATGACATCTATGAGTTTTATTTACAAAAATGATGGTAAATCTCCGATTAAACGATATTAACAATATGAACAATCTATTATTATCAAATAACTTTAAAACCAGAATATTAACGGCTATTTTACTTTAGTCTGTGTACTAGATAAACACACGCATAACTATATATTGTATTTATTGCAGGAACACTCCAGAATAAAATCAAGTATTGAACATAAAAAATATTCCACTCTCATTTAAAAAATGTTTTTGTCATAAAAAGAAATAAAGGAAGCAATCCAATTATGGTGAGATGTGTTGAAGAAGGATAAACAGCTTTTCAGTGGCGAACAGTTCAATATTAGAAATCACCGTCAAATCAACAGTATGTCCTCATCAATACAGGTACTGTTGAAATATATCGTACTTACATTATAATAGTTTCTAGAAAATTCTAAAAATATTTTAATTTAGACAGATTGCTGAATTGTCTTCGTTGAAGTCTCTTGAGTTCAAAATTCAATAGTATGAGTTTGATATTTTGTTACTTTAACTAACTATAAGTGATGAGAATAAATGTAGAATAATTTTCAGACTCAACCAGAAGTCCATTCAACTGAAAAATGGCTTGCTTTTATTGCCCAGTGTTATTTTACATAACACACTTTGGGGGAATTTTAGTAACTTAACAGCCATATTTATTACCAAAAACTGATAATTCAAACAGTAAATTTCATATTTCTTACAAAAATGAACATCATATATATATATATATATATATATATATATATATATATTACACTCATATTTTGATTAATCAGTCATTATGTATAATGTCTGGATATTATACAAAATGACTACATTTGCTAACTAAAGTAATTAATTAATTACTCTAACCAGTCAATATTCATAATGGCTAGTGCAAGTTGGCTAAAGTAATCTTCAAATATTAATTAATGAGTTTGACTAGACATTGTGAATAATAACTAACATGAGTTAGGAAATGTTAGGTTAGGTTAGGTTAGGCTATAAATGTGTTGAGCATAATAATAAGGTAATACAAACTATGTTTGAATATTTTGAGTTGGTAATATATTAAACCTAATGGAAAATCGTACCGTTTTATTACTTTTCCCAGAACCAACCAACTGTTATTATACAAAACAGCTGATAGACGGATTAACACAGTATTATTATCACATTTACTGACTTCAGTATAATAGTATGAATAATGGCTGGATAAAGTGATAAATAAAGCCTCATTAATCACTTTGACCAAATTCGATACGTATTACACATATTGTCTGGATATTATATATAATAGCTAGGTTAATAACTTTGGCTGTAATATATATATATATATATATATATATATATATATATTTTAGTTTTCATTTTTGTATGAATTGTGTTAGTTATACAAAACATAATGACAATATAATAATTGCTAGTCATATCATTAAAATATTGCGTTGATATTTTTAATACCACGAAATAATTATTTTAATTCAAATGAATTTCTTCAAATAAAAAAAAAATCTATTTAATATCAAATGGGAAAACTTTGATCCAGTGTTACTGATATGCAAATCCGTTTCTAGAGACTAAGGTTGTATACATCTTTTCAATTAATTCAATCAACATATTCATTTTATATTTTCGTCTTATTCAGTTTTACAACAACGTTTATTCATGTATATAAAATATATGCTACGTTATAACCACAAACGGTTAAGGTCAAATTTGGAGAGTGATATTTGATTTTTTTTAATTTGATTTAGGTCATAATCATTTTATTTAAGTAGCTTTTGCAAACTTTTATATATTAAAAATTTCAACATTGTCATTGTGTTATTTATAATTTTTCATTGATTACTCTCGAACTGTTATTTTAGAAGAATGGTAATGAGACAAATTTTATTTATAAAGTACTGCGAAGGGAAAAATCGATGCTGATATTTTGTTGACTATGTTACATATGTTACAATTGGATTTTCCCGACAGAAAACGTTTCAAAATATATGCCTGTTTACCTGAATTTTCAAAAACAACTTTGAAAATTATTTAATTAAACTTTTTTGCTCAATACTTATCCACATAAACATAATTGACGTAACTTAAAACAATTAAAGGAGAGGATAAGAGTTACCAGTCATGAAACCAAAACAAAAATACTTCATCTTTTTGACATAATTTTTATTACAGTTTGCTAAATGAAGCCCTTCCGAGGGAAAAACAAAATATAAATTTGTTTATAGTTTGTAAATATAAAAATGAATACACTACTTATTAATTATAATAATTGTATAACGGATGTTGATTTATATTTTCGAAACGTCGTGTATAAGTTTTATGTATACAAATGTCCGATTAAACCATATTAATATTATGAACAATCCATCATTATCAAATAACTTTAAAACCACAACAAAACTTACTGATTATCACCTTCCAGAAACGCTGATTCAAGAGTTACTAAAAATCAAAACTAATGACATTCTTACAAATTTTATGAAAATCGGCTCTTCCAATTTGTGTTAGTGTTCATACTCACGAATGGGAAACTTTTTGGAATGTTTGTGTACAATTTAATTTGTTAATTGAGCGAAAAAAAATTATCTCAAAAAAGCTTGAAACATAAATATTATACAGACAGTTATACAATTGTTGTTTGATAAAACAACAATTTTAACTCTCTGTGCGTAAATTAATTTGATTTAGATGCGTTTAGGAAATTTAATGATTCCTTTTATTAAACGTGCAGTCATATGTATAAAAACACTTTACCAACACACAGAAGCCTAAAGATAAATTTAATTAATGTCATATTATGACCATCTCAGAGGCTTATTTGCGCAACGTGACTTTTAAAGTTTCCTCCAGCTTTGTAATTATAATGGCCGTGACTATAGTTTTAAATATGCAAATTAATCTTTCATTGTTTGTTAGTAATAAGTCATTTTCCTGGAGATTAACATCGCCATATGGTTTCGTAATGTTGCTGGATAGGAATCTATGTAGCGGATAAAAAATCCCAATCAAACCGGTTTGGGATTCAATGCGCTTCGTTTGAGAACTGTCAACTGCCAACATGGTTCGCTTAAAGATGGATTGATTGAAACAACCAAAAAGAGAAGTGCTTCTCATCTTTGTGGGACCAATCGAAAAATGGCAAAAAAAAGAAAGTGTGCCAAGGAAAAGCATATTGAACGTTGGAAACAATTTCTTGGCCAGCGTTTAAGTAAACGCCTTCTCTTTTAGCCATACTCTGCTGACAAGGACAATTCTTCAGCTCAACAGGAAGCCCCTGAGACAGTTGCTATGGTTACCAGACATGGCCTCATCCGGAATTACTTAAATATGTGGAAGTACTTCAAAACTCACTTAATTGTCATCTGTGCTGGTAGGATCCTGAAACCACAGCACATAAACTCTTTGATTGCAAAACCCTGAAATATACGAAGAAAGAGGATCTCAGTAACCAAATTAAACTTTTGATAAAAACTCCTACACAAGATTGTAGAGTTCGTAAGAGGCACTCGAATTTCTCTAACGTAAAACATAGAAACAATCCGCATAAACAATCAGCTGAAGTTCCTGAGGACAGTAGAGCCTCTGTATCATTTCAGACTTAAAAACAAAAACTGAAAAACAATATGTCAAAACTAATATTTTTATTACACAATTTCGCTTACACCCACACAAAACAATAACATTGTGTTTTAAGTTTAAATTACCCTTACAAGTTTTTAACTTTCTCCACTTATGTTCCAATAACTTGTAAAAAGATAAAACAAATTTGAGATTTTCCTAAGTAAATCTGTTTTGAAAATACGTCGCACAACTTGCAGACAACGTATAAATATGAAACTTGACATGCATGTACGTTTTAGATTACATAGGGGGAAATAGGAACATCTTTATATGTGTGAACATTTTAAAAATGAACGACAGTTTGTAACCTTTTGAAATGATTCATTAGTAAATATTTCTAGGGAGGCAATCCAATTGGTTGCCGTATTTCTGTTGTTTTAGTGTGTTTTGAGAATGTCAGAGATGAAAACATGACACAAAAAATGTGTCGTCTCCACTATTCTCTATAATATTAGCATTGTTATGCTGAAAAAATCATGCATCTGCTCCTTATTACCAATTTCAAATACAGTATATAAGAGAAATTATGTATCCTAAGATTGGAGGAAGTCATTTTTTATATTCTGTTTTAATCTATCGCAGCAATCTCAGTTGCTTTTATTGAGTGAATAATTTGAAATTAAATTAAATTTTATTTATTATACTATACAAAGTCTAAATACGAATAAAAATTTAACCAAAATATCCCTACATGGAAGAATCCCTACATGTAGGAATCCCTAAATGGGCCTAAGCCTGCGTGAGGATAATTAGTTGTCTATGGTTATTCATAATAATCCCTGTTATACTGACAACTCATCGTCATTGAAATTGTGTGTTGATAGTGACCCTAACATCCATTAACAATTCTTATTGAGCACAATTAACACATACATACGGATGTCCCACGAAGGAGTCGCTATTTTTGAATTAATACCCCGGGCATATGGAACACTCTACAAACTTGACATTTTATAGTTATGTTACATAGATATGTAAAAAAAGTTCTATTGAGTTTCTTTTTTTTATGATTAATCGAAACAAAATGGCGTAATAACAAAATAAGAATACATTTGACCAAATTATTGTATTTGCATAACCATTACAAATGGTTAATTTGCAGATAACATGAAAGTGTTTAAAACTAAATATATTAAAATAATAACAGTTATATGTTATATGTTTTTATGTGTAAAGTAGAACCCATTTTATTTAAAATTCCTCATGCCTAGTATTTTTATATTAACTACTTCCACTTGTTTACCTCAATTCAATATATTCCATAAACAGGTTTCAATCCAATACATTTGTCTTTGTCTTACAAACGAGGAAAAGTGTTTGCCCTTTGGATGTTTGCACTTTTATGATTGAAGTTATATGATGTTGGTAATTAATTGGAAAAACGTTAGTATCATTCATCTCCGATTAATTTACAATTCTCTTGATTTGCGTCTGGACAAGAATATGACGTAATGTGAATAATTACTTATGAGACTTCCTCATAATTATTCAGTTACAAAAAAATTAAATCAACATTCGGATATTAGAAATTTTTGTTCCCGCCTATAATTTAAAAACTATAATATTGGTTTGAATATACCCCTAACCACAATCACTAGGAACAATAAATAAAACACAATTATTGTACTTTATTTTGTTTATTCCTCTAAATGCCCTTATGTACATTTCGATAACATGGTTATCATCATCAGTGGGTCTTGAACCTAAACTATACTACATTTAAACTTACCCTTCTACTTGTGAAATAAAACTAACAGTTTATTCCTAGTGATTGTGGTTAGGGGTATATTCAAACCATTATTTTGAATTCACCACAGTGCTCAAAAAGTTGTATCTTAAAAAACTAGTTAAAATTTCGGATTTACAAAAACAAACGGAAACTAAGTTATATCAAAATCTTCTTGAAACTAAAAAACAAAATTTTGTTGTTTGAATTTGTAGAGAGAAAGAACATAAAAATTGTGTTATTATGGACTACTTTGTAAAACACTAATATAAAAAAACCGATTTGAAAAAAGATAACCTTTAATTGCGACAAAATTAAAATTCATAAATTTGGATAATTAGTGCCTAACTAGAATATTGAAAATTGTACTTAAATTGCTTAAGTCGGCCAGATAGTTGCGAAAGAATGGTTTTTAACAAAATCTGGAGACTCAAAGTCCGTAATACATATCTACAGTGTTTATTTATCGCTTTAAATACATTGTTTCGAGTTTAGACATCATATATAAACTGATTGAACACTACTACCAAATTGTTTTATTGTTGTGCTGACAAAACATCAGCTGATCGAGATTCAACAAATGCCAATGCACGTTATTAGAATCAAATTCTAGAAATTTTAAACTAATAATCAACCATTGTTTGTTTTTAAACACGTAACAATCAACTTTTTAACACAAACAAATTACTACGGAACCTAAAATAAATATAGATGGATCATCCTCAATTATCTGAACCAAATCCCAGAGGTTTTATTTCAATGTTTAATCCAATTAGATTGTGCTTATTTAACTAAAAACATGTAAATTCAGGTGCAATTAAAACAAATTGATAGCATAATTAAAGAGAGTTCAATCTAAGCTGACTGTGTGTTAAGGTATGCATGTATCTTAATTTAAAAACAACAAAATATTTGTATTATAAATTTAGTTTGTAATAAAATATTTCAGAAACAGGACAAATTAGATATCATCGTAGTTTTTAAGTTTGTTTATCTCTTTCAGAAAATTTCGAATGAAGGTTTTTTTACAAGTGGACAAATCACTTCACAAACACACAACATCCTAAAGATAAATTTAGTAAAGTTATATTAGATTATCACATAAGAATAATTGACGCAAAGTGACATTTTAAATTTCCTTAACCTGTAAATAATTATTTATATTTTCATTGTTGATCAACAATTAGTTTTCCCTCTGAAATTAATTCCAACAATGAAACTCAAACAGTTATTTTTATAGATTAAAAAATATTTATATTTGATATTTATTTAAATTTATTTCGGCTGCAAACTTTTGTCAGTTGTTTAAAATATAAAACTGATCGATCATTTTTCAGTTGAATAGGATAGAAATCTTTTAAATTATTAGATAAATAATTATTTCAATTATATAAATCAATTATAAATCTATTATGAGACGAAGAAAGTATAGTTGTGAGTTTCAACAGAAGTTTATCTTCAAGATTAAAACATTCAATTAAAATGGTCTTAGACATAAATCCTAGACTTATTTTCCGAACGTGTTCCTTCGGGCTTTCCTCAGCTTTTATGCTATTAAATGTTACACGACTGTTGTACAGAAGTAGCATGTTCATTTTACGTATATTTAATAACTGCTTGTATTATTATACTCGTATTAATGTTTCCATTACTTTTATCGAAAAGTAGAGGTTTTATTGAATTGTTTTCTATTAACCTCGGGGTGTGTAACATTTCGACAACTTATGTCATCATTATTTTTGTACTCTAAACGTTCATAACAGTGTTACGTACTAATAAATACAATGACAAAGTGTAGACAATGTTTGTCAGGTGAAAATATCTTATATATAAATTAACAGAATCTAAATTATGTTTGCTAAAGAACTCCTCCGCGCCTACTCAACCTACAGAGATGGGGATGGTATCGTTGGAAAACGTAGGATCTAATGGATTTTGATCCTAATCAAAAAATTAAAAATGTATAATTTTTATCACATTATATCGCTGATTCAATTGAGACCATTTGAAACTGACAAGAGACTCACGTTTTGTGAAATAGAACACCTGTCAATTTGAGAGAAACATAATTAATTGGACAATATGTGACATGTGACTTTTAAAAGTCATTTTCTTCGTTAAAAAGTATAGGTTAATAAATCTGTAACTATAAATAAAAATGCAGCATCTTTTCATTTTACAAATAATACCCAGGTTTGGAAATGAAAGAATACAAATTTTAATTTTTTAAATCTGACAAAGGTTTAGTACAAAAATAATATTATTGCAAAAAGTCTTAGTACGAAAATATGAAAATGCATTTTTCGTAAATATATTTTAAACATATTATTTCTCTAATTGAAATTTATTGTGTTGCAACAAATAAATGAATTTCAATACATTACTCCCCTCGAAGCAGTAAACTAATGTCAGTATTGACCTATAGAAATTCGCTTGAAAGATGTTTCTCAACTACAAACAAAACCGTCCTTTCCAAGTGCACATCGAAATATAAAATCATCAGAAACTTGAAAAAGTAAATTTATTGTAGATAATGCAACCAAGCGTTTTCTCATACGTATGGCAGTGTCTGATGACAGAATAACATTGGATGATGAACATAAATTGTACATAAATCATAAAATACTTTGTGGTTGTTTAAGAATTAGTTGATAAGGACACAGTAAAAACAAAATAAATATTATTAATAGAATTTTACTCGTATGAAATAATTTGTTTCTAAAACTATAAATAGTTTATTATTACTCCTAACAAAACATAACCATGTGAAATATAAGGTAATATATATTATTTTAAGTTTGCTTATAATAGCTCTATTTATAGAAAATTACCCACGAAAGCAAAATTTCAGTTTATAAAATCAAAACATAATAGGGTACGGTATTTATTTAACTTTTTAGATTGAAAATAGGTGAAGAAAATACCAAAATCAAGTTTAAATCTTAAAAAAACATCAAATAAAGCGTTTGAGCAAGATTTATTGACAGAACAAAATCTATAATTTCATTTCAGTTTATTTTCAAATATTTAGTTTTTCACGGTTCAAAAGCTGAACATAAATAATGATAATTAAATAGAAATGTATTAAATGTTTAATTTTTTTTTCAAGAATGATTGATTTATATTTTGACTTAATAAACAAAACTAGTGATAAAATTTTGACTTATTAAACAACATTAGTGATTATCTTCAAGGTAAAAATATGAAAAAAAATTAGTTTGATGTTATCTGTTAAATCATATTGCATAGGAAAATGAAAAATTACGTTTAAATATGTTAATTTTAAACACAAATAAGTTAAAATTTGAAAATCTGGTAAACGTTACAACGTAAGAAAGTTTAAGTTAACATTGAAAATTATAGTTGTTGCTTAGACACTGCAAGTGTTAAAAAACACTGAAAATCTTCCTAAATTACATTAAAATACCTTTCTTTGTATTGTATAGTTACACTAAGAGTAATATTGATAATGAAAACCTGTAACCAAAACATTAAGTTCCTAAAGCAAGACACTACATAAAATTGTAGAAAACGTGTGTTGGATGTCCGGATTCCAGTGTTAATTTCAGAATTGTTTTATAGGTCTTAAATTAAAAAATAGCATTATTTTAACATTAACAGTGCATTACTAATTCTACTAATCTAAAGTAAATTAGGCACTTGTAATCAAATAGTACATAGGTTATAGCAACACACAAAATTATCAAAATGAATTGAATTGTAGTACATTGTAGTACAATAAAATCTCGGAATATATATTTATATTAATAATAAACATATTATTGACGAAACACATACTGTAATTAACTTCATTACAGAACTCACTTAATATTACAAGACTGGGTTAATTGAAGTAACCGCCGTAGCCATGAGCATTTACTACGCTTATTTGGAAGGCCTTAAATTAAAATAAGGTAGTTTTATACTGGTTGTATACTTTCACGAAATAAAAATTTGCATAACAAAATAGTATGTGTATTTTTGAACAGTATATTGCAATCATATTAAATCCATTTATACCTACACTGCTATTTCAGTTACATATCCGTTTATAAACATACGCAATACAATGTACGATAAAATTATATTCCTGCAAATAGAATGTGATAGAAATATGAAATGACAAACGGAAGAATAACTCGTTCAGTTTTATCCATGGAAGTATTTAAAGAAGAGCAATGTATTGGAACTATTGTTGTACAGATATAAAGAATGAATTTTATAAATAAAAGTGATTGTTGCCGAGTAATGTAGTGTCTGATTTTAATTGAAAATCAGCCTCGAGCTATACTGTGGGAATTCATTATACTGTATATGAAGAGAGCGAGGAGCTTTAATTAGAGGAACGTTAATTGAGTGTTAATTTAGTTGAAACATTTCATTTCATTATTAGAAACATTTTACCACGTTTTTATTAGTTCGGTTTCCGTCATATCTGTCAGTTTGTCTGGGTGTTTCGAGTTTAAACTAACTTCCCCATAAGCTATAAACCTGAAATTTTGAACATAGGTCAGAATTGGATGACAATACAATATTCAGTTGGTTTCTTGTCTCTACATTTGTTTAAACAATAGTTAGTTAAACAAATAAAAATTGGCCAATGAAATATACTTTTTTAACCACATTATCGCTTTTGAATAGTAATCGGAATATTGAAGTAGGATGAGGCAAATTTTGCATGGCTTGTGAGAGTTATTAATAATAAATCAAATTCAAAAAAAATTTAACATGCCACGTTTTTAAAACGAACTGAATAGTATAATAATAAATCAAAAAAATGAGCTCGGTTGCTCAAAACTCACTGGCAAAACACCTTACAATGAAGATGCCATGACGGAGATGGGAAGAATGCGTCAAATACGACCTTCACCATCATAAGTTTATGATACATTTACAATTTGTAATGGAGAAGGATCTGACATTGTATTGTTTTAATTCATGTACATGAAAAAAATAAAATACATTTTGTTTACTTCTTTAGTTTGATTTTCTGAGTTACAAGACTAATAGAACTATTATAGGTAATAAGAGGTAATATTTTGAATTTCAGACATTTGCAGCTAAACAGGGTGTGAAATCCATTGGGAATTTTCTATATTATGTTCCTGTTAGAGTTTCATCATTATATACAAAACCGATTGAAATCTTTCACCCGGGCATAAGACTAGAAAACAGAAAATAATAAATCAAATTTTAAAAAAGGTTTTTAACATTCCGTGTTTTTAAAACGGACTAAAAAGTATAAAATAATTTTTCATAACCCTTCTACAGTTTTGAGGGAGGATTGTTAGTGGTTATGGATATATTTGGAATACTTGGAGAGAAACACGTGGGGAGCAGCCAGTAAATAATACAAGTAGACAATTCGGATGAATTCACAGCTAATTTCAGTGAATCGGAAATGAGATTCACTGTAACTTAATTTATTTACTCCTCCTTAACTAGCATAGATTGCCTGCGCCCCACGTTTTTCTCTCCAAGTCTTCCAAATATATCCATAGCCACTAACAATCCTCCCTCAAAATTGTAGAAGGGTCATGAAAAATTATTTTATACTTTTTAGTCCGTTTTAAAAACGTGGTATGTTAAAAACTTTTTTTTTATTTGATTTATTATTTAAGATACTATGCTGTGTTTAATATTATATATCTGCAGAGAAAGTATTTTTATGATGAAAATGGTAGAATTTAAGATTTATTGATAAACGCTATTTTTAAAAAATAATCCTTGTTAGTAAGTTTACTTACATTATAATTGTAATTTTTGGGTGCTTAATTTTAATGTGGTAACGGACCTTCTAGGAGAGATTGTCTGAAGATGGAATAAATTCCAAAACGTCTCAAATATACCGTAAGTCACAGACAATAAGAACAAAACATAATTACCTGTAATTGTATTATAATTGTGGCGTGAATAGTTTATTGTAATGTGTTTAAAATAATTTTTTTAACGCTTTCAGTGACTTAATTACTGCATAAAAAAAGTCATCCTAAAGGAAATCAATTTATTAAATGTATCTATTCTTTAAATACATTACAATGGTAATATCTCTGCACCTTAAAGCGTTCAACCTTCATCATGGACAAAAAGGGTACTTTGATGACCTCTAAGAGTATTATTTTTGTTTTGTTTTATTTCAAAATGTAAATAATATAATTAGGAAGTTAACACAGCTGGATTAAAATTTAATCTTCAAACAAAACTTGAAACAGTCAAACAGCAAGAGGAAGTAGATAAAGTATATAAAGGAAAATAATATTTTCAAGTTTTGATATTCTGTTAACTTGTGGATGTCTTATCTTTACGTCGGTTGATTCAGTAGGAAAACTGTAATAAACTTAACTTATAAAGTTTACTACAACGGATCTTGTAACAGATATTTGATATTTAAACAAAACAATTATGTGTTTTTACTTGTTTGTTTATGTACAATTTGAAGAATGTGAAATCTGTTTCACGAAAGATAACTTCAGAAGAAATCATGAGTTTTATAAAATAATGTTACTTATTTATAGTATAATAACAATAGTAAAACGTAACCAAAAAATTAAATGTTAAATAAAGGGAAACGTTTCAATAAATCTTATCCCACATTACATTATCAAATTTAAGGATTTATGATACCTTAATACGTTAATTTATATTATTGTTTAAAATTTTTATGTATCTAAATTTGTAATTATATTGAATATAATTAACAATCAGATGACAATAATATAAACCTATGTTTTTAATAGTATTTTAGTAACCGATGGTAAACTAATATTGATTTTATTGGAATGACTAGTATTATTCAAATGATAATAATAATTAAAATAATTATTCCACAAAGGTCCTGAGTTCATTCGCCAGTCTAGATCGTAATTTATGCACATGAAATATTACTGAATTAACAATACTAGCTGGTAAAAAAGTATTAACGTTCAAATCAATAAATACATACGGAGGAGCTGCAAGTTGAGTAAAAATATTAATTTCAATGTCGTTTCTAACGAGGTAATTAATTGGATAACTCGAAAATTGCAAGAAAAAGCAGTCAAGTGAGAAGTATACGCTCCACGCTGAGAAGTAACCAAGGACAACTCAGTTGGTAGAGCATTGGCGCGTAAAGCCAAAAGTCCTGGGTTCAATTCCCAGTCTAGGTCGTATATTTTTCATATAAAATAATATGGAATTAACAATTCTAGCTCGGAGAAACGTATAAACGTTAAATCAATGAAAAATTATATGTTAAAAGTTTATGTACATTCGAAATTTGAAGTTTTTACAAAGGTTTTTATAAAGGAAATGTATTTACATTTTATTTTGTTTTAAGAAGTTCAAAAGTATTGCCATCGTAAATATGTAGATATATATATATAGAGAGAGAGAGAGAGAGAGAGAGAGAGAGAGAGAGAGAGAGAGAGAGAGAGAGAGAGAGAGAGAGAGAGAGAGAGAGAGAGAGAGAGAGAGAGAGAGAGAGAGAGAGAGAGAGAGAGAGAGAGAGAGAGAGAGAGAGAGAGAGAGAGAGAGAGAGAGAGAGAGAGAGAGAGAGAGAGAGAGAGAGAGAGAGAGAGAGAGAGAGAGAGAGAGACGCAATAACTAGAGAATCACATATAATATAAAGAATGGGAAATTATGTTTTATTACTTACTTATGGGAAAGAAAGAAACAACAAATTAATTACTTTCCATTCAAGCTTAACGTTTGGTCTAATGTTCTGAAACTTTAAAAGTTTTTATTTTAAAACTAAATCTGTTAAATTTCAAGTTCGTGGTAATGTAGAGTCTACCTTTAGTAATTATGACGAATGTTCTTCTCATGTACGTCTTCAAATGACGGAGTCTATCATTAGGATAGACGGTAACTTCAATACCTTGAATTTACGATATATACATTTACATAAGTGACTAAAACGGTTCGGATTTGAATTTTAAATTCTTTGTTATTTAATTGAATTAAATATAATTTTGTATCCATTATAATTATTATAAACTTCAGTTTAATTATTACACTGAATTTGGAAATAATCGTGGTAAATCATAAATTATGCAGACCGGATTTTGGATAAAACCAAAGACTATTCTGGTTAACTAAATTATTTTAACAATGTAAAAGGAAAAATAATTCCAGTCTACTAATTTTAATGAAAACCGTTCAAATTTTGTGGCCTTCATTCATATGTTATAAGAATTTGACTATCCTGTAAAATATTTTAGAGACCAATTTACACACTTCTGAATTTCCATATTTGTAATTATATATAAAGACATAAAAAATTTCAAATATGAGTCATATTAATTCCAGGGTTTATATCTGTATAACTACAGTAGTTCCTAGTTATACCACTCTACTGTCAATACTTTCTAAACATAACCAACAATTTAGAGGAAAAAATGAGACGCAACTATGCTAAATACAATAACCTCACATTTCTACACTTAATTTGAATTTATCCCCTCCGGGAATAAACCTAAACCTGTTTTACTCTAATTATACATTTCCTCTTTTTACTTGTGAGGGAAATGAATAAATGTAGTGATGATGTTACATACGCAAAGTTATATTTTACAAATGTAACTTCTTACTCAAGTCCTTTGTTAATATATTTCAATTTCTTGTGTAATAGTATAACAAGTACTTAGTAGAATAGAACTTGAACACAAATACGTGTATTTATTCAAACACGTTTCAAGTTTTAAAGTCGACATCTTCAGTGAAACACTAACTACTATTGTTAATTATGTTATCATTTTACAGAAGTTGATTCAATTAAAAAATATACCAAACCCTAATTTTCAGAGCTGGTTTCAAATTCCGGTCGCTTCAAAATTGTCATATTTATTTGTCATATATCTGGCATGAAATAATTCTGGTTTACTTTTTTACTAACACAAGCTATAAAAAAGAAACATAAAAAAATTATCAAATCTGGATTTAACGAACGTTACATGATTAAATCAGTTGTCTGTATTCATTAAACTGTATTATTAATGCTGTTAGAAACAATTTAGTTAAACAAAACTATTTTATTGATGGTGGAAGTTTTACAGTTATTGAATTTATGGGAGGAACTTTTCGAATGTATTTAAAGACTGGACAGAGAACTTTAAATGTATTTAAAATTAAGCATATTTATAACAAATGCTTCATTTTATATTATAATTTCAAAATTATTTTTTAACAAATACTAATAAAGGAAGTAATATAATCCATTAATGACCAGATGTGTTTTAACCTAAAGATGGATAACCAGTATTTCAGTTTAAAATATTATAGAAAATATCATTCCTAACCTAACCTAAACCTATCATTATGTTATAGGTGGTATATGAAGGACCTAACGTAACTTAACCTAACCAATGCTTTTACTATTGCTATTTTATGAACCTAACCTAAGTAAAATATTTCACGTAACATGAAATAAATCGGGTAAAAGAAGAAGAAGAAAAACTTTAATCTAAGAAATGTTTTAACGTAGATAAATTGTTGTAATATCTTTTGAAGTGTCCAGAGTTCAAACATTCGATAATAGGAGTGAATTGAGTTTTCTAATTAATGTATATTGTCTGTTCTATAAAATGTATTTGTCTGTATTAATCTTAAGGATGACCCGAAACAATATTGGAATATTTTTAAATGTGGGAATAGTCAGTCACTGGGAATGATTTCCTGTTTGGCGAGGATACGTTTACAGGCAGTTTTTCTGTTTTTGGAGCGTTTGCGAAATATTTTGATTCTCTGTATTATAATCAGCAACAGTCTAAATTGAATGAAATAATTTCTTTGCCTGTCATGTCAGGTGTAGACTTTTTAATTATTTCCCATATCACTACTGATCGAATTTCTACTGCGATTAAGAAGGTGCCTTCAAAAAGATCATTTGGTCCAAATCTGATTCCTATATAGTTGAAACATTCGGTATTTTATAACCTAAGTTTCTCTACTAATACCTTTACTTATGATTGGAAATTGACTTCTCCATAAAGGGGCTAAATAATTTGAAGTAAGAAATTACAGACTTGTTGGAATATTTTTAACTCCTGCTAAACTATTTGAGATAATATTTCATTCCTTTGTATTACCACGAATGAAACAGTATTTATGTTGGGTTCAACATTATTTTATTCTAAGTCTATACATACTAATTTTTTCAAATTTTGTAAATTACACATCTTCAGCAGAGGACAACTGGATGTAGTATACACATATTTTGCAAAAGTGTTTTATAAAGTCGATCATAGCACTTTACTTAACAAAAAATGATTTTTTTCTCATCATAATTATTTCGTAGGTACCAGTTATGATCATAATTGTCAAATTAGAATAACTTTAAAACAAGGTCTGGAGTTCCTCAGGGAAGTAACTTTTATCCTTTTTTGTACAATATAACTTCTTTATTTAATAACTGTGTATGCTGAAAATTTGAAAATATTTCAAAATGTTAAAACAACTAACTATTGTTCCGCTTCGTAGAAAAATTTGTAAGTTACTTGTATGGTGCTTAAAAATGACTTGTAATATTAATAAATGCCACAAAATATCATATTACAGAAAGCTAAATCCTTTTATTAGGTATTACAGCACTAATCTGCAGTTCTGTTGTTGAATAGGGTAAATAATATTAAGGACTTAAGAGTTCTTATGTCACATAAATTGTCTTTCAATAATCATATTGTAAATTTAGCTAGAAGAGCTTATTCCACATTAGGTTTTATTTGCCAAAAAGTAGGGCTTCTTATGATATTGAAGTGCTGAAAATGTTTTAATGGTTTAGTTAGATCATGACTGGGATTTGCCTTAATTTCGAAGCGCTTCACTGTGTTCATTGAAAAAAGTTTGAATGTAGTGAAGGTCTATATGATTTCTTTCATATGTTTTCGTTTGTTTTGTAGTCAAGTCTAATTGATTTCTTTCATATTTTTTTTTTGTTTTTGCACGTTCATTTGTTTTTGTTTTTGTTTAGATTAAATTTAAAAATATATATATTTATATAATATTTCTTTGTAATATCTGGTTTTGATGGACTTACTTGGGTGGGATTTAGGTTTACTATCTGTATGTTTGTTTCTGTGAATGTATTTATTAATTATTATTCTCTTCTTGTATTTAAAAATAACTATAAAATGAGGTTGGTATGAATGTGCAAAGTTTTAAATAGGTGTATGGGATTATTTCAACTGAACAAATTAGACCGTCCTGCTTCAATTTATTTAGTTTACATCTACATTAAAACTAAATACTGAGAATTGAAATAACATCTTAAATGCAAAAATGAACAACTTAAAGTTTAATTGTTTGAGTATCAAAAATTTATTTTAAATATAAAAGTGTTTTAGGGTAGTTTATTCAAATGTTTCTTTTATATTTGAGAGGGGACAATCATAGTGCGCGAAATTTGAAGTCAGGTTTGGCTTGGATATAGCGTCGGGAAAGAATACAGACCTCTGATTCGAGGGTTGCAAACCTGCCTGTTAAGGAAAAATACTGCAGCCAGTTTGAACGGAATTCTTAGTAAGCAGCCGTTCCAAACGGAATTCGTTCCAGAGTCAACGTATCCGATGATTAACTAGGAGTAGCGAGTGTACCCAGCAATGTTTGGAAGTGTATGTACGGTTGTACGTCGAGGATGGATAATACAGTAGCTCTTTACTAAACAATTAATACGGTTTAATAGGAGATTTACCATGATTTATGTATGTAAAAAGTAATATACAAGGTTTCGAGACTATAATTCAACTGTCGTTATCAATGCTTGAGTATAAAGAGGAAAAATAGCCTATACCTCAGGGTATAACTCAGTTTATAATTACATTTTGTTGTAGCTATAGCTAAATTATAGCTAAGGATGGCGACTGAATTGTTGAAACTCTTTTTATAATTAAAATTTATTTTGTAATAATCTGTCTTCTATTAGCAGATAAAGAAAATATAAAACTAAAAGATAATGCCCAATCATACCTATAGCTTTAAAAGCACCCAGGAATTTTCGTTTTGAAGAAAAAACAAGTAAAATGAAATTACTGCTAAGAGTAACACAACCTAGTTCGGTTTGGACTAGTTTAACATAAGAAATTCATATTTTTATCTGAATTTAATCCTGTTGCTATTAAGAAGAGCGTGTAGGCTACTTCTTATTTATTTTAAGTAGTATCTGACATGTAAAGATTCTTATCGCTGTTGACAGGTGAATACAACTAATGTTTATTTTACATTATTAATTTTATGGTTTCATTATTATTGTGATTAAAATTGTATTTTATATTTTGTTATGCATTGTTTTATTACGTGGTATTCGGCACGTGTCTATTTCTACTTGTATGTGTTTACAGCTTAAAAGTACATCTTGAGTGTGTTCCATGTTTTCATATTTATGTATTTTCATTTGCTTCAATGGGTAATAAATCCGTATCTTTTGGGTTAGATACATTGATAAGATAGAATAAATATTTGTTTTTTGTGACAATCATTGCTAGAACAGATTAACAGAAAACTGAAAGTAGTTTTTAAAAGTTCTAAATTGTACCTCCAAAACGTAATATTAATCAATCAGTGCTTTTCAATTTATGGTTTATGTAGTACTATCACATTTCCCTACAAGTCTTATTTCGTTGTTTTTGTTTAATCTCTCATTAAGTTAAAAAATTATTATTTTCTTTAAATCACTAAATAGGAAATTGTATGTAACCCATATATCGAAATGAATGTCATTACATACCTCTCTATAGCAACACAAACTTTATTTCTAAATAGTTTAGAATTAATATTATTAATTACTATGATGCTGTGCTAGTAGTGGATTATAGGATGCAATGTACAAGTTGGTATATAGTAGTTTGGGTATATGAGGTTAATATAAAATACAAAATGAGTGAAATTACAATGAAAGTACCTTGAATTTTTTAACACCGATGTACATTGAAGTATAGCATTTACTAATATACACTAATGTGAATGAATTTTATGTTTCCAGTAAACCTAGCGGTTAATGAAGCAAACTGCAATATTACTCATCTAAATTACTTTCAAATCTGTTGATTGGTGACGGCTTTTTTGTTTAGATTGTTTTGACGTGTGATGTGATAATACATATAATACATCATGACCGCAAAGAATGGGGTTAGTTGTATGTATTTTCATTTGCTATTTCATTCAAGCGGCTCTGAAAGTTATTGCTTAGAGTATGACAGTCATACAAAATTCAAAAGTATTATTAAACTCAATAATAACTACACTCTAAAATTATTGTTTTTTATTTTAAAACTTTTATTTTATAAAATTTCACCAATAAACAAATATAGTTCAGAAAATAGATAACAAATTGTAGACAAAATTATTTTTAAAGTTAAAATTCTCAAATATCCTTCCTAATTAAAAAATTGCAAATTTTGGCAGAAATAACAATTAATTTAGCTATTTCTATAAATAAATTCTTTGTTTATTTAAATGCCAAACTTTAACATGGGTTTCACATAACCGGAAATTTTTTAAATGACATCATCAAATATAAACTACAAGTTTTTATGAATCATTTTATAAATCATACCTTATTGCTATTAATTTCCTTCTTTAAACTCTAGAAAATATTTAATTACTTTTAATCATCACAAATATACCGTGAGTCCCACAAAGAGGTATACGTTTTTGATTTTGTAATATTTGCTTATTCATCAACCGATTCTTTTAAAACTTTACATACTTTTTAGAAAAGTTACCAAAAACGTTGTTTAAAAATTTCAACGCACAATTTTTTATAGAAAAAAACGGCGGCAACACCAAAACAACTTTTATGAATTTTACTTTTGTAGGTTTAATTGTAGTTCGACTCAAATTAAAAACAGCTGTTCAACAATTAAACCTGCAAGACTAAAAGGTATGTCATCGAAGTTTTTTTTGAGTTGCCGCAATTTTGTTTTTATAAACTCCAGTGTGTGAAACTTTCACACATTTTTGGTACTATATTAAAAATTATGTAAAGTTTCAAAAAATCTATTGACGAATAAGCAATTAAAAGAAAACAAAAACGTATATCTCTTTGTGGGACGCACTGTATATACTTATAATTTTGAATGTAGTTCAAAAAACAAACAAAATATTCAAAACTATTGTTACAACTTTTAACCCCTTAATACATTTGGAATATCTAATTCCTCATTATAGGCTTCACAATAGTTATAATAACACTATTTCTACGTTGTTGTCTCAAAACTTTCAAGATAGTCTCTTGGTTAATTTAAATATTAAACTTGTCCTAAGTAAAGTTACTTGTCACTTCCAAACTCTTCTGATATAACTCAAAGCACAACTACAAACTTATAATTAACAATAATACACATCCTGACAACCATCTTCAAGTTATATAACTACGTATAAATTAATTAAAGTTCTGTGTTATTGAAGTTTATGCTTCAGTATTATTACGAAGAAACGCTTCTGATAAGTTGTATAGTGGACCAGCATGTTTTGAATTATATTAATAGTCTTAAATTCTTTGCAGAGCCAGGGGCGTGCCGACGGGGGGGGGACGAGCGGGACCGGACCCCCCTCAGAGCCAAAAAATATTTTAATATTTTTTTTATAAATTAGCAAAATTAAAAAATATATATATTTCATAAGATATTAATAATAATTGTGATCTCCCATTTAATACTATTAATCAAAACTTTATACTGTTAGAGAATCATTACTTTTATGAAACAGCTAGCAGTCTCATATAGCCTAAAATAGCACCATATAAACCCTATTTTTTCAAATTTTCCAAAACTCCCGAGGCCGGACCCCCACCAGAGTAAATTCCTGGACACGCCACTGTGCAGAGCTGATTCAAACCTTAGTGTTAAATGTTTATATGATTGGCATATCAAACATATCGACTAGTAATAACTTTTTGAAATCTGCAAAATATGGACGATAAAAGGATATTTGCATAAATCGGGTTTACTTTATCATTTATAAATGATAACCATTTATTTATCATGGATTTATCAGTATTTTGTTTCTTAGATGAGGGATAATTTTACATTACAACTTCAAAATTATAACTGAAAAGCTGAATTATCAAGTTTACTCAATTGAAATCTCTCTTTAAACCCTCCTTTCTAAGAAAAAGAATAAAGAAATTAGTCAAATTAATTTCAAAAATTGATTTTTTTTCCATTAATAACTGGATGGAATAAATAAATAAAGATTTCTACTATAAAATTATATTTTCAAAAATTAATATTATTATGATTTTAATTCTATATTTCTCTAATCTCATTTATGTATTTAAAATGTAATGAATTTGAGTCTTAGCTAGTTATTTTTAGAGTTGTTTTACATCTTTACTTTTACAGTGAACAGCAGGACGAGCTGTGTGTAGACAATGTCAGGACTAATACAAGGGACAAATTACCCTGTCTTGCTGGAAGAGTCTAATATACAACACAGAACATGAGAAAAACCAACAACAATAGCAATTGTAAGCTGGACGGGGTAAACAATTGCGCCTTATTAAAGTTTACACTGAGGGTGGAAACTGTCACATATGAATCATTTACTTTGACTCTTTGTAGTTGTGCTCTTTTAATATGACACTATATCATATATCTTATATTTATGATATACGTATTCCATAGTGTAAAATAAGTTGATTCCGATTAAACTAAACTTATGAATAAAATGGACTACAGCAGATACTAACCTTCAGTAAATTAATACTACCTTTTTAAAGTCTTGGTCGTTTGTATTTAACTTATGACGAAATTCTATTTAGTATAAAATTATAAGAACATTTTATAAATTTAATAATTTACATTTTTAGAAAGGATCAGATAGACGAACAGACACGATTTTCTTTTAGTTCTATCATTTCTTTCACAATGTGTGTAAAGATAAACCAATAAATACTTAATCAGAGGGAAGGAAACGAATACAAAACCGAACACAAATTGAACGGTTTGTATTTATTTCGAATTTAATGGAGAACATAGAAACACAATTAATTATTAAGTAAAAATAATTTATATTTTCAGAAGATGGATTAATTAAAATTTTTCACAAAATGTTGGAATATTTAGTCGGAATATGCAAGGATGATAAACTTTCCCATTAGCTACATAAAACATTAAAAAATTAAAAAAACTTCCTAAAGTATTAACTACAAGGTACTTAACGTTTATTTTTCAGTTTTGTACAATGTTTCAATATTTATAGCTTACAAAGATCCGTTTAAAAATGGATTCATAGATTTTTAAAGAGTTAAAATTAAGTTTAATATCCGTTCTAATTTTTTTTTTATTTAAAGAAATTTATATGCTTAAAATAACATCTATTACTAATTTTAATGTTTGACACAATACATGTATTTCTTCTTTTATTCCGTCAAGAACAAGAGAAATGTGGTCGTATAAATTCATGCCGACTGTCCACTATTACGAGAGTAGATAATGTACAAACAATTTTACCAGACCACATTTTTCTAATCTAATAATAGTCCAATGAAAACCAAATAATTGATTAAGTTTAGAGAACTAATCAAATTGATTGATTCATAAAAAATAGATGTTAAAATATTATTTGAACTTAGGTTAAATTTTTTGCTTTATTTTATATTTTGGATGTTAATAATGTACACTTTTACTTATTGTTTATAATAATGTCTGTAATAATGTATATGTTTTTGTAAAGTTATGTGTTCAAATTTAGTATTCTAAATCACAAAATATTCTAAATAAATTACAAAATTTGAAATGGAAACAAGTAAATCAAATATTACTGTTGTTTTAAACTGGTAAATAGATTTAATACTTTTCTTGCTTCCACTTAATTTACAATAAAATATACATTATTTTACCCGAAGAGTTTAATTATTGTCTGTAATATTATTATCACAGATGTTGATATAATTTTATTTTATAATTATATAGACTTACGTTTAAGGATGGATAGGGATGAAATTGGATTAAAAACGTTTAAGTTATATACTTTTGTATATAAGATTAATTAAAATTATAAGTGTTTCAATGTCAATAGTCTAATGTCTTCACAGTTATTGGAGTGTGAAAAGCATTATGTTGCATTCTTGACTAGATAACGATCTCATCTAGAACTTTTAGTTTAGAAACTGAGTAACAACTATCTTTGCATTTAGTTTGACTCAAATAGGAGACAAACTCAATATAATATATCTTACAAAAATACACAAAGAAGTTTTTTAAATGAGTAAATGGCGAAACAAACTGTAAACAGCTATCAAGATTAACAGACTTTAATGAAAATAAATTGGCTCAATCTCCACAAAGAATAAACTTCTGAGCTAATATTTGTTTGTCGTGTTTCCAACAAAATTTATTTGATAATTATGACTTGGAAAGGGGCAAGGAGGGGGAGCTGTCACTTCTATCAAGTGGTCTAGATATACTTTTTTAAACAAAAAAACAAGTAATATTAGGAATATATTTGTATTTATATTTAAATTAAGTATGGATTTCTTTCAATAATAATAAAAAAAAGTAGATATAATTTAAAAAATAATATATTATGGCGGTAAATAAAACTGAATAACTACGTTGCAGCTTTTAAAAATATACAAAAAGAAACATACAAGTTTTCACAAAACAAAAACTATAGGAAATATTATCTTAGTTTTGTATAGCTACACAATCAACTGAACTAAATATGCTAGGTCAATGATGTGTAGGCCTATATTTTTATAATGGATTGCTGAAAACGATGTGTTAAATTTTTTGACATTGAGTTAACTTTGGGTTCTTACCATTTTTTAAACCAATTAAATGGTCGTAATCAGACAGATTTTAAAGCCATCTATCCTATTGACAACTGATTTTGACCTAATTATTGTTTTATGTAGTTCTTGATCAGTTTCATTTCTATGTCCAATAAGTATTTATTTAAATACGAAATATATTATTGTTATTGTATAATGTTCTATGGATTATGGTATTTTTACAGTGGTTAACACTGTATTTGTTTGGATACATACCACCATTGCTGCTATCTACATGAAGCATTAGTCCAGCCTTTTCATTTGAGTTTCTTAAATATTGAATGTCTGTACATAACCAAACATGATTACTTGATCTTTAAACCGCCAACTTCTTGGAGAAATAATAATAGTGTGTTGTGGAAATTTGTGAATTTTATTTACTTGGTGATTGAAATTTCCACAAGTGTTCTTTTTTTACCTGATTTTTTTTTTCAAATAATATCTATGGCATTGAAAATTTCTTTATTTTCAAAACACGATAATATAATTTATTATTATTATTTACGTTAATTATAATTCAGAAATATTTCGGTTGTAAACCAATTGTTGATGTTGTAGACAACTATCAAGGATATATATTGTTAGTTTTTTGTCGATAATTCGGTTATTCTTTAACGTACAAAAAATAAATAAAATAATAATAATAAAATTAAAAAAATAAAATAAAACACAAAACCAATTTATTTGTCATTAAAATACTAAACTTATTTTGTTGTTTCATAAATTAACGGTTTTAGAGATATTTAACAATAAGGCTTTAAACAGTCTCTATTTTGAAAATAGACAAGAGACAGTTTTTTTTTAATCTAGGAAAAGGCTACATAACAAAATTTGTATAGCAATTTTGATCTCAATATTCCAAAAACATAAAACCTTTATTTAAAAAAAAAAAAAAAAAAAAAAAAAAATGTCTGTTAATTGGGAAACGAAAGTTTTTGGATCTTTGTTTATTGGAACTTTTATCTTATTTTTACTTATACAACAATACTACAATGGGGATACAGAGAATTTCGGGACGCTCTATATATAACATAATAATGCCATTTACCGTAATAATACTTTTTAACTGTATATTTGGTTATTTATTATCCAATTTCATATGGGAATATAGTTACTATAGCCATAATCATGAATGTAAGATTACTTCACCACGTGCAAGGTCATTGTTGAAGGTCACGAATAACTTATCCTGTTATTTATATTCAAATTGGCCAATTATATACGGGTTTATAGTTATAGCTACATGTATTAAACACTTCCTGTAAAGAAACCATTGTATTTTATTATTAACATTCCTTTGGCCAATTGTATAAGTTGTAGCTACACACGTTAGTAGTGTCTTATATAAGCATCACTTGTTATTTCTTGCAGACTTGTTTAAGATTTGATTCAACGTCAATATATTCAGACTGATTGGTGCAAGTGTTTATTCTATAAGTAAAGTATTTGTAAGTATTTTAAGTTTATAAATGTATTACTTTTAACATAAATATAACAGATTTAATGAAAATATCCGTTTTGGAACCCACTTCAAAATTATTTACAACAAATTATTAGATAGTGTTTCAGATTGCTGAAATGTTTTGGAAATTATGTTATCTCAAAGCTTTATTTTGACATATTGGTGAGTTATACTATGACTAGGTTTTGTATTATTATTTTGTTTGTTGTTGTTTTTGTAGATATTACGCAGTCCCATAAAATTAATTTAGCTGTATACTACAATAATTTCCAAAATATTTATTAAAATGTATGTTTCTAACATAAGAAAACATAATCTTAAATAAAATAGTCTTATTAAAATAGATTCTGGTTTGTACACAGTGAAATCAAAGAAACACTACAGTTTCTCTTTTATCATGGGACTAAATTTTCAAGATATAGCCTACTCAATATCTAATTTTGATTCTGTTCTACAATAATAACTAAATCGTGAACAGTTTTTTTCTCTGTTTTTGAGCTAGTAAAGAGATATTTTTTAATGATTATTGAAATATTTGATTCATTTCTTTACTTTTTGTTAAAAACAAGTTTTCCTGACTTATTTTTAAATATATTTAGTCCTTAAAATACAGTAAGACGTGTTACATAAAATATGATATAAATTTCCTTTCAAAATTGTGTTTTTTGAATGGAAATCTTTACGTGACATTCTTTCCTTAAATAACAATAATGTCATAGCTTTCTTAATAACTCTCTTTTTAAAATGTCAAGTTTACTGAATATAATTTTGTTTCACATTTTTATAAACACGAACAGTAATTAACATGCTGAAAGTAAATTGTGACTCCGTTACAGAGTCAAATGGTTCTGAATCGCTTCTTTATTTTATAGCAAGGATGGGAGTAGCACTACCTCTCCACTACCATAATCGATAATAAAACATACAGCTGGTTTACGATAACACACATCTCGCCATGAAAGGATTATATTACTTCCTTTATTAATATTTGTAAAAAAAAAAAAACTCTTTTTAAATCATAATATAAAATGGAGCATTTGTTATATATACGTTCTGTGTCCAGTCCTTGCACACATTTTGGAAAGTTCCTCCTATAAATTCAATAACTGTTTTTTTTTTTTGTTTGTTTTTTTTTGTCCAGTTCACCGATTCAATTAGAATTTCTGTAATCATTCAAATAATTGTTTTTACATAAATTGTTTAACATTACAGACAACTGATTTAGTTGTGTAACATTCGTTAAATCCAGTTTTGATGTATTAAATTCACCTTGTTTAGATGTTCACAACTCAGCTGGGAATGAAAAGCATTCATTTACACTTAATGATTGTTTCAGGCGCGATTCTATTTACAAAAACAATATTTTATCCTCATTATTGATTATTTTTAATCACGATATTGTGTTTGTATTAACCAGTGAATATAAAAATGTTTGTACAAATGTCTTCAAGATTTAATTTTTCTCACTAAATTTCAATAGAACAAACTGTATCCTAGAAAACCATGTAATAGTACCTGCATAAAATATATTTTAATCGTGGTGGTTGTCCCTATATAAATACAAACAACTATGCTTTGCTACAGTTACTTGAGGAAATAAGCTTGATCACGTGATGTAACCCACATCCTCCCCTTTCTGTCATAACCATCAACCCTATTTCCTTCAAGAACGTGCTTTACATTTTATAAGAAAGAATAAAATATTTTCATCTTACAAAGTAAATGAAGGCAATATTTTAAGAATTGTTTTGTGGATTTTATAAAATGTATTTAATATATTTTAAAAAACTTTGGCTGACAGACGTAGTTCAATCACTTCTGGCCTAACGTGATGCAATGTCAACACTCTTAGTATAGTAACAACTATATGATATTATTGGAGTAATGATTATAAAAACCAAGTATTTTATATAAATAAACAAATTCCTTGATTTGACACTTATCTGTTATACTCGTTAAAACACCCATTCAAATGCTTTTATTTAAAGAACAGAAAGTATTCACGCAATAGTAGCGCTTTTCTCATTAGATTTCACAATAATTTTTATTTTATTCACTAATATGATCAATATTCAAATTTCGATAATAAATTTTATCGGTTAAAAATAAGAATAAACATTAAATATTAACTGGATCACTCACATTACATTTATTTTTAATTCATAAATATTGAATTAACAATCATTAAACATAATTAAGTTTAAAGTATTGGAAATTACGTTATTATCAATGTCTGTTATATACCAATCAAGTTGGCCAATAGTTCTGGCGAGATTCCAACACCCATTTTTGGTTCTTTACTGGCCTCTTCTACAAGATTACCAACTCCTGGTGCACCTTGAATTCCCAAAGGCATCAAAAGCACCATTATAGACTGAAAGCCAAAAAGGAAAATGTAAAATACAAAACTTATTTATTCAATAAAAAATCCGAACTAACGTGTTCTATTGTGTTCTATAAATGCTAACTAACTTATTAATTAACTCTGAGTGAAGCTAAAAGCATCGCGAACGGTGTTAAAAAAAACGTAGTATGCCTCATAATTGTGTTTATTCATGAAATTTATTCATTAATTTAACCTTCCTTTAAACATTTTCAGACAATTTCACGAGTGTTTAAAAACCAACAATATATTTGTTTTAACTGGTTTTATAAAATTTAATAGGAGAGAAGAAACGTTAACAAATAAGTTTAAAATGAAATATTTTGTTTCTCTGTTTTAAACTAACTGTAGTTTGTAAATACCTCAAATATTCATTATCATTATCATTACCATTATCATTCACAGTAGCATTAGCATTACATTATCGTTATTATTTTCATTATCGTTATCATTAAAATTAAAATTAACATTTACATTATCATTATCATTAACTACTAATTTTTCCAACATGGAAAATGAAAAAATGAAATTTATGTAACACATTTTTATTGATTACACTAAGTAAACCTTGTTTCAGATTAAAATGGAAGTGGTTTGAAAATTAAACAACAAATCAATGAATTTTGAAACCACGACCTCATTTAGTAGTAGAGAGTTGCCAAGCCCGCCGGGGGTAGTTTTCTGTAATTACCACCCCCCAACCACCCCCTCATATTTTTGACGTCATAACAGTGACGTCATCACCACCATACGTCACTATAGTGACGTCATCACCACAATACGTCACTATAGTGACGCCGCCATCCACACGTCATCGGGTGACGTCGAATTACGTATCTGTAGCGTCACCCCCAGTGACGCGCTATTCTATTGGCAACGCGAATTACGTAAATGATGTTGGGTGACGTCGAATTACGTATGTGTGTAGTGACGTTTTTTACGTATCTGTAGCGTCACCCCCCAGTGACGCGCTATTCTATTGGCAACACGAATTACGTATGTTATAATGATATAACGGCATACCTCTTATTCCTGCTAACCATAATTTCCAAAAGGATTTTATGGTCAACAGTATTAAAACCTTTTTTTATATCTATAAATAAAGCTGAAGTGCTATTATTAGCACTTTCTATAATTTGTTTTAATAAGGTTAGCAGTGCATCCTCAATTGACAACCCTTTCATAAATCCATATTGTATTTTTAATTCAAACTAAACCTAATCAATTCATATATTATGGACAAAAAATAGCTGAAATAATTTTATAAAAAATCGCTGGGAGAAAATTAATGCTGAGTATTGGTTACGCTAATTCGAACATGCATGTTTTTAATTAAAAATTGTGAGAAATGAGAAAGTGTCATAATTTCTACTAAATTACAAAAAGTATACATGGAACTTGTATTTAACAAATTCGTAGGTACTTTATTATTTTCCTATTATAAGACACTTGTTTTATTTTTGAATTTAGTAATGTATTTGTTTTATTTTATTTCAAGGTTATAACACAACCAGAAAAAGCTGCAAAAAGAAAAATAAGTAAGCAGTTAAAAAAGAAAGACCAGAAAAAAAGAAAACTTGAATATATGAAAGGGCATAAGACCAGAAGAAAACCTCACAAAGAAGAATTAGATTTTGGAATCTAGTTAAAAAAAAAAATGATGTGCCGGCTAATCATTGATATCACTCACTGATAATCTGGAAGTATTGTAATAAAATGTATTTAATGTATTTTTAACTAATGTACTGTACATTTCAAAACCTTTGAAAAGTAATATAAATTTATATTAAATGTTTTATTTTTTTTTATCTACCTGGCTATCATTTATTGAAAGCGGTGTTGATACCTCCAAAACAACAAACAAAATCCTGAAATTAGATAAAAAAATATGTGTTCGTATAATGATTAATATGATTTCAAATTTTATTTTATTTGTCACACGAAACTTCAAGAAGTCACACGTTTAGTTTTAACAATTGTTTTCTTCTTAGTTTTTATCATATCTGCCAACCTTTAGGTTTCATCCATAAAATTTTATATATTTACTATTGTTTTATGGATGTACTGATAGATATAATTTTTTTACAGATTTTTAAGTCTATAAAATGGTCCTAATTTTACAGTTTATAAATTTTAATTATGTTATATTGATTGTTTATTTGGTTTTGGTGTGGAATAAAGTTAATGTGTACAAGTGTTGGAAATATAACTTGGATTATATTGTATAATAAAGTGTTAACAAGTGCCAATTTGATTGTAGCTGTATGCTGTAATGGTATTCACATACGGGTAGATGTAGGAATTTGGAAATCTTTGGTATGTATCAGGACAACTCTTTTAAAATTGGTCCTGATGCCATCTGAAAATTTCTAAATGGTTGTGCCACAAAGCCTGTAGAAGAGACTCTAAAGATTCAATGTACTTTTAAATGCAAAACCCTAAAAGTAGTTGCTGAATAGTTTCTTTTTATATTCGAGTGAGCAAACTAGTTTATGGTTAGATTAAAAAGGTTATTAGGTGCATTTAGTGATATACTGTTATACATCAAACAGTTTTCAAACAGCTCCATTGAGAGGCTTAATCTAATGTAAATCCTTTTTTCTCCGGTGTCTTAAAGGGAAAAAAAGTTTATGTATTGCAATGTGTGGAGGTATGATTTTAACATTGCATATGGCTGAAGGATGATGTTCGATTTTGAGAAGTTGGCGGGTGTATGTAATACAGAAATGTATTTTAAAGAAACATTCTAAATAAAATATGTATCACAGATTTAGTTAAAAATTTGGTTTTTGGCTGATTTTAACCTTTTGAAATAGAAACAATTTTAGTATTGGTCCATTTTGTCCATCTGTCCAGAATGCGTATATTTCCTGTTAACTACCTGATCTTATCCAAACTTAACACACATATTCCTCTAGTTTACGGCTCAAATGGGTTCGTTAACCATACTTCTTCTTTTTAAAATGGCAATCACTTAATTCTGCGTAAAGCTACATAAGAAATACATAGGAATGATTTGGTTCAGATTTTATTTAATAACTGAAAATTTCATAGATTATATTGAATACAATCTTCTGACATTCCTAACTTCATTTTTATATCTTCTACAGATTTCACGTAGGAAGTTTTGATAATGAAATTACTCAGACATATAAATGATGTTAAGACTAGGAATGGCAGCAGATTGTACTCAACTTAATTATAAGTCCTAGAAGTATATTATAAAACATTTCTTTGTATTTAAAGTTGAAATAATACGGATTTGAGATTTTTCACAGATAAAAGTTATACAGCTTAATTTCCAAATTTTGATCACTTTTTGAAAAATTTTGATCAAATCTACCAGACATTTTGAGATCAGTTTTTGATAAGGAAAACATAATCTGACTTAGATAAAAACAACATCAAAAACCATTTCGTTATAAATAGTCTGAATCATTAAGACCACAATATCAACGATTTTCCTTTAGTTAATTTTTACTTATATTTATACTATATTTATATTTTTTATTATAAAATCTTCAAGGAGTATAAAAATATGCTGAATTAAAATCATTAAAAAGCCTTTCTAATTATAATTTTTTTTTTTTTAAATCGGATAATATATTCCTTATTAAATCTCATGAAAAACTGAGTCCTTTATTTTGTCTACGGTTAATTTTAAGTTATATGAAAAAATTCTCCCCCTCCTCTCTCTAGTATCTTAGAAGTGTAAGAAGTATCTTTTTAGCTAAAAGTATTAAATTTTTTGGAAAGTCTTAGAACCCCTTCTTTCCGAAAAATCAATCCATTTAAATTTTTTTTTTTTTTATGTATAGCCATAGTTTTGTCTTTATATTAGCTATTTCTTACTACTCGTTATAGTTTGAATATACATTTGTAATTTATCTCATCTCTTAAAAAAGGTTTTGTTTTGTTTTAAAATTATGTTCAAATGCAGTTTTCTTCTTCATCCAAAACTGTAACAAAAAAAAAAAAAATGATATCTACGTATCGAAATATGGAGGTAAGCTATATTACAATTTAAATATATAATAGATGTTTTCTGGCCCCAATGAAGCTAGAAAGTGCTTATCTAAGGGACAGTACTTTATTTTTTTTGTGCTTTTTCAAGTTTTTTGATGTTGAACTGCTTGTTTTTTTATTTTTATTAAAAACGAAAACCAATAATGTTTTTTTAATTTTTTTAGGCGATGGTGAACTGGATGGTAAGCAATAAAGAAAAACTATATGAAGGTGAAAGTCTAGAAATACGCTCTTGGCCTAAAAAAGTTAATGACTTTTAATATTTTTTTTACATGTGTTTTGGAACAAAGGATATAATGGTTTTCTGAAAGCCCAAAACATAAGAATTGGTGGTGTAGTGATATTCTTGGAGCAAAACAATGTCAATCCAAACGGTCTTAAAATATTTCTAACTTAAAATCCAGTTGGCATTATGAGTTCTTCATCTACAGGAATGTCTTCATTAGAGCAGAGAAAGTATCAACTGCAGATTTACAGCTTCAGAGGTGAGGTAGCAAAACTGATATGGGCTATGAAAGTAGCCATAGCAACTACTACGTGAATTCATCTACAGATATAACAACTATTTTTGAAAGTGGGTTTTGAAATGACTTACAGTTTTCTCTCTACACTAGAAAATGCACAATTTGACTATTGATGCTCTCATGTATTTGTATAAAGAATTGTTGGATTATCTTATGTTATTTCTTATGATGAATTTACAAAATATTGAAGACAAGAAGTAACTACAAGTTACCATTAGTATATTCAGGCACCAGGCTTGTTAGAAATAACACTAGGCACCTTAAACACTGGAAATACATGTTAATTTAGTCTTCATAATTTTATAAGCAAAGCCATAAAAAATTTAATTGTAAAAATCCAAAATCTTTAGATGATCGGTGCTGACTGTCCAAATATCGACATTAAGGTTTCGAGTTGTTTAATAAGGAACAGCTACAAGTTCATTCTAAAGGTTTAATAAATATTAGAACATGTTCTGTTCATATTGTTCATAATGATCTGTTAATCATATGGTTCTTATAAACCAACTAAACATTTAGTTAAGATGCAATGGTTGGTCTTCAGGTTGAGAAGCATATGAGACTATTTTGTAAAAGGAGTTAATCTAAAGTATATATCATTCTGAAACACACCAGATGGTTATCATTCATAGGTGAAAGATTAATCAAACAATGAACTTATTTGGAACAGTTTCTTGTATATTTTATTAGAACAGAAAAACCACATTTTAACAAATAATTTTTGAAGAATGTTATATATTTACTCAAATAACCTGTGATGTTAGACCAGATATTTTTCACATCGTCTTCTGCTAAATTGTTGCAGGAATTCACAAAACATTTCCAGAGTGAAGCTACATAAGTGTTTTGTAAGCTGAGTTAATCGATGTAATTGGAACTATCATCAACAGAATATGAAAAATATACTGTTATCTGTATATACTATAAAATAATATATATCTGTTATATACTAAATTATCTTCATATGATTAGACAAGTAGAAAGTTGTTTTAATCAATATGTTGCTTTATGCACACTTTCAGGAAATTAAGTTTTCAGAAATGGAAGCACTAACTTTATATCACATTATATTTCAGGTACTAAATATTTGGTGGAAAAAACAATGACATTCAGTTTACCTAAAACAAGTACTCTATTTTTTTACTCAAGGAAGAAAATCAGAATAATCTAGCAATATTATGAAAATATTAAAAACCTTATCACTAGACATAACATGATGATTGGTAGTAATATATACAGTTTGAGAGTTTTTCTTCTTCACATGTTGACAATTACTGGGGCTATTTCTTAAGATGAAAGAGGATAGATACTTGGTTCATCAAAGTTTTCCCTCAAAATAACTGATATTTCACCTTGTCTGTCTAGGGAATGTAGGTATTGAAAGAAGATTCTTCGTCTCGGAAAAAGTTTTTTGATGATAAAAAGATCTTTTGAAATGTTACAACGTTAAACTTCAACTTATTCCAATTATTAAAAATCTATTACTTTGGGTCAGAATGAGTAGTAGAGAGTTGCCAAGCCCGCCGGGGGTAGTTTTCTGTAATTACCACCCCCCAACCACCCCCTCATATTTTTGACGTCATAACAGTGACGTCATCACCACCATACGTCACTATAGTGACGTCATCACCACAATACGTCACTATAGTGACGCCGCCATCCACACGTCATCGGGTGACGTCGAATTACGTATCTGTAGCGTCACCCCCAGTGACGCGCTATTCTATTGGCAACGCGAATTACGTAAATGATGTTGGGTGACGTCGAATTACGTATGTGTGTAGTGACGTTTTTTACGTATCTGTAGCGTCACCCCCCAGTGACGCGCTATTCTATTGGCAACACGAATTACGTATGTTATAATGATGTCACCTCTACATCATGACAATATATGTATGAATGTTGACATGTTCAAACATGAACACTATGATAGCGAATAAATATATATGTATTGCATTATAAACAACTAGTAACATTTACGGTTTTATAATGTTGTAGTTATTTTCAATTGTGTTCGACAAAAGTTTGCAGTCGAGTTAAAGATATTGAAAATTTGAACTACTAGCAACTGTTCAAAAAATATTTAAAAACAATTTATATGAAATTATAGACTTTGTCATGATGACGGCACAAGAAAAACTCAACAGATTACTTATCCATCCGAATCTTTGTTCATGTGGAAAAACACGAGCTCATTTCTATATAGATAAGGCACAAACTTATATAACTAATTATGGACTGTCCAATTTTGTGCTCGAAACTGGTCATTATACTATGTGTGGTTGGTCGGATCCGTTATATATAGACAGCTGTTTATGTGTTCTCTTTGAGAGCTGTATACAATCGGCATTGAATGAATTGGAGGGGAATCATTTTTGTACAGATAGTATAAAAAGTAGGAGCAGTGATATATAGTTATTAGTATCATAATGGAGTTCCTGGTTGATTTTCAGGGCTTTAAGAATTCAAATAATGAGTTTATTGTTAAAGAATTAGCAATTTTATCTACTAATGATGATGTCTACGAATTGCAGCTTTTTCAACCGCCTTACGGTTTTAACCAACTACCAACCAGTTTACAAAAGCAAGTGATATGGTTGGAAACACAATATCATGGACTAAGATGGGACTCGGGTGTCAAACCCTATTGCGATTTAAAAGATTTGTTTCGCAACATATCAATAAGTGGTACTGTTTATGTTAAAGGAAGTGAAAAACAAAAATATTTGTCAACTCTTTTATCAGACTTTAATGTAACGGTATTAAATTTAGATGATTTAAATTGTCCCAACTTAAGTGTTTTAAAAAAACAATTTTGGAATAATTTGCTGAAACCGTGTATGTTTGAACATAATTCAAAAAATTGTGCATATGTCAACGCCAATGTTTTACTTCAGTGGTGGAAATTGGAAAAATTAGTTAAAGACCGAATTGAAGCTGTGAATTTAGCAATTAAAGAGTGTATAACTAAAGGATATAAAGACATGCAAGTTGAATTAATTAAATATTTACCTAAAGAATTTATTATAAATCATTTTGAGAAAGTTGAAAATATTTTCAATAAATTGCCATTACAATTAAAAAAAGATATAGACGTATTAAACTGTTTACAATGTTCTGATCATAAATTTTTTAATTTGTCTGATATTCCATTTGAGATGAAAAAGAAAGACTGTTTTTACTGCACGCAAAATATTCTACAAACTAAACAAGGTTAACAAGTCTCCGTTGGAAATTTGTATAAAACCGGTTGCAATTAAATACTATTCCATCAGTTATAATGTCGTCATCAAGTGAGAGTGGAACAAGTGTTAACATGTGTTGTAATATATTTAATTGTACCAAAGAAAATTTGGCTGAATCAGGTTTTTATCGAACAAAGTTGTTGGACAATCTTGTGTGTTGCAGTTGTGGATGGCATTCTGATGGAAAAAAGTTATCGCTCAAACATTTAAATTTCCTACATGGTGTATTAAATCCGGATTGTGTTCAGAGTAGAAATATACCAATAAATTTTAATGAATATGCAAATTCTAAATCTGTTGTTGTGAATACTGAAAAAATGATGAAAGAGACTTTCACTACATGGCCTAAAACTTATCCGTCAACAGATAAAATGGTGCAATCCGGATTTTACTATACCGGTTCCTATGATGATGTCGCCTGCATGGAATGTGGAGTTACACTCGGAGATTGGCAGCCTGACGACGAGCCAAACCTCGAACATAAAAAGGCATCACCCGATTGTATTTTAGCAAATTTGTAAATAAAATATATTTTTTTTGAAAAATTAATTTATGTGTAAATCATTTTACTATTACCTGTTGTACTGGAAACATGAATATAAGAAAAGAAATTGCTAAAGAGTTGCATAAACAAGTTCGAAGGAATTTTCCAAGTCGATATGTAGAACTTAAAGGTTTAAATGATCTTTATCAGGCTGACCTTGTGGAAATGATACCATTTTCTAAAGCCAATAAAGGTTTTAAGTATATATTGGTTTTAATAAATTGTTTTACTAAATATGCTTTAGCTGTGCCAATAAAATCTAAAAATGCAATTGAAATTGAAAAATCATTGAAACCTATTTTAGATAAGTATCCTATGAAAAATTTGCAAACTGATAAAGGTACTGAATTTTATAATACAAAAATTCAATCGTTGTTAAAGAAATATAATGTAAATCATTATTCTACTTTTTCTGATAAGAAAGCCTCCATAGTTGAAAGATTGAACAGAACACTAAAGGGTAAAATGTGGCAAAGCTTTAGCGAACAGGGAAATTATAAATGGTTACATTTACTCCCACTTATAGTTGATAAATATAATAATACTGTGCATAGAACAATAGGTATGAAACCAAATGAGGTTAATAAAAACAATGAAAGTTTAGTATTAAAAAGAATTGTTAAAAAGAGAAATCTAAAAGTTGCAGCAGTACCGCGATTTCAAGAAGGTGATAAAGTTAGAATAAGTAGATATAAGAAACCGTTCACTAAAGGTTATTTACCAAATTGGAGTAATGAGGTGTACACAGTTTGGAGAATTCAATCAACAGCTCCAGTAACATATATTTTAAAAGATGAAACCGGTACTATAATTAAAGGTGGGTTTTATCAAGAAGAATTGAGTAAAACCAAGGTTGGTGATGTATATTTAATAGAAAAAGTGTTGCGTAAAAAAGGTGACAAATTGTTAGTGCGGTGGTTGGGATTTGATAAATCCAAAGACTCGTGGATAAATGCAAAAGATTTAATATGAAATTTGTAAAACAATCATCTAGATTACCAATTATAAATCTAGACTCTTTTATAATGTCAAAAATAAAAATGAAACAAAAAAAACATGGAATGTTATTGCCTTGTAATATTAGATCGATTATTTGCGGTCCGTCTAATACAGGCAAAACAAATTTGGTAATCAATTTATTAGTTTCCAAAAATGGGTTATATTTCGAAAACATTTACGTATTTTCTAAATCTCTATATCAACCCAAATATAAATTTTTACAATGTGTCTTAGATGATGTGTCGGAAGTTGGCTATTATCCATTCACTGAAAATGAAGAAATTCCAAATCCCAATGATATCAAACCAAATTCAATTATGATATTTGACGATGTGGCTTGTGAAAAACAAAATAATATTAGAAAGTATTTTACAATGGGACGTCATAATAACATTGATACGTTTTATTTGTGTCAGACATATAGTTACGTCCCAAAACAATTAATCCGTGATAATGCCAATCTTATTATATTGTTTAAACAAGATGAACGAAACTTGCGTCATGTCTACAATGATCATGTCAATACAGATATGGATTTTGATACTTTTAAAAACATATGTTCGCGTGGATGGAATAAAGATGGCAACTCGTTTATAGTCATTGATAAAGAGAGCGTAATGAACAAAGGTCGTTATCGATTTGGATTTGATATATTTATCAACATTTAATTTGACGTCATTCTGTTATGAGTGTTCATTATGAACACTAACACACCGGAGAATATTATTATAGAAATAAATAAATTACGAAAAAATATTAAAGACAAACATCGTACTTTAAATCGCGGAATTATGGAGACAGCGGAATTATTAGAAAAACAATTGAAACCTATTGTTGATCCTCTAAAACAATTAGTTGAGGAAAAACAAAATTTAGAAACGGAACCTATAGAGAGGAAGCCTGTAAAACGTAGATTAGAATTAGATGAAGCAGAAAGAGAAGAAGAAGAATTAGATTATATAGATTTTGGCGAACCTTTAGAGAAACGAAAATTGTACAATCCTGTACAAGGTCAGAAACGTAAAAAAAATGAAAATTTAAGTTTAGATTTATATGCTGATGACTATGAAGATTATGATTATGAAGATGTTGCTAGAACTACAAGTAGGAAAAGACATATGTCTAGACACGAAACGTCTATGGATGCTGAAGATATTCAAAATAACGAAATGGAAATAGAACCAACACATACCGAATCCGAGGTATACGAATCATCGCCTACAGGTGAAGAAATGATTAATACACCTGAAGGAAGACAAAGTATTACAAATTATATTAATAATTCTTTTACCGGTCATATATCGAAAATTTATTTTAACAAATTTATTAATGCCGGTGGTAAAAAAATTGATATCGTTTTTGGTCCACACATTGTTGGCAACACTTGGATGTTAGGTGATAAAGTGTTGGAACTTGATAAAGACGATTTGGTTATTAATGGCAAACAATATACTGGAACATTGGGATTATATGAATTAATTTTTATGAACGATCCAGATCCTTACGTGTATACAGAAGAAGATTTAAACACTTATGGAGAAATTTTAAAAGAAACCAATGTGTATAGACAAAATAATTCGGCAATAGGAAAAGTGAAATCTAGTAGAGGTAAAAAATATAAGACTATAATATCAAAATTGATTAATGCAACTGGACAGGGATTAAAAATAAATAATAAATGTCGTAACAAAAAACTCGGTGAAGAAATGATTGTAACTAATTCACAACCACAATATGTATATTGGAATAGTGTTAACGAATTATGTGAGCGGTTGAAGTTATTATTATCTTCCCAACAGGCGGGCAATACAGGTCATATTAACGAAATTAATTCAATATTAGAAGAACTAGTTGAAACAGGATTATTAATAAAGGTTTAAAAATGAGTGTAGATAAATTTGGACGACATTCTAAATTTTCAAGACAGAGGGGTCTTCAGGGTCCAGCTGGTAGAGGCTTTGAAATAACTATAAATGGTGATTATAATATACAAAATAAGAGATTATGTAATGTTCATGAACCATTACTTGATACAGATGGAGTGAATTTAAAAACAATGAGAAACGAATGTTTGTCATTTAATAGTGAAAATAAAGAAATATATGATGGTAAAAATAGAAAAATATGTAACATCGCACCACCAACAGAGGATAATGATGTTGTAACAAAAAAATATTTCAATCAATATGCAATTCCTATAAAAACTCGAGAAGGTCATTTCTCGTTTGAAAATAAAAAATTGCAGAACATCGCAAGTCCGGAGACGGAAAAAGATGTAATTACTTTGGGTTATTTAACCAATCATGTCTATATGAGGGATAAGGATATTAATTTACATAATAACCGCCTAATGAATGTAAAAACATCAGATCTTGGAGATGCGGTATCTTTGCGAAAAGTTTTAAGTTTGTTGTATATGTCGTACGTTAATAGTCTAACTGGTACATCTAAAAGTGTTTTGACATATAATGATTGGTATAAAACATTATTGCAAACTAGTATATAATTTATTTTAAAAATGTACACTCAACGGCGAGGTCGTGGTCTTTTTGGTGATATTGTAAATAAAGCTATTGACATTTTGCCTTTTGAACTACATATTCCGGGTTATCAATATTGTGGGCCTGGAACAAATTTGAGTAAGCGTTTAAAACGCGGTGATGTTGGAATTAATAAATTAGACTCTGCATGTAAAATTCACGATATAGCATATAATAAATATAGTGATAGTAAAAATCGAGCCATTGCTGATAAAGAGCTTGCCGAGAGAGCTTGGGAGAGAGTAAACGCTAAAGATAGCAGTTTAGGGGAAAAAAGTGTAGCGTGGGCGGTGACTAATATAATGAAGGCCAAAAATAAATTTGGTGGTGGCTCTAAGAAGAGAAAAAATAAAAACAATTCGACTACAAAAATTAAAAAAATGCTTGAGACTATTAAAAAAAAGTAACCCACCTAGAAGGAAAAGGTTTATATGTTAGACCATACAGAGGCAGTGGGCAAACAGTTAAAAAAAAAAAGAAGCGCAGTACTCGACGAAAATAATCAATTCTATTGCCAATAAACCATTATCAACATTAGAATTATTAACTTACGCTAATATATTAAAAATACCATACTTCAGAGGAGTGTTCATGCGTGATACATTGCCAGGATTTGTATTAGATAATGAATCAGCTATAATTAATCTTGACAGTTTCAGAGGAGATGGTACACATTGGGTTTGTTACAAAAAACGAAAAAATATTGTTCAATATTTTGACAGTTTTGGAAATTTAAGACCGCCTGTTGAATTGGAAAAATATTTGAATTCAAAAGAACGAGTAATTATTAAATTCAATTATAAAAAATTTCAAAAATTTAAATCTGTAAATTGTGGTCATTTGTGTTTGAACTTTCTCGCATCTCAGTCATGATTTGTATATCTGGTAGGAGTTCGGAATTTACATGCGAATTTTTTCCTCCCATCGATTTGTCTTCATCATTAAAATGGGAAATAGGATTGGTCGATCTAATGACCTACAATTCTATCCCAAATATAGAGAAAGGTATTAACGATAAATTTTATTATGGAAACTCTGAAGAAATCGTATTTCCAGAAGGAACATATGAAATTGATGATATAAACGACTTTTTAAAAAATGAACTGCAAAAAAAGAACAAAGAATCTCCTAATGAAACACCGACAAAACTTGTTATTAAAGCAAATAATAATACTTTAAAAACTGAAGTTTTTTGTAATAAACGTATTTTTTTTAAAAAAGATAGTATAGCATCTTTATTAGGTTTTGAAGATGCGGATGAAGTGCCTGAAAATAAATGGCAAACATCAACCAATCAAGCAGCTATTGTCAAAGTGGATGTAATTAGGGTTGTATGCGATGTAATTAGGGGGTCATATAAGGATGGAATTGAAGGCCACGTATTACACGAATTTTATCCTGTTGTAGAACCTGGATTCAAAATAGTCGAAAAACCTACAAACGTAATTTACTTGCCTATAAACGCTAGAGGACTGTTACATAAAATCAATGTCAGATTAGAAGATCAATATGAAAAGTTAGTAAATTTCAGAGATGAAAATATAATAATCCGTCTACACCTAAGAAGCGCATGACAACATTTTCAATCTTGTCAACCTTGTTTCAACATTCAAAAACCAGTTATAATTTGTTTGCCTGCTTGACATTCAAAGTTATTTGCATTAGCTTGTTTTGATTACTCTCAAGGAAAGAACTTGTTTGTAGCCGGTCTTGCCTTGACATTTAAAAATATTACATCAGCTTGTTTGGCCTGCCTCACGGAAAAAGTGGTTCTAGCTAACCTTGTCTCAACATTGCATCAGCTTGAAAACTTAAAGGTTAAATATTGTTGTCTTCTCAGAATAGTATTTCCAAGGTTAAAAAGTCAAGTATAAATACCAACGATTTAGAATTCATATTTATCCAACTTTCAACAATGTCATCTTTAACCATCTGTAACAGAAATAATGTTTTTTGTAGAAATTTTGATGGTAAATCAGAAAAAGATGTGGGCGTTTGGTGGGTATTTAAAACCCGTCAAATCATATGTTTCGGCTGACGAGTTCGTCTTTATTTTCAAGAACGATATGGACGCTAAAAATTCGACAATCATCGCAAGTGACAAGCATTTAAAAGAACTTCAAGCGCTTTTTGATAAAAATGAAGTAGGAATCAAGATAACACCGGCATCATTTTTCACACATATCGAAATGATAGACGATGTAGAAGCTGAAGTGGGCGAATGTTGGGTGCCTCAGCCCATGGAAGTAGATTGATTGTATTTTTATGTAATAAAAAATATTATAAAATGTATTTTTTTTTGTTTTCATTTATATTCTTAGTCAACCTTGGCTTAACATTCTAAAAGTATTGCATCAGATTGTTTGGTTGCTTTGAGGAAAAAATGTGATTGTAGTCAACCTTGTCTTGACATTGCATCAGCTTGAAAACTTAAAGGTTAAAGATTGTTGTTTTTCCAGAATAGTGCGGGTGTTAAAGATATTTTATAAGTATAAATACCGTTGATTTAGAATTCATTTTTATCCTATTTCTCATCATGGCTACATTGACCATCTGTTGCAGAAGCAATGTCTTTGTAGACATTTTGTATGTGGAGAGGGAGAAGATGTTTGTATTTGGCGGGTTTTTGAAACCCGTCAAATCATTTCTGACGGCGAGGGAGTTCATAGAAGATTTCAAAAAGGATGTGAAGGCTGCTGCTACGGTTATTTCCAGCGATCAGCATTGCGAGGAAATACAGTCAATTTTTGATAGGAGCGGCATGCATCAGAAAGTGACACCGCTATCTTTCTATGAACACTTTTCACCTATAGACGGTGTGGAGGCACAGGTGGGAGAGCGATGGCTATGATACTGTATTTTTATGTAAAATAAAATATTTTAATTGTATTTTTTTGTTTTCATTTATAAGATTTATTTTTTCCTATCATCAGTGTTAAAGTAGACTTCATACAAGTTGAACATGGGTTTTGTATTTACAGCAACTCACATTCCAAAATATAATTTGCAAATAAGCCCAACCAAAATCATTCGCCGACCGAAACTTGAAGAGTTAACATTGAGTAATCAATTATTTCTTAAATCCCTCCCTGGTTATAAATTAAATAGCAATTATGGATCAAATATTAAATATTAATTCGCAAATTATTAACAATGATTCTATTATAGATTATGAATGGCATTCACATAATCCATACTCTTCTAATTCATATGGTAATAGTGATGAAATTAGAATACCTGTACACCAACAGGATGTGTATACATTACCCAGTAAAAGTTTTTTATTAATAGAAGGTAAAATAGTAAAAGATGATGAAACTATTGATACTTCTACCGAACTTATTAGCAATGCAATAGCATTTATGTTTGAAGAAATACGTTATGAATTATGCGGAACAGAAATAGACAGAGTTAAAAATGTTGGTATTACAACAACTATGAAAAATATTTTAACATTGCGGCCTGGTGAAGGAAATTTAATCAAGAATTCTGGATGGTCAACAGACACATCGTCTTTATCAGACAAAGGTACTTTTTCTTATTGCATACCACTAAGACTTTGGCTTGGTTTCGCCGAAGATTATAAACACATTATTTTAAATGTTAAACAAGAATTAGTTTTATTACGATCTTCTACAGACAAAAATGCAATTCTTCAAAAAACTGCAGTATCAACACCTTTTAAAATAAATATATCTAAAATTGTATGGAAAATTCCTTACGTGCGAGTTGATGATGAAATAAAATTGTCTTTATTGAAAATGACGGATCAAGACCGACCAATATCGTTAGCTTTCAGACGCTGGCAACTACATGATTATCCTGTTCTACCATCGTCAAAAAATCAAACTTGGACTGTTAAAACTTCGTCTATGTTAGAGAAACCGCGATATGTAATTATTGGATTTCAAACAGGAAAAAAAGATAGCTATACACATATCGCCGGTCATTTTGATTTTTGCAAGATTGAGAACATTAAACTCTATTTAAATTCAAAATATTATCCTTATGATAATATAAATGGAAACAAAGCAATTATATATGATTTTTATAGCAAATTTCAGTCATCATATTACCAAGAAAGTGATGATCAACCTTTTCTTGACAAACTTGTTTTTCTCCAAAAAACGCCATTATTTGTAATTGACTGTTCGAAGCAGGTGGATACATTAAAAACAGGTTCATTAGATGTAAGACTTGAACTACAAACTGCTGAAGATTTTCCAGCCAGCACAGCCTGTTATTGTCTAATTATTCATGATGCTCTTGTCCAATACACACCACTTTCAGGAATTGTTAAAAAAATAATGTAGAAAAATTATTTTAAACTAATAAAACTTTTATTTACATAACATATGTTTCTTTATTTTACACTTTAATACATTTAATTCGTTTCATCACTGTCACAATCATTCATTAAATCTTTTGACATTTGATTTTTGAGCAATTCTTTTAATAAAAAATGACCATAGGCTAATGTTGTAATACCATCGTCACAAATAAATCTCTTATCATCGTCAGCACTAAGAGCCAATTTATCCACTGTTATTGTTTGTACAATGTGTTTTTTTGATCTAAATGTTACAATACTTTTTCTTATATTAATAAAAGATTTCAAACAATTTTTATAATCCTCAAACTGGATAGTCTTAAGAGCGGCTTTGGTTATCCCTTTGGCTTTTTTTGTAACATCATTTACGGTTTTAAAAGTATATAATTTAGCTCTTAGCCCGACAAACTCTAATAGACCAACACCTTTACACTCATCTTTAAAACATCCTAATTTTTTTTCATTATCATTAAAATAACCTTCATGTGTGACAGGAAGGTCTGACATGTCAAAATATTTTCTAACAGCTAAATTTTGTTTTATATCCAAATAAAAATTGTCTGTAAAAATTTTATAAAAAAGTCCATCTGTATCCATATAGAGTAAATTAAGATTAGATTTGTACATACTTTTCATCACATCATAATGCATTTCATACATATGGGTTTTACTTATTTCCAATACAGTAAAACCTATATATATTGGCTTATTGAAATAAAGTGACTCTTTTTGTAATTCTACAGCACAGAGCGATTGATCATAAATTATACGATTCAAAAACGATGGTTGACTAATTAATTTATTTAATTTTCTTGTTGTGTTTACAAGTTTTAGGTTCTTTCTTTTTCTAATATTTTCAATAGTTTTACCAAACATTGCATTTATTACAAATTTATAAAAATCTTTTTCAAAATCATTTTTTGCATTTTGTCTTTTTTGTGTGTTGTATAAAACATATGACGCCAACCAAGGACTTTGTTTGAATCGCATAATTCTATGTATTTTTGTAAGAACTAAACCATGGTTTAACGCTTGTTTTAAATTTACATAATGACACACATACTTCTTTTTTGGTTCTAGAGTGGTTAGCAATTTAGCTTGCTTACTACCTAAAGGACATTTAATTTCAGGTAGGAAAGGAAGTTCATTGTGTTGGGAATGAAGTGATGTGGGGTATTCTACATCAACTTCTAGGATATAACCAATTGGTGAATCATCTGGAATGGACATGACATTGAAGGAATGCAAATTTTTTGTTACCCATTTGAAGGATTTAAATGGTAAAGGTCTCATCATTGAAAAACCATATAGATTGGTGGCGTCAATGTAAATCAAACAAGATGGAGGTGTGTCTGATTTATAATTATTTTGCAACGGATTGTTGGCTTCAGCATGTCTAGTTACACATGTAGTTATTCCACCTCTAATCCCATTTTCAATAAAAAGATATTTGTCATAATCTTGGAATAATTCCAATTCAATTTTAGTGAATTTAAGCATAGCATCAAACGTTAAACCTGGTAATGTGTAATAATATGCACAATCTAAGCCATAATTTTCAATAGATAAACTTCTAAAATTCTCAAACACATCACACAACAACAAAATATCAATAAGCAAATACAAATCGCTATATTCTCCTAAAGTTGTACATTTAAAATGATTCCATACAGTTATTGCATGTTCATAGTCTGCATCTGATATATCGTTTGCTTCAAGGTGATTATAAAATTTATCTTTAGACGGTAGTTCAACTTCTTCCAACTTGTTCCAAGAATCGGTGTAATTATAGGGATATACACCTTTCCTTGTTACAAGTGGCATATCATTTTCAGAAAAATGTTTACTTGTATGATTAAATTTATTACGCGGTAGATTATTAGTCAATTTACTTAAACTGGAACTCATAAATTTGAATGTATCAATAAATCTTAATGTAATTCCATTAATAGTTTTTTTGGAAAAAGTTATGTATTTTTCGCTAGTATTAGGAATTACATTAATATCTTGTGAATCACAACCCAATTGTCGAACAATAAAATGACTGTCATAATTTGAACTACCGTGTATAAATATTGGGAGAAATTTTTGATTAATTCTTTGTAAATTGCAAGAATTGCATAAAACTGATCTAAAATTACCAGTAACATGACAGTGATCACGCACTGCTGTATTAAGCATGCTAAATTCACAATCACATGCTTCACAATTAGTAGCCATTCTAAATTTTAACTTTTCAACATCACTCATTTTTTTATGGGTTTCTTTTGTTTATAAATCTCCCCAATTGTATTTGCAATTGATATAAGATGAGTCATAAATTTTTTCACTGCATCTTTTCCACGATATATAATCGGTTTGTTAGGTAATTCACTCAAAATATATTCGGGTAAATTTCCATCGACAACCAAATATATACCAAAAGACATAGGTTCGTGGATATCATTTAATTTTGTTTTTACACTCACTTTTTGATCTACATTTCTTAATAAACATTCAAAATCTGCATATATTACAAAAGGTATGCGAAATTTGCGATTAAAATTTTTGAATTTTAAAATATCTTCTCCCTCTGAAGGCATTTTCACTTTTAGAGGTTTATTTTTTTTACAGTGTAATATATGCTTTTTTAACAATTTTCGTTTATTTTTTAAAGTAAAATGGCACAAACATCTTTTACAAAATACTGTTTTATGGCCATTTTTACTTATCTGACTATTTACTAATCGGGAAAAATCACTAATATAACAATAATGACTAGAACCTTTATCATCTGTTATAAAAAATAAATCATAATGATTTCTTTTAACTTTACTACATACTCTTAATGGAAACACTTCCCTATCATTATTAATTCCATAAACATTCACACTAACTCTAGGATTATTTTTTTCAAATTTGGAAATTTGATTTAATGGTGTTGGAAATTTTATACCTGTAACATTAAATTTGTTAGCTAAATTATAATAGCGTCTATTTACAATGTGTACATTTTTTAAATCAGTTGTTATATATGGAACTAACAATGACCACAAAAAACATTTATTATCATACAAATTTCGTGGATTAATAATTGCATTCTTATTTTTTATAAAATCGGGGAGTGGAATGAACGAACTTGCACTCAATGGATTATATCTACTAAAACGCAATATAATACCATCAATTCGCTCTAAAGTCCAACCAGAACCCTTACCTTCGTATTCAATTTCTTCGTAGCATATTTTTCTACTTAATTTTCCTAAAATTAAATTCAAATTTGAATCCAAATATACTGGCACATTTTTTGTTTTAAAATATCGCAACTGTCTTTCTCTTGTCAAAGGTTTTACATACGATGTTTCAACTACAATATTAAATTTTAAAATAGCATATTCATTTAACATTTGACTAATAAGATTTTTCATTTTATCTTTACTATTTTCTAAAAACGTGCAAGTATCTGTCACACCTAACATATTACCTAAATAAAACGTTTTTAGGCTTCCTCTAAAGGCGTGTTCAACTTGCATAAAATGATTCATTTTTCTGAAAAAAAAAAAAGGAAAAAATAAAAAATAGAAAAGTACACTATAATAAATCTCTTTTTATTTTATATAAACAATATACAATTTTAACATAAATAATAACTAAAATATCTAATTATGACAAAGAAATCAACTTAATTATAACGACTAAATTTTTCAATTTTTACAACATCAATAGCTGCGTTTTCAAAACCTTGAAGCTTTGAACCCACATCTACTAATAAATCGTTAATTCTTTTTAATATAGGATCGCTTGATTTCTCTGCAAGAAAATATGCTTTTTTCGATACCTTCGTCCAGTACTGTTTTTCTGAACAATTTTTGAGGTCTTTACAATCAGTTACCTCTATTTTAATTAAATGTGAACCCTGTTCACCGGGAGTTGTGATTTTTCTTCTTTTACCATTTTTTACATACTGAACCACCTGTTTGACTATTGGTAATTTACTGGAACGTTTTAATTTTTTATTAGATTTTTTAAACATTTTTTCAAATTTGTCACTGTCGCCATCAAAATCGGTATCATCATCATCATCATCATCATCTGAATTTGATTCTGATTTTGATGATGACGATGCAACAGAACTGGACGAAGACATTGAATTACGTTTTTTATTTTTTTTAGTTAATTTACGTTTTCTAGATTTTTTTTCTTCATCTTTTTTAGCGTCAAAATTTCTACTTAAAATGGCTCTAATAATATTTATAAAATTTTGTACAGCTTCAAGAGGAAAAAGTTTATCTTTGATATTTTTTCTCTTTAAAGGTGTAGATAAAATTTGACAAATTTCTTCAAAGTTCATTTCTTTGTCATTAATCGCAAAAATTTTATGTTGGGATTCTACTTGCAATAAAATCCCATTTGATAGTTCAATAAATAATGCCCTTATTATAAAAAAAATATTACATAATTCTGCATTACTGCACACATCAGAATTAATTTTTAATTCGTTCACTACAACTTCCCATTTTCCTAATGTCGTCATCCCAATTAAAATCAATTGTTCTAATAAACTAACAACATTAATTTTCATTCTATTGTCTTCATAACGGCTGGTGGATGGTGTCTCCAAATTTTGAATTATATTCCTCTTTGGAGGACAGTCAACCGTACAGTCGACGTAGACAATATCAGATGGTTGTTGTTGTTGGGATGACATTACTGAAAAAATAAAAAAAACCTATTTTTTATCAGTGGAACCAAAACCCGAATCACCTCTTTCAGTAACAGGTAATTCACAAAAACATTCTTCTAATTTAGGATATAATATTGCCTCACAAATTAGCTGAGCTATTTTATCCCCTCTTTTTACAACAAAATCTTCACACGAATGATTAAATAAAAGTATTTGTATATTTCCTGTATAATCTTTATCAATTACACCAGCGCCAATATTAATAAAATAATTTAATGCTAACCCCGATCTGGGAGCTATTCTTCCATAACAATTTTTGGGTAAACTAATTGCTAAATCGGTTTTAATTAATTTTCTATTTAACTTAGGAACTATATAATCGTAAGCGCTTCTGAGATCAAATCCAGCAGCATTAGCTGTTCCTTTTTCTGGTGTAAATGCATTAGCTGTTAATTTACGGAATCCTAAAATTGGTTGTTCTTCCGTGACTGAAAGACGGAATCCTAAAATTGGTTGTTGATTCATAACTGAAAGACCAAACATAACTATTGTTAGGTCAACAAATACTAAAAAAATTTTACTAGAATTACATATGTGATTTTTGTATTCTCACAAAAATTAAAAACAATTTTTGGATAAAACAAGTAATGCATTAATTTTTGTTAATATGTTTACAATATAAAAAAAGTTTTTTAAATTAAAAAATATTAACTCACCTATTGGTGGTAGTTGAAAGAAGACTAAACAAAAAGCAGCAGCGATTAAGATTTGTAAAGTTGTAGTGAGCTGATGGTGTAACAGTGCAAGCAGAACTGGTAGATGATCCAAACAAAAAAGCAGCAGAAATAGTGTAGCGATTACGATTTGTAAAGTTGTGATGAACTGATGGTGTAACAGTGCAAGCAGAACTGGTAGATGATCCAAACAAAAAAAGCAGCAGAAATAGTGTAGCGATTACGATTTGTAAAGTTGTGATGAACTGACGGTGTAACAGTGCAAACAGTGTGGACTGTAGCAGAACTGGTAGACAGATAAAGTAAAAAGAAAAATATCTGACTACTTATACTTGTCTCAGCCTTCGAGGAGAAAACCTTGAACGCGCAATAGCTTAGAAAAAACAACTTTTTAGCACAGCACTTAATGTCAAGATAATTAACGAACAAAATATTCAGAGGTCTGTGCCAAGAAACAAGTTCTTTATTGACTAGTCGAGGTTGGATCATTAGCAAACCTTCTTTGGAATTTTCTACAAGATTATAAAAGTCAAGGTTATAAGCTGATTTCCATACAAAAACCTTGTATTATTATATAATTTCTATCGTAGCCAAATTTAGATTTCTCTAGAGAATGATTCATTAACATCTTACTCTCCTCTTAAATATCTTTTCTTCAAAATATAATCAAAACAAGCGTTTTTGTCATTAAGTGTTGTTAAATCAATTGCGACTTTGCGTACATCATCAATAGAACATTCTTTGATATTGAAAATGTTAAATAGTGGCGATATGACACATTTATCACACCAACTTTCGCATTTCCATATAAGATCAACTAACAAGTCATCCCTATATACAACATCTGGGATAAAGATATAACATGCTTTTTTTATATCAAAATCGTCTTTGAAAAGAACATATTCACTCATACATTCGCGACACAAAAAAATGAATCATTTCCATAGTGAAACTTTTGAATTATTATGTAATTTCTATCGTAACCAAATTTAGGTTTCTCTAGAGGATGGTTCATTAACATGACAAAGTCTGTATGCGAAACATTATTCCAGTCTATATTTTCATATAAATAACCTTGTGTATCACATTTTAAATTCATCCATGTTTTCTTACAAATTGTTTTTAAATATTTTTGAATAGTCACTGGTAGTTCTAACTTATCTATATCTTGAAATCGTTTCACTTGACCGCAAACTTTTTCCGAACATAATTGAAATAAACTCACTGCTGACAATGACATTATAGTACACTAATAATTGTGACTACGTTCACCAGCTATTTATAGTCAAAAAATATAACGCAATACTATTGGCTGAAAAAAACTCTTTTACTATTGGATGAAATAGTTGTCATGGCTAGCGTTGCTCTAATGTTGATACAAGATATTTTAATTGCTGCAATACGTTAGTATAAGCTGAAGGTTTTTTTAAACATTCAATTTCAAAAATTGATAAATTATTCTTTTCTACCTTAACTAATGTATTTAAAAACTCGTCATATTCTAAAACTGTGTTATTGTTGAAAAAATATAGTAATCCATTTGTATATCTAAATATTGATTCCATATTAGAAGGTAAAGTGTTAAATGTTTTATATATAAGTCCATAACTCTTTCCAGTAAAACTACATTCATCTAATTCCATAAAATAAACATCGTTGAAAAATAGAAAAGTACGTCCTGAATATGAATTAACTACACCATTAATTTTCATATTTGATCTAGCGCCAAGAACGCTAATATGTTTTGGATAGCCAACTTCAAGTTTTAAGGAGGGAAATTCAAGCATATATATGTTGTTCTTAATAAAAAGTACAATTTGTCCCGACGGTCTTTGGTAAAGAAAATCAATTTTTTCATAATCTGTTGGAAGAAACAGTAACCAGTCTGTTATAAGTTGTGGTTTGCTATAATGTTTATCTTCCAAATTTACTATCCAAAACCATTTTTTGTAAAATATATATAGTTGTTGATTAATTATTAAAAATGTTTTCAAATTATTCAAATCGCATAAATCTGGTTCTTCAACCACAGATACCGTTGTCTCTGTTGTCTCTGCTGTAGTATATGTAGTCGGTGTAGTTGAACTGAAATAAGTGGGTGTTGTCGTTCCATAAAAACTTTGTACAGCTAATATATCATCCTTTCCTAGATCAATTTTATCATAGTTATAATATGGAAACATTATAGACGTTACATCATTTGAATGTAATATACCCAACGTATGTCCAATTTCATGAATTAAAACAGCTAATAAACTAGTTGTATCTGGATGACATTTAGTAATATCCATTTCTAAACACCAAGATTCATCAGAATCAACATGTATTTCAACTGTTGAATAATCATATTTAGGAAAATATGCGTGGGCCACTTTATTACCTTTACCATCTAAACTATTGGAACAAGTATCGGATAGTTTTTGAAATTTGTGCGTTCTTCTTTTATTAGAAATTAAAATGTCTTGTTCGTATTTATCATATGAAAAAATTAAATCTGTATGTTGTGCCCAAGTATTAAAAGCCTCCTTAGTTATATTTATAATAGTTTTATTGGCATAAGAGTAATACCGTTTTAAATATTTCTTATTCCATTTCCTCGTATATGTTGAAAACCCAAACACATCATCCTGCAAACCGCACCTCTGTGTTTTCATTAATTCTAAAGTCTCATTGGTAATTTCACCATTAACAGTTAAATTATAGAATTCTTGAAAGAGAAGTAAAGCATCCGTTAGTGTTGTTGAATCAACGTTAGAAATGGAATTGTTTAAAGTATTCAAATAACCAAAATTAGATAAATGTTCTAAAACAAATGAAGTTTCATTTTCCGTTTTAACAAAAACGGGTAATAATAAAAATATAAATATCATCATTACAACGTCTTGGTACAATTGACTGCAATAACGACCAACTAAGTAATGACAATATATTTCATGATTGAACATGTTTAAAATATGTTTCATGATTGAACATGTTTGAACATGTCAACATTCATACATATATTGTCATGATGTAGAGGTGACATCATTATAACATACGTAATTCGTGTTGCCAATAGAATAGCGCGTCACTGGGGGGTGACGCTACAGATACGTAAAAAACGTCACTACACACATACGTAATTCGACGTCACCCAACATCATTTACGTAATTCGCGTTGCCAATAGAATAGCGCGTCACTGGGGGTGACGCTACAGATACGTAATTCGACGTCACCCGATGACGTGTGGATGGCGGCGTCACTATAGTGACGTATTGTGGTGATGACGTCACTATAGTGACGTATGGTTGTGATGACGTCACTGTTATGACGTCAAAAATATGAGGGGGTGGTTGGGGGGTGGTAATTACAGAAAACTACCCCCGGCGGGCTTGGCAACTCTCTACTACTTCATTTATATTACTAATTATTGCTAATTATACATTTTGGCAAGTGTTCCTGTGAAACTTTCGGTAAATTAAGAACAGATATTTTTATTAGACTTTAAACCTCGCGCTGTTAGTTTGCACCACCGTCTTCCATACATCTCTCCCCCCTACCACCATTTTCAATCCCCCACAGTATGTTTTATTATCGATAATGGTAGTGGAGAGGTAGTGCTACTCCCATCCTTGCTATAAAATAAAGAAGCGATTCAGAACCATTTGACTCTGTAACGGAGTCACAATTTACTTTCAGCATGTTAATTACTGTTCGTGTTTATAAAAATGTGAAACAAAATTATATTCAGTAAACTTGACATTTTAAAAAGAGAGTTATTAAGAAAGCTATGACATTATTGTTATTTAAGGAAAGAATGTCACGTAAAGATTTCCATTCAAAAAACACAATTTTGAAAGGAAATTTATATCATATTTTATGTAACACGTCTTACTGTATTTTAAGGACTAAATATATTTAAAAATAAGTCAGGAAAACTTGTTTTTAACAAAAAGTAAAGAAATGAATCAAATATTTCAATAATCATTAAAAAATATCTCTTTACTAGCTCAAAAACAGAGAAAAAAACTGTTCACGATTTAGTTATTATTGTAGAACAGAATCAAAATTAGATATTGAGTAGGCTATATCTTGAAAATTTAGTCCCATGATAAAAGAGAAACTGTAGTGTTTCTTTGATTTCACTGTGTACAAACCAGAATCTATTTTAATAAGACTATTTTATTTAAGATTATGTTTTCTTATGTTAGAAACATACATTTTAATAAATATTTTGGAAATTATTGTAGTATACAGCTAAATATATTTTATGGGACTGCGTAATATCTACAAAAACAACAACAAACAAAATAATAATACAAAACCTAGTCATAGTATAACTCACCAATATGTCAAAATAAAGCTTTGAGATAACATAATTTCCAAAACATTTCAGCAATCTGAAACACTATCTAATAATTTGTTGTAAATAATTTTGAAGTGGGTTCCAAAACGGATATTTTCATTAAATCTGTTATATTTATGTTAAAAGTAATACATTTATAAACTTAAAATACTTACAAATACTTTACTTATAGAATAAACACTTGCACCAATCAGTCTGAATATATTGACGTTGAATCAAATCTTAAACAAGTCTGCAAGAAATAACAAGTGATGCTTATATAAGACACTACTAACGTGTGTAGCTACAACTTATACAATTGGCCAAAGGAATGTTAATAATAAAATACAATGGTTTCTTTACAGGAAGTGTTTAATACATGTAGCTATAACTATAAACCCGTATATAATTGGCCAATTTGAATATAAATAACAGGATAAGTTATTCGTGACCTTCAACAATGACCTTGCACGTGGTGAAGTAATCTTACATTCATGATTATGGCTATAGTAACTATATTCCCATATGAAATTGGATAATAAATAACCAAATATACAGTTAAAAAGTATTATTACGGTAAATGGCATTATTATGTTATATATAGAGCGTCCCGAAATTCTCTGTATCCCCATTGTAGTATTGTTGTATAAGTAAAAATAAGATAAAAGTTCCAATAAACAAAGATCCAAAAACTTTCGTTTCCCAATTAACAGACATTTTTTTTTTTTTTTTTTTTTTTTTTAAATAAAGGTTTTATGTTTTTGGAATATTGAGATCAAAATTGCTATACAAATTTTGTTATGTAGCCTTTTCCTAGATTAAAAAAAAACTGTCTCTTGTCTATTTTCAAAATAGAGACTGTTTAAAGCCTTATTGTTAAATATCTCTAAAACCGTTAATTTATGAAACAACAAAATAAGTTTAGTATTTTAATGACAAATAAATTGGTTTTGTGTTTTATTTTATTTTTTTAATTTTATTATTATTATTTTATTTATTTTTTGTACGTTAAAGAATAACCGAATTATCGACAAAAAACTAACAATATATATCCTTGATAGTTGTCTACAACATCAACAATTGGTTTACAACCGAAATATTTCTGAATTATAATTAACGTAAATAATAATAATAAATTATATTATCGTGTTTTGAAAATAAAGAAATTTTCAATGCCATAGATATTATTTGAAAAAAAAAATCAGGTAAAAAAAGAACACTTGTGGAAATTTCAATCACCAAGTAAATAAAATTCACAAATTTCCACAACACACTATTATTATTTCTCCAAGAAGTTGGCGGTTTAAAGATCAAGTAATCATGTTTGGTTATGTACAGACATTCAATATTTAAGAAACTCAAATGAAAAGGCTGGACTAATGCTTCATGTAGATAGCAGCAATGGTGGTATGTATCCAAACAAATACAGTGTTAACCACTGTAAAAATACCATAATCCATAGAACATTATACAATAACAATAATATATTTCGTATTTAAATAAATACTTATTGGACATAGAAATGAAACTGATCAAGAACTACATAAAACAATAATTAGGTCAAAATCAGTTGTCAATAGGATAGATGGCTTTAAAATCTGTCTGATTACGACCATTTAATTGGTTTAAAAAATGGTAAGAACCCAAAGTTAACTCAATGTCAAAAAATTTAACACATCGTTTTCAGCAATCCATTATAAAAATATAGGCCTACACATCATTGACCTAGCATATTTAGTTCAGTTGATTGTGTAGCTATACAAAACTAAGATAATATTTCCTATAGTTTTTGTTTTGTGAAAACTTGTATGTTTCTTTTTGTATATTTTTAAAAGCTGCAACGTAGTTATTCAGTTTTATTTACCGCCATAATATATTATTTTTTAAATTATATCTACTTTTTTTTATTATTATTGAAAGAAATCCATACTTAATTTAAATATAAATACAAATATATTCCTAATATTACTTGTTTTTTTGTTTAAAAAAGTATATCTAGACCACTTGATAGAAGTGACAGCTCCCCCTCCTTGCCCCTTTCCAAGTCATAATTATCAAATAAATTTTGTTGGAAACACGACAAACAAATATTAGCTCAGAAGTTTATTCTTTGTGGAGATTGAGCCAATTTATTTTCATTAAAGTCTGTTAATCTTGATAGCTGTTTACAGTTTGTTTCGCCATTTACTCATTTAAAAAACTTCTTTGTGTATTTTTGTAAGATATATTATATTGAGTTTGTCTCCTATTTGAGTCAAACTAAATGCAAAGATAGTTGTTACTCAGTTTCTAAACTAAAAGTTCTAGATGAGATCGTTATCTAGTCAAGAATGCAACATAATGCTTTTCACACTCCAATAACTGTGAAGACATTAGACTATTGACATTGAAACACTTATAATTTTAATTAATCTTATATACAAAAGTATATAACTTAAACGTTTTTAATCCAATTTCATCCCTATCCATCCTTAAACGTAAGTCTATATAATTATAAAATAAAATTATATCAACATCTGTGATAATAATATTACAGACAATAATTAAACTCTTCGGGTAAAATAATGTATATTTTATTGTAAATTAAGTGGAAGCAAGAAAAGTATTAAATCTATTTACCAGTTTAAAACAACAGTAATATTTGATTTACTTGTTTCCATTTCAAATTTTGTAATTTATTTAGAATATTTTGTGATTTAGAATACTAAATTTGAACACATAACTTTACAAAAACATATACATTATTACAGACATTATTATAAACAATAAGTAAAAGTGTACATTATTAACATCCAAAATATAAAATAAAGCAAAAAATTTAACCTAAGTTCAAATAATATTTTAACATCTATTTTTTATGAATCAATCAATTTGATTAGTTCTCTAAACTTAATCAATTATTTGGTTTTCATTGGACTATTATTAGATTAGAAAAATGTGGTCTGGTAAAATTGTTTGTACATTATCTACTCTCGTAATAGTGGACAGTCGGCATGAATTTATACGACCACATTTCTCTTGTTCTTGACGGAATAAAAGAAGAAAAACATGTATTGTGTCAAACATTAAAATTAGTAATAGATGTTATTTTAAGCATATAAATTTCTTTAAATAAAAAAAAAATTAGAACGGATATTAAACTTAATTTTAACTCTTTAAAAATCTATGAATCCATTTTTAAACGGATCTTTGTAAGCTATAAATATTGAAACATTGTACAAAACTGAAAAATAAACGTTAAGTACCTTGTAGTTAATACTTTAGGAAGTTTTTTTAATTTTTTAATGTTTTATGTAGCTAATGGGAAAGTTTATCATCCTTGCATATTCCGACTAAATATTCCAACATTTTGTGAAAAATTTTAATTAATCCATCTTCTGAAAATATAAATTATTTTTACTTAATAATTAATTGTGTTTCTATGTTCTCCATTAAATTCGAAATAAATACAAACCGTTCAATTTGTGTTCGGTTTTGTATTCGTTTCCTTCCCTCTGATTAAGTATTTATTGGTTTATCTTTACACACATTGTGAAAGAAATGATAGAACTAAAAGAAAATCGTGTCTGTTCGTCTATCTGATCCTTTCTAAAAATGTAAATTATTACATTTATAAAATGTTCTTATAATTTTATACTAAATAGAATTTCGTCATAAGTTAAATACAAACGACCAAGACTTTAAAAAGGTAGTATTAATTTACTGAAGGTTAGTATCTGCTGTAGTCCATTTTATTCATAAGTTTAGTTTAATCGGAATCAACTTATTTTACACTATGGAATACGTATATCATAAATATAAGATATATGATATAGTGTCATATTAAAAGAGCACAACTACAAAGAGTCAAAGTAAATGATTCATATGTGACAGTTTCCACCCTCAGTGTAAACTTTAATAAGGCGCAATTGTTTACCCCGTCCAGCTTACAATTGCTATTGTTGTTGGTTTTTCTCATGTTCTGTGTTGTATATTAGACTCTTCCAGCAAGACAGGGTAATTTGTCCCTTGTATTAGTCCTGACATTGTCTACACACAGCTCGTCCTGCTGTTCACTGTAAAAGTAAAGATGTAAAACAACCCTAAAAATAACTAGCTAAGACTCAAATTCATTACATTTTAAATACATAAATGAGATTAGAGAAATATAGAATTAAAATCATAATAATATTAATTTTTGAAAATATAATTTTATAGTAGAAATCTTTATTTATTTCTTCCATCCAGTTATTAAGGGAAAAAAATCTATTTTTGAAATTAATTTGACTAATTTCTTTATTCTTTTTCTTAGAAAGGAGGGTTTAAAGAGAGATTTCAATTGAGTAAACGTGATAATTCAGCTTTTCAGTTATAATTTTTGAAGTTGTAATGTAAAATTATCCCTCATCTAAGAAACAAAATACTGATAAATCCATTATAAATAAATTATCTGTTCGTAATGTAGGACGAATTGTAAAAATTGTTTATAAAATATTTACATTATAAAGATATTTACAAAAGGAAGAGAATAGAGAAAACAGCTTGAAAGACGGTTTAGCCATATGGGAAGTAAACCCGATTTATGCAAATATCCTTTTATCGTCCATATTTTGCAGATTTCAAAAAGTTATTACTTGTCGATATGTTTGATATGCCAATCATATAAACATTTAACACTAAGGTTTGAATCAGCTCTGCAAAGAAACCTGCTGGTCCACTATACAACTTATCAGAAGCGTTTCTTCGTAATAATACTGAAGCATAAACTTCAATAACACAGAACTTTAATTAATTTATACGTAGTTATATAACTTGAAGATGGTTGCCAGGATGTGTATTATTGTTAATTATAAGTTTGTAGTTGTGCTTTGAGTTATATCAGAAGAGTTTGGAAGTGACAAGTAACTTTACTTAGGACAAGTTTAATATTTAAATTAACCAAGAGACTATCTTGAAAGTTTTGAGACAACAACGTAGAAATAGTGTTATTATAACTATTGTGAAGCCTATAATGAGGAGTCAGATATTCCAAATGTATTAAGGGTTAAAATTTGTAACAATAGTTTTGAATATTTTGTTTGTTTTTTGAACTACATTCAAAATTATAAGTATATACAGTGCGTCCCACAAACAGATATACGTTTTTTGTTTTCTTTTAATTGCTTATTCGTCAATAGATTTTTTGAAACTTTACATAATTTTTAATATAGTACCAAAAATGTGTGAAAGTTTCACACACTGGAGTTTATAAAAACAAAATTGCGGCCACTCAAAAAATACTTTGATGACATACCTTTTAGTCTTGCAGGTTTAATTGTTGAACAGCTGTTTTTAATTTGAATCTAACTACAGTTAAACCTACAAGAGAAAAAGTTATAGAAGTTGTTTTTTGTGTTGCCGCCATTTTGTTTCTATAAACACCAGTAGGTTGATATTTTTGAACAAGGTTTTTGGTAATTTTGCTAAAATCTATGTTAAAGTTTTAAAAGAATCGGTTGAGGAATAAGTAAATAATACAAAATCAAAAACGTGTACCTCTTTGTGGGACGCACGGTATATTTGCGAAGACTAAAAGTAATTAAATATTTTCTAGAGTATAAAGAAAGAAATAGTAATAAGGTATGATTTATAAAATGATTCATAAAAACTTATAGTTTATATTTGATGATGTCATTTAAAAAAATTCCAGTTATAGTTTGGCATTTAAATAAACAAAGAATTTATTTATAGAAGTCACTAAATTAATTGTTATTTCTACAAAAATTTACAATTTTTTAATTAGGAAGGAAATTTGTTAATTTTAACTTTTAAAATATTTTTTTCTCTGGTTTGTTATCTGTTTTCTGAACTATATTTGTTTATTGGTGACATTGAAAAAAAAACTAAGTGTTTTAAAAGGAAAGACTAATTTTAGAGTGTAGTTATTATTGAGTTTAATAATACTTTTGAATTTTTTATGATTATCATACTCTAAGCAATAACTTTCAGAGCCGCTTGAATGAAATAGCATATGAAAATACGTGCAACTAACCCCATTCCTTCCGGTCATGATGTATTATATTTATTAGTACATCACACGACAACACAATCTAAACAAAAAGCAGTCACCAATCAACAGATTTGAAAGTAATTTAGATGAGTAATATTGCAGTTTGCTTCATTAACCGCTAGGTTTACTGGAAACATAAAATTCATTCACATTAGCGTATATTAGTAAATGCTATACTTCTATGTACATCGGTGTTAAAAAATTCAAGGTACTTTTATTGTAATTTCACTCATTTTGTATTTTATATTAACCTCATATACCCAAACTACTATATACCAACTTGTACATTGCATCCTATAATCCACTACTAGCACAGCATCATAGTAATTAATAATATTAATTCTAAACTATTTAGAAATAAAGTTTGTGTTGCTATAGAGAGGTATGTAATGACATTCATTTCGATATATGGGTTACATACAATTTCCTATTTAGTGATTTAAAGAAAATAATAATTTTTTAACTTAATGAGAGATTAAACAAAAACAACGAAATAAGACTTGTAAGGATATGTGATAGTACTACATAAACCATAAATTGAAAAGCACTGATTGATTAATATTACGTTTTGGAGGTACAATTTAGAACTTTTAAAAACTACTTTCAGTTTTCTGTTATTCTGTTCTAGCAATGATTGTCACAAAAAACAAATATTTATTCTATCTTATCAATGTATCTAACCCAAAAGATACGGATGTATTACCCATTGAAGCAAATGAAAATACATAAATATGAAAATATGGAACACACTCAAGATGTACTTTTAAGCTGTAAACACATACAAGTAGAAATAGACACGTGCCGAATACACACGTAATAAAACAATGCATAACAAAATATAAAATACAATTTTAATCACAATAATAATGAAACCATAAAATTAATAATGTAAAATAAACATTAGTTGTATTCACCTGTCAACAGCGATAAGAATCTTTACATGTCAGATACTACTTAAAATAAATAAGAATTACACGCTCTTCTTAATAGCAACAGGATTAAATTCAGATAAAAATATGAATTTCTTATGTTAAACTAGTCCAAACCCAACTAGGTTGTGTTACTCTTAGCAGTAATTTCATTTTACTTGTTTTTTCTTCAAAACGAAAATTCCTGGGTGCTTTTAAAGCTATAGGTATGATTGGGCATTATCTTTTAGTTTTATATTTTCTTTATCTGCTAATAGAAGACAGATTATTACAAAATAAATTTTAATTATAAAAAGAGTTTCAACAATTCAGTCGCCATCCTTAGCTATAATTTAGCTATAGCTACAACAAAATGTAATTATAAACTGAGTTATACCCTGAGGTATAGGCTATTTTTCCTCTTTATATTCAAGCATTGATAACGACAGTTGAATTATAGTCTCGAAACCTTGTATATTACTTTTTACATACATAAATCATGGTAAATCTCCTATTAAACCGTATTAATTGTTTAGTAAAGAGCTACTGTATTATCCATCCTCGACGTGCAATCTTCCATACACTTCCAAACATTGCTGGGTACACTCGCTACTCCTAGTTAATCATCGGATACGTTGACTCTGGAACGAATTCCGTTGGAACGGCTGCTTACTAAGAATTCCGTTCAAACTGGCTGCAGTATTTTTCCTTAACATGCAGGTTTGCAACCCTCGAATCAGAGGTCTGTATTCTTTCCCGACGCTATATCCAAGCCAAACCTGACTTCAAATTTCGCGCACTATGATTGCCCCCTCTCTTGTGAGGGTACGCTTAAAACCTAAGCAGAGAAGAAAGGTTGAATGGAAGAATAATAAGTGCTGTCACAAATATTCCCGCTCGCCGCTCTCACTCTCACTCTCTGGTTGTTAGAGATTGAATTGTATGCAATTGAACGATAATAAGGATCAAGGAGGACTATTCTATAATGTCTGTATATGTGTTTGTGCATTAATTTGTTTTTTACGGTAACTGTGTGTGTTCTAGCTATTGAACATTTCCTATCCTCGGTTCGCAACAAACTACCGTGTGTCACTAGAGTCAACTTCGCAAATTAATAAAACACATTTACTAGTTCTAGCAATAAATGTTGATGGTCGTGTATTTTCACATGATTAAATTAAGTTGTTAATTATGGTTAATTAACTGGTTCTCCGTTATAATTACGATTTTATAATTCTAAACTCAATCATTATTATTATTTTAGAATTGATAATTATTATACATTATGTATATGAATAATCCTTCATTATAAAATATTTTTAAAACTAGAATAGTTTGTTTGTTTCTTTTTGGAAAGCGACAATTTCTTTGAAACGTGCATGACAACTAAATGTTATTTTGTAACAATTTGTCCTTTGTTTATTATTTTTATAAAATAAACTTTCTCACAAGTCCAGATCTACAGATTTCTACACAAGAATACTTTGTTTTGTTACGAAAATTGAATGTGTTCGTTACATTATTATAATATGCCACGGATTGTTTGTATTGATTTCAAAATATTTTAACCTGATTTACTAAAGTTTAAATGCTGGTTCAAATATGAAGAGTTGTCAGGAAAAAATAAGCTCCTTTTTCAGTCTCTGAGAGCCACAAACAAATACTAATAATTGGCCTGTGGTGAAATTTTACCGATATTAATTGTTCATATTCTATAAATTGGAGTTAAACGTTAGTCTGCATACATAGTTTTCGTAAGGAGTTCATTGTGAATACTTTGCTTTTATAAATGTTATACACATTCAAATTGATAAAAAGTGTTAACATTACCAACTTTTAGTTCAGCAGTTTTCAACTCCTTTGACCTATTTCAAAGCCATTTAAACATTCTTGCTATATCCATTTTCTGCTTAAATATTTTTGTTTTCAATTTTCTCTTTGAAGATGTTTTACATTTTGTATACATTTAACGAAATGTAGTTAAACAACTCTCAGAAATATGTTTGTTTTGTTATTATTTAATCAAGCAACTTTGAATAATATTTCTCATAAATACCCAAAAAAACATATAACCACAAAAATTTGTTATGAATACAACCATTTTATTAACCAATACTAGTTGAAAATGAAACTTTAGACAATTATCTATACATTGGATGTATATTTTAATACGTATTTTATCCCTCTTAAAATTAGTAATATATTTGACATTGGAATATTGCATATTTAATGGTGTTTTATCTGAATTTATCAAATTTATAATCAATTTAAACTTGAACTTTTCAAGTAACTGTAGAGATTGCTTAACAGCGTTAATAAACATCCTGTGAAGAAATTGATTTCACTTTAACTGAACTTTGAAGAGAAAAACAATATCTCACCCAGTTGAACATATTTAACAAACTTTAACTCAAAAATAATTATCTATGCATATAAAAATAAAAATTATTTGCATGTTTACAATAAATTCCACATATATGTAAAAGAATAACACTAACCATATTATTCAACTCTACACTCATAGATAATAATTTATTTATTTTAGTTTAAAATAAGTTATATATGACATTAAAATATTTGTGAGTTAAGAACATTAGAGTGTTATATCTGAATTTATAAAATACATTTTATATATTTCAAAATAGTATATTTAAACAGTATTTAAATTATACTGAATTTGTTTAATTTTTAATAAAGTATTAAATATTAAACATCTTGGGAGACTGACAACTTTATTAAACACCCTGTGAATAAATGGGTTTCGCTTCAATGATAGGAGAAAAAATACTGAGATGTGAGATTTTATTCTCTTTTAAAATATGTCACATTTAGGGTTGGTGGTTATCATGGAAAGTAGGGGAGGGTTAATAGGGGATGAGAAGTGGCATTTATCAAGATGCAATTTAATCAACACACTTGTCATAAGAGTAATTTGACGTCACAACTATTATTATTTGTTTATTAATGTAAACATTAATTTGATATTTTGTAAATAAGTGTATTAGGAACATTAATTTCATATCTAGGAACTAATTCAGGTTTAAATTTATGAGGAATTAATCAATGTTGTTTAAATGGAAGCAACGGAATAGAAACTGCTATAACAGCACAAATCACATCAATAACTTATGCAACAGGTTAGGATAGTTAGCCTAAATTAACCAATAACAACATAACCTAAGTCAAATGAAAAATAGACGATTTGGATAATTAAGCATAGAACACAACGATCTACATTCATAAGTATTAATAGCAGACATTTATATACAACCTATTATTTAAACCACCCATATTCATTCAATTGCAAAACAAATCATTCCTAAAGCAGACGTAAGGTAGGCCTATCTCTAAATTGTAAACATTCGAAATTGAGACGCTGACACAAATTAACCACACCACTACACAACCATAACATCACATATCTTTATTTAAAATCATTTCATAAGATCCCAAACTTTATTTACAAGCAAATCACTACTAATAAGGAACAGTGAGTTTGCAATGTTAAACACGAAAACGGCCTACGGCCATTCTCCAAAATATATGTAACCATATTTCGAAGTACTAAATAGAACGATCAGACTGTAAATTACTCTAAGATACCACTACTTATAAATTATTTGTATGCAAAAACATCTGTTAGTTTTAATTGCAAACATTGTAAAATATTGGGGAAGAAGAAATAAGTTAAAACTTTGTACTAAGATAGATCAGCTGATATGTATGTACGCGGTCTAAATCACCCTTAAATTAGTTAAATAATGTGTAATTAATAAACAAATTGATACAAAACAACAAATATGAATACAAGAAATGATTATTACAACCCCAAATTGCCAATGGCCAAGAAAAGAAGAAAAAAAACGGTACTATATGGTGCCGCGGAAGAACCCCAACAGTTTCAACAAACGATCTCACTTAAAATAGAAAAATATCGCTCCGCAAGACAACGAGGCGCCATGTTTTAAAAGAAATCAGATACAGGAGTAACATTGTGGAGACGAGACAGTACAGAAGCCAAATTAACATCCAAAGTTTTCTTTATAATATTTGTGTCTAAATTAGTGATTAGAGTCAGTGTGAACTGTACAGAGCATGGTATGCTCTGTTAATTAACTATTCTAAACATTTACCAAATTCAAAGGCCTGTATTACTTCAAAATTATCAATTCAACATTTCTTGTGAACTTTAATTAAATTTTTTTTTAGAATTTTAATCATTTCAATTTTTCAATTTATTTATGCGTTATGCTTGTATAACACAACCATGCCAGCCGAGTGCCTACCCCGAGATCTAGCCTAATTAATATTGTATTCTTTGAGTCAATGTGTTCTGTTAAATTGAGCTAAGCCTAGAGGCCTATAATATTACAAACTTTATTACAAATTCCATGAACTCTAAAAGAGAGTCAAATCTTAACAAATTATGAATTAATATTGTATGTTAAAGTCTAATAAAATTAATGTTATTATGTTAATATAACATCATATCCTATTATTTATTAATGTTTGAACCTAGAAAGTAAGAAACTGAATTTAGTCTTTATTTATTTATTTTTTAATAACCATCCATATTCCAAATTAACCAATTAGCTTGAATTGAGTAGAGCCAAGAGGTAATTCTGTTTCATTTAGAAAGCTATTCCAAATTTAAGAAGTTTTTCAAAAAAAAAAAAAACTTGAAAGAATATATTATTTTATAATATATTATATTACATTATAGTAAAGAAATATTTATTTATTATTATTTATTTATTATAAATGGCGCACAACGTGATGGGCATGATTGTGTTATGAAACAATATGTACATATCAGCTTGGTAACAATTAGGATATTACATTAAAAACTTATCAAACAGTAGCCTAGATATTTAAGTTAGTCCTAGATAAATTTGATAATTATAAATCATTTACTAGTACATAAACATCACATTCTAGTTTTAAAATCCATGTTTATATGTGTTAGAATAATTAGTAAGTAAAGTAATAGGCTAACCATAAAAGTAGTACATACATGATATCAAGATGAGTTCGCCAGACGAGACATCCAAAGCAAACTATGACCTTAGGCAGACAATACAACAAACCGACAAAGCCAAGGAAGGGCAGTTACCAATTTTAAGACGAACTGCTTCCAATATAACAATAACCGACCCTATACCTCAGGATATCGAGACCAACTCAAACACTAACGACACTGAAACCGGGATAGCTATGGACATACCTACCACATCATCCCCTAACCTGTTAGAGCAGATGACATTCCTTATTGCAAACTTACAAATAAATTTAGAAGAAAAATTAAAATTAAACCAAATAGAAACCAGTCAAAATTTAGAAGAAAAATTAAAATTAAATCAAATAGAAATTAAACAAAATTTAGAAGAAAAATTAAAGGAAAACAGTCAAAATTTAGAAGAAAAATTAAAGGAAAACAGTCAAAATTTAGAAGAAAAATTTAGGCAGAGCGAGGCTAATATAAAAGCCAACTTTATAGGAATACAAATGGAAGTAGGGCAGCTTAAAGAATGTATTGCTACACAAATAAGCCAGGTAGAAAATAAATTTTCGGAAAATTTCACGGAATTAGAACAAAAATTACAGGCTAACAATTCTAAGATTATCGAGTTAGAAAATAAAGTTGACCTTACAATCACTACCAAAATTCTAAATGAGTCCCTACAAAAACACGAGACTACAATCGACGAAAAATTGGAAATAAATAACCATAATGTTATGAGGGAGGTACAACATATAATTTCGGAATTACCCAAAACAAACGACGTCAGCAACGTCCTACCCCCTATAAATGTTACATGCGGAGCCAACGGACACGAAAACAACAACTTAGTCATGCCTACACTACCAAAATTCAACGGAAGGCAACCAAACCCTAATGAATACCTATATCAACTAAGGAGGTACTACGAACGGCTCACGAATCGGACCATAGGAAACCCTATCGACAGACAGGATTGCTTGTTCGATATCATCGAGAACAGCTTAGAAGGCAGTGCGAGCAGATGGTGGCAGCTGGTTAAGCCCGACATTACAAACTTCCAAAAGTTTTGCGAAGAGTTTTTGTCCAAATTCTGGAGCAGGGATGTCCAAAAGGGGATTCGACAAAAACTAGAGTTCGAACGGTATCGACCAGGAGGGAAACTAACCCGCAGTGAATATTTCATCGACCGTGTTCTAATAATGAAGTCGATGATTCCACAGCCTCCAGAGGAGGACATAATCACCACATTGGTGGAACACTTCGACAAAATTATCCAGGACGCACAGAGGGTGCAAAACATAACCAGCATCAAGGAATTCTCAGAACTTCTGCAACGTGAAGACACGGAGGAGGCCAATGCGGAGATAAGACACAGGAACACTACACTACAAAGGTCAACACACAACACGACACTACCCCGACCGTCAACATCATTCCAACACCTCAACAGAGGAACACCACAGAGAAACCCACCGTATTACAACAACGCACAAGACTATAGGAACCACCCTTACAGACATCAGGACGGTTTCCAACACAACTCAAGATACACACCCTACCACGGAAGCCCCCAATCAAATACAAATCAGAACGGTAACAGATTTACGACAAGACGAACATTCGACCGTCAACCTGGACCTATCGCCACAGACTTCAGGTACCAAAACCAAACCCAGAACAGACCAACATACCCACCACAAAACACAAGACAGCATAACGAAGCAAGAGGAATGACTTACCCTACTAAAGAACAGACGAGAGTGTGCCAAATGATTGCCACAACGACGAGACCGCCGAGTTCAGATAGAACCGGAGAAGAAGCAAGGAGTGATACGAACCAGAGTGCGTTAAACACCAACGCACTGGTTTAGATTCTACGATCAAGATAACTAATGGCTGTACAGGTAAGGCTGAAGAAAATGGACATATCAGCACTTCACCAACTACACCAGTGCAAGGAGCAACGGAACAAATCGGAATTAGGCCATTATTAGAAAGGGAGCAACAACCATTGGAAAGAAACCCTATAATTATAAGTAACCTCTACTGCGACAGGGAGTTTTTATTACGAGAAGATGACAACGAATTGAATGAGCCCCTAATGAATTTTAAATGCCCGGAAATAAATATTAAACTTAACGGTTTGAATACAAATTCACTTCTGGATACTGGCAGCAGCATAACTTGCTTGTCCGAAACGTGGTTTCTCAACAACAAGAGCAAATTAGGTCATGTGGAACAGTTACCCGTCAGTAACACATTTATAACAACCGCCTTAAACAGCAAATCAAAACGAATTTCACAAATAATAATGGTAAAAGCAGAGATTAAGGGACTAGAGTTTGATTTACAATGTGTTATAGTACCGTATCTTATCAAAGATTGCATTTTAGGAATAGACACGATTAGGCAAATGAAGATGGAATTAAACTTCGAAAATAATGTTATTAGTATAAAGAACGCAAAAGGCGATGTACTAGAACTTAAGTTAGAATGTGAAGATATTAAAGGAATAAAGTGCAGAATGGTATGCTACGACGATAACAACAATGATAATATTAAAAATAAAATTTTAAAGACAAACAATGAGTACAACGACGATAAAATAAGTGAAATATACAAGACTTTTGAGGCAAACGACAAATTAAAGAAGATCCAACGAACACAAATGACCGACTTAATCATAAAATATTCTGAAACTTTCTCAGAGAAACCAGGAAGATGTAATGTATACGAACACCGAATAAACGTGGAACAGCCAGAGAACTACCGAGCTCAAAGTTACCCTTTCCCAATCAACCTACAGGACGCAGTAGCGAGAGAAATTAACTCTTTATTAAAGCCATACCGCCAGAACATACCTGTACAGACCAACGACTACTGCATACAAAATGGAACACCCCCAAGTGAATTGACTACCATGGAAAACATTGAGTGTGAATAAAAACAGTGAAATACCCAACAAACTACCCCAGTGTTCCCCATTATAAACTACAATCTTATGAACTACATAAGTCCCCAACCCCTACAAATCACCAACAAGTGTTATCAACAACAAATATAAGCAAACAGAAACCACAACGAGGGTTCGAAAAACAATACTACCCCAGAATAGAACTAGAATTGTATTAACCATGTTAGATTTAAGGATTATTATTAGTTATAAGTTATTTCATTGTTATTAGTTATGTTATTTGATTGTTACCAGTTATAGTTAGATTAAAGATGTTATTTGTGCTTCACAAAATGATTTTGGATTCAGTACCCTCATCAAAATCAGTTTGAAGGGCATTATAACAGCACAAATCACATCAATAACTTATGCAACAGGTTAGGATAGTTAGCCTAAATTAACCAATAACAACATAACCTAAGTCAAATGAAAAATAGACGATTTGGATAATTAAGCATAGAACACAACGATCTACATTCATAAGTATTAATAGCAGACATTTATATACAACCTATTATTTAAACCACCCATATTCATTCAATTGCAAAACAAATCATTCCTAAAGCAGACGTAAGGTAGGCCTATCTCTAAATTGTAAACATTCGAAATTGAGACGCTGACACAAATTAACCACACCACTACACAACCATAACATCACATATCTTTATTTAAAATCATTTCATAAGATCCCAAACTTTATTTACAAGCAAATCACTACTAATAAGGAACAGTGAGTTTGCAATGTTAAACACGAAAACGGCCTACGGCCATTCTCCAAAATATATGTAACCATATTTCGAAGTACTAAATAGAACGATCAGACTGTAAATTACTCTAAGATACCACTACTTATAAATTATTTGTATGCAAAAACATCTGTTAGTTTTAATTGCAAACATTGTAAAATATTGGGGAAGAAGAAATAAGTTAAAACTTTGTACTAAGATAGATCAGCTGATATGTATGTACGCGGTCTAAATCACCCTTAAATTAGTTAAATAATGTGTAATTAATAAACAAATTGATACAAAACAACAAATATGAATACAAGAAATGATTATTACAACCCCAAATTGCCAATGGCCAAGAAAAGAAGAAAAAAAACGGTACTATATGGTGCCGCGGAAGAACCCCAACAGTTTCAACAAACGATCTCACTTAAAATAGAAAAATATCGCTCCGCAAGACAACGAGGCGCCATGTTTTAAAAGAAATCAGATACAGGAGTAACATTGTGGAGACGAGACAGTACAGAAGCCAAATTAACATCCAAAGTTTTCTTTATAATATTTGTGTCTAAATTAGTGATTAGAGTCAGTGTGAACTGTACAGAGCATGGTATGCTCTGTTAATTAACTATTCTAAACATTTACCAAATTCAAAGGCCTGTATTACTTCAAAATTATCAATTCAACATTTCTTGTGAACTTTAATTAAATTTTTTTTTAGAATTTTAATCATTTCAATTTTTCAATTTATTTATGCGTTATGCTTGTATAACACAACCATGCCAGCCGAGTGCCTACCCCGAGATCTAGCCTAATTAATATTGTATTCTTTGAGTCAATGTGTTCTGTTAAATTGAGCTAAGCCTAGAGGCCTATAATATTACAAACTTTATTACAAATTCCATGAACTCTAAAAGAGAGTCAAATCTTAACAAATTATGAATTAATATTGTATGTTAAAGTCTAATAAAATTAATGTTATTATGTTAATATAACATCATATCCTATTATTTATTAATGTTTGAACCTAGAAAGTAAGAAACTGAATTTAGTCTTTATTTATTTATTTTTTAATAACCATCCATATTCCAAATTAACCAATTAGCTTGAATTGAGTAGAGCCAAGAGGTAATTCTGTTTCATTTAGAAAGCTATTCCAAATTTAAGAAGTTTTTCAAAAAAAAAAAAAACTTGAAAGAATATATTATTTTATAATATATTATATTACATTATAGTAAAGAAACATTTATTATTAATTATTTATTATACTGCTTCAAATTATTATTAATGTTTTAATATTTAAAACGAATTCCATTCACACTAATTCTTTATACTGTGCAATGCGAAGACACAGACTTAATCGTGGTATTTTCTACATTTAAACATAAGTGAAACTATGACGCGGCTCATTTGGTAAAGGATCACGCTAAACTCACTGAAGTTCTGATTTATGAACCGTCAAAGGCTATTTTGGGATGCCGCAGGTTGCTGATATTTGGGTTTCTCCATGTGTTACACTATCCCCACTCTTTATTAACAGGTAATAAGTAAAAACGCCAGTGTTTTAGGTTCCTTATTTAACACACAACACTGGACAAAAAAATTGATTATTATATAATATTAAATATATAAATTTCTTGCGTTGTTTGTAGCTTTCTGGGTAGAGTTAACTTTCGGGTAATATCGTTCCACAACAACCACTCATGCTAAGCTCTAATAGTAACTTCGACATTACATTTAAATTTAGGAAAACTAATTTCTGATTTACCAACAATTATATGTTATTTTATTTTTAATTGCTGTATAATATTGTTGTGTTTCTTTTCAAACTGAAACCTAAAAAGTAAAATACTTTACGCCTGAGATTTACAATCACCATTAGTCAATCTCTTTTAGTTAGTCACTTAGTAATTTAGTCAACCAGTCGCTAAATCATGTATTTATTCAGTTACTATACCACATACTTTTTCAATTATGCTCGTTTTAACCAAACAGTTACTCATTCATTCAGTCAGTTATTTACTCACTCATGCAAGTATTCAGTCCTTCTCTCATTTAGTTAGTCTATCACTAGTTCATTTAGTCAGTGAGTTAGTCACGTAACGTGGAAGATTGTAATATATTGCAAATTTACATTTACATTTAAGTTTATTGTTAATATATATAATGAATATTTTTTAATTTGTTGTTGACTAAATCAAATAATTAATAATATAAAAATTACAGTTGTTTTGTTTGTAAATTTAGGAAAATCCAAAAAAATAACCCTATGAAAATGATCCATATCAACAGTACATTAAGTCGTAAAACAGCGTTATTATTGTCATAGAAATTGTTTTTCCCAGAAAATGTTTAAGTATTACGGTCTAATTTTGTATTTTACTCCTGTAGTATTCGTAACCATGGAAATGAAAACTTACAGTAAAAACAACGTACATCAATTAATTTTAATTAAAATATTTAATTTATTTTACGTGATGTAAATCACTAACATTTAATTAACCTCTCTGTTTAAGAAAGAGGGTGATATATATATTGCCAACGTTCAAACACCAAATAAATGTCTTTTTTAATTATAAACACATGATAAAATGACGATACAACTATATATCTACTTGAAGTAATGTGTTAATGTTATTGATTAATTAATCAATCGATTTGATTTGGAGTTTAAAGGGCCTTTTAAACCAGCCCTGGCACCGCGACCTATTGTGCAACTAAAGCCTCCTCATTTTTAGCTTACAAGATTTGTTCCTTTTACGAGTTTGACTAATCCACTATTTAGCTCGTCGAATAATAGTTTACCAGGAATTTGGAATCCAAAAACCTTTCGCCAGTTATTGGTCAAAGCCTCAAAATTGAAATTTATGTGGTCACCCTTCTACACATAGTTTCACCGTGAAAAGCTCCTATCCTGTGCAAATGCACACTCTGATCACGATGAAGTCCTGTAATTTGTCTGAGTTGTCCCCTAACTCGAATCTTTATTGTCCTTTCAGGACTACCTGAAGGGATGTCCTTAATTAATTATTTGTTACAGGACTTGTGATTAATGATTTACAAAGTCGCCAAGGACAGGTGGGATTAGTTTAGGTTATATTATTGCCATATAAACCAATTTCATGCCTCTTTCATAACTATTGAAATACTGTTAATTGATATTAATTTTGATTTACAAATGCATATACTTATTACGTAAAATGTAATTTAATTTTTATACTTTTTCGCTAACTTATGACCTGAAATAACAGGAAAATAATGATAATAATGTTGATGTAAGATAACGGAAAATGGCCAATAGGTTCGTTATATTTTGTGTCGTGATTTGTGTCAATATGTATAGTGTATTTTATACACCAACAAGTACCTGAGGATGGGACTTATTTCTGAAACAAACATTTAATAAATAAGTAAACTGTTAATCCACTCTGAAAATAATTACAAGTAAGTTGACTAATATAATTGTCCCCAATCCCCTTAGACGCCGGCTTGATAGTTGTCTTTCAATATTAAAAAACTATCCTAAGCCAATTAATCAAAATAATTTAAAATTACAATGTTTATGGCCTAAATTTAAGTGCGGAATCTCAAGTAAAATAATATTCAGTTTACAATTTGCTTTTGGTTTAGTGTGGGTTTATGAACAAATTTCTGCAGTGTTACTATATGGTTTGTTGTTAAATGTATAGGTTATGTTAATTTGGTGAAACAATGCACCAACTAAAAGGTGACTCCCATTCTGAATGTGTATTGCTAACAACTACCTCTTCACGCCACACTTCCTTCACCAAACCTTAATATAAAAACTTTAACACAAATCAATAGAACACCAAACTTTTAGATACCCTGTATATACAGAATATTTATTGTTGTTGAACAAATTGTAATAACTTAAAATAACTAATTTACCCTGAAATGTCAGAATAATCTTTATTTGCATATTGGATAATCTTTCACCACATGTCTAACAATTTAAAACTATTTATTGCAACTACTTTAGAATTATGAATTCTACATTATGAATGATGCCTACAACATTCTATGTATTACTAGATCTCATCACATGGCCTTGACACAGTCCAGGCTGAAACTCCGTTAGTATTATTACTCCCATGGGTAATGAATACTTATTTTGAAATATATTTCGATTCAAAATGTTCTTTCGACCTTTTACAGAATTTCAACCCCACAATTTTTCTCTTTTTTCATTCAAATCCTTTCATTTGTGATGATGTTCTTTCATGATGATCCCTTTCAAATGATCTTCTTAATGAGGTTTAGAAAAAATCATAAATATGTTAGGTTATGGGTGTTGTAGACAATTACCAAGAAATAATCTTCTCAGTTTTTTGTCAGAAACTCGGTTATCCTTTAAACTACAGCAATTTTTTTTACCGTTTTGTTTGTCCTTAAAAGAGGAACATATTTTGTAAATTCTTTATAAAGTTAACGGCTTTCGAGATATTCCACTTTAAACATTTCGAACTGCCGCTAGTTTTAAAATATGTAATTTTTTTTTAGAGAGAACTTGTGTAACGTAACTTTTACAATCCGCTTACCAAAATAAAATTAATATCTTATCTATTTCCAAAGCTAAAACATTTTTCTAAAAACACAAAATGGCGGATAGCGGCTACACAAAGGTGTATTAGCAAATATTTTAATGAACGTTTTTCTCCTTTTTTGTGTGTGTGTGTGTGTGTGTGTGTAGAATCCGAAAATGTATATTGCGACAAGGTTTTTTGTGACACGCTGTATATAAACGCGCATACTCGCGAATAAGCAGTAAGGCACGGATAATGTACAGATAAAACGCGATAATGTAAGTCAATGTACTTACAACTGGGGATTTGTTGTGAAAGGAAGGAAAAGTTAAAACTTTTATAATTTATTATAATCATTTAATTTTCTTTTAGGAACAGCGAATTCCTGGTAAAGAAAGAAACGATATTCAGTGGCTTGACGTCATTTGACGTTAATCCGGTCACGTTGGGAAATTTAAATTAGCTAAATTTATCCAAATTCTGTATTATTATTGGGAATTTTTACAATGTTATTTCTGTTTGGAATGATTTTATGTGGTACCCTAGTTGTGCACATATAGTCATTGCCATCTCGACTCACAGAACTATTCACACTTGAAGATATTCAAGTGAAAATTAAAATAAAAATTCAAATTCATTCAAAACCTCGATATTTTATTTTATTTTTGGAAAGGTTTTGTAATACCTAACAAATAATATTAAATAAACATTAGCATAAATTTAACATTTTAGAAGTTAGACGAAAGTGTTGTACTTCACAACTCAATATATAATAAATAATTATGTATAACAAGAAGAAAAAATATGCATCTTATTCAGTACAAAAAGTTGTATTAGAACAAATGAACGAAAACAAATTATAGATATAATTCAGAAGGTGACAGAAGTCACACCTCTACAATAAGGTAAAGAAAATGTAAAAATTATAATTGGTAGGTTTCAATATAAATCAATATGATTCAAAAATTTACAAACTCTCCACTAGAATTATTACTGCTGTTAGATTATTTTGTATGATTGATTTATTTGTTTGTTTGAATTTAATCGTGTGAGTTAACTTTATTAAATCAGGTGCCATGTAAGACAATTTTATAAGTTTCTGGGGGTTTCTCCTTAGACTCTACTATTGATTCAAATTTTGCTTGGCTGTGGGCTGACTCTAAAAAAATGAAACTGGATAGGGAAAAAAATACAGATTTTGATTTAGAACAAGTTTAATAAAATCGAAAATGTTCATGAATACCCTTTCACATGAAATCTCTATAATCTACTTGGAAATAAAACATTAAACTTTTAGATTCGAGTTGGCCATTCCTCGAATTAATTAAAATTTATTGAACAAATTAACTGAACAAATTTATTGAACATTTTCTAGACTGCCAATAACAAATTTCTATCACCATAATATTACATCTAAATAAAGCCTTAACAAATGTACAATATTATCATTATCATTATTTATTTGCTTAAATTGTACAAATTATCCCTCTTCCCTTATTTGTTTTAATGAGTTTATATTTTAACCTTATTAAGTAATGAAATAAAACCCAGTATATGACTTCGTTTGATAATATTGTATTAACCAATTGAGATCTGATTTACATTAATAAAAGTTTAAGATTACTTACATTACACTCCACCCTTTCTTCACACTTTCACTAAACACTTTATTTTGATTTTATTTATTTCAAATTTTCACAACACTTCACTGGTGTAGATTTTAGTTGATATTATTTTGTTATTTTATTATAGTAGGTTAAATACGGACTGAGTTTCTTATTGAATTTTTTTACTTGTTCCCCCTCTGAAGATTTATTTTTTACTACCTATTTTTCACGCGTTGTTCTCCCCTCTTCTTTTTTTGAATCCCTCGTGTTTCTTTCTCATTGGTAAATTTTGAATTTTTGTCGTTCTCATTGATTTCCTAATGTGCAATCTTTCACACGTAGAACACTTGTTCAATGCTTAATTTGCTATTTGTAAAGTTCACTGCCTCTGCTTCTGTTAGGTGAAATTCGAGATGCCTTGCGCGTGTTGTCTCACATCCTGTTTCGGTATTTAAGTTGGTGTTTCGAATTAATTATATTTTTAATAAATTATATATAATAAATTTATAATAAATGTTGTAATATTGGTGTTCACCAATCTCTCTATTACACTGCATACCGCGGAATTTTTTAGGGAAAGTAAATGATTTCGCAAGTCCTTCAGTTACAGTTTTCTCACGAGGTAAATCCGATGGAAACTTTTTATGGCGGCTGTTACCGTTATTAACCAAGGCCTATAAGGTTCAAGTTTGAGGTTCTTGCGAAGAAAATTGTAGAACATTTTCCAAGAAAGATGTGCGTGTTTTCGAGCGGCTCGCGTTCAAGAACCGTAGATCAGATCGTTTCCGTTCGAACATGACAAGGCAGAAGATGACAAGGACTTAAGAAGGACATCTTAATATTCCTGTTAACTGTTCCAGGAAGAAAGTTACTACATTTAACGGGAATACAATAGGCTAGTAGGGATACAAATTTTAGATGGCTAAGGACCGAATCCGAATCTTGCCGGACTGATAAGGAGTGGAGGGTTTGGTTAGGTTAGATTGCGATTAACTTAACATTTATTTTTTACCCATTATATTTTTTAGTTATGAGCTTAAATTAAATATCTTCCTGAATATTTTTTTAATAGTTCATTGCACTAGTACTAATTATGAAAATGTTTATTTATCAAAAAAAAATATAACAAAGGCTAAATGTCTACAACTTCTCCTATTTAACAAGCGCACCTACCAACCACGCACGGCAAATAAGGGCAAGATTTATGGCCCGTGTAAAATTAAAGCAATGTTTCTCATACATTGCAAATATTACACTGTTTAACCAGTAAAAGGAAATTAATCTTCCAACATTAGCCATATGTTATTTTAAATTGGAAAATGTTACATATTAAAACTGTAGCACAATGAAAATGTTGCACTGAAAATTCTTGCTCTTGTTTATTTTAATATATTTAACATATAACATTTAAGTTAACGTTTGTACACTGAATTTTCCCACATTCGGAAAACGGAAACAACAGTTAACTTTTAGAATATGGGGTTATATTTCAAATTTTAAATTGCTTAAGTATACATAAGAACTTCCTCAATAAAATATTTAAATGCGTGTTATATAGAGTGATTTTTTTGAAAAATATTATTATAGTACAGTGAAATTATAATTTTAAAGTGTTGTATCAATTAAGTGCATTTTTTTTTCGATTTTATGCATAAAGATGAGACGGTAACTAATTTTGTGAGTTTTTTTGTGCATGGCTTCGCGAGAAAAATAGCAAAAAAACGCATTGTTGACGTTTTTCGAGTGCATCGCTTCACTATTTATTTAATATCTCCGGCACCAGGGGTCATGTAAAAATTAAAAAATAATTTTTTTATTTACATAAGGGGGACAAATTATTAGACTAAAGTGCATTTTTCTAAAAAAAATTAAGCATTAATAATGCAATATACATAAAAAAAACCAAAAAAATAAAAATTGAAAAAAAAAATTTTAATCCCTAAAAATTGGCACTTTTTATAAGACAACAAACCTTTGGGTTACCTTAGACAAAAGTACATATCAAACCCTACATTTTGAGATGATGAACTTTTTTTACCATACTTTTAACAAAAATGGCGGGCACTTCAATTTTTGCCGAACAATGCCGATTGCGAGTGGAGAAATAATTTTAAAAAAATAATAAAATATATCACGAGTTACCAACATAAAAATACATGTTTTCCCAAATTTTGAAAAAATTTCAACCATTTTTCCTATAAGTATCTCTAATTAAGTAAAAATAAAAAGTGTGAGAAATGGTTTTTTGGGGTTAGGATGAATTTTTTAAGTAATCCTACCTAATGGATCGATAGTCTATTTTATCATGGTCATTTTCCTTTTTTTTATTTTTCCACGACCCCTGGTGCAGGAGATATTAAATTAATAGTGAAACGATGCACTCGAAAAACGTCAACAATGCTTTTTTGCCACTTTTCTCGCGAAGCCAAAAAAACTCACAAAATTAGTTACCGTCTCATCTTTATGCATTAAATCGAAAATAAAATGCACTTAATTGATACAACACTTTTCACCACCGTTTTCGTCTTATTTCACTGTACTATTATTGACGGGAAGAGATATGTTTAATCTCAATTATTCATTTTTAGAAGAAACCTTAGAAAACATGTTTACAAAATTTGAAAACTCTCCAAATTTGAAAAATGTTAAATATGTCTTGTGGTACCTCAAATAATTAATGTCATTTAAAAACCATAAATTTTTGTTATAAAAATAAATCGGCCAACGTATTCGTTCGTTACGCTCAAAAACGTTATTTTGCAGATTTGTTTCTAAAATTTAATAAAAAATAAGTTATCGCACTATGAAAATAGTATTTATTAAAAGTTCAATAAGTTTGGACAAAGTCAACAGCATCCAATGGACAAGTTATATTGTTTTCATAATAGTAAAACTAGAGAAAAAAAATTCAGGAACGTCTACAATAATTTTTCGACTCACATTTCCATAATTTTTGAAAAACTGTTTTCATTAAGTCTGAATTTCCATTTCTAAAATTTAACTAAATATTAGTCCTTGTGCTACATCAACAATAATGTATTTAAGGTTGTTAGAATTGGTATAGCAATTTAGTTTTGCGAGAAATTTCACTACAATTAGTTAATGATAAAAGTCAGTGTTCCTTAGTTCCAACGATTAGTCTAATTTTTATAGTGCGTATTTCTATTAAATTCTAGAATTTAACTTACAAAGCATATCGAATAACATAGTTGAGCATATCGAATAAATGTGTTGGCCGATCTTTATTTTGTTTAAAAGTAAATTCATGGTTTTTAATTTGAGGTATCGAAGCTATAAGTGTGGAAGCTACAATTTTTTGTGGAATGGTGTGAAGGAGGAGGGTTTTTTGATTTTTTAAATAGAATTTTAAGGTTATCCTTAAAGGTGAACACTGTCTAGAGAATTAATTTCGTCTTTTTAATAATAGAGATAGTAAGTTTTTATAAGATTTTTTTTTAATTCAGGTAAGTTAGTGTAGTAAGACATTGTAAAAATTACTAGACTTTTAAAGTAAGAATGAACTTCCCAGAAAGTCACTTCCTGTAAAGTCAAGACTTAAAATATCAAATGTCAAGAAATGGGTCTCCCCTAATATGCAATTGTTAGTGCAAAATTGAAATGTAAGCTACAGCATAAAATCAGTAATGTTGCTGGAAAAAATCCATGATCTAGAAACATAACATCATCTACTTTCTTTGAGTGCGATATGATGTGCAAAAGCAAGTCCACCCGAGTGAAAACGAAGATGGTTATGTCTCAAAAAATAATGAACCAATGTATTAAAAATATACGAAATATGTTCGATTTCATAAATAATCAAAGTTTCTAAAAATAGTTCCTTAAATTTTCCTAAACCCCAAAATTAAGACACAATAACTATTAACAAATTAACATTTGCTCATTTAACAAATTAAAATTTGCTCATTTAAACAATTTAAATTTACTCATTTAACAAACTAACATTTGCTCATTTAAAAAAAAAATACATTTTATCATTTAAAAAATTAACATTTATACAATTACCAAACTAACATTTGCTCATTTAACAAATTAACATTTCCCCATTCAACAAATGAACATTTGCATATTTAATGTATATTGATACTAACGTGAAAGATTTAAAAATTACTTCACGTGTTTGAAGTTTTCTTTTGAGTGGAAACAAATTAAATTTTATTGCCATGAAGAGATTTGTGCAATTACAGCAGACATCTCCACAGAGTTATTAGAATGCATTACCTCTTCCAAAGAGAGGCTGGATTTGCATTTTTATTCGCAGTACGTTGGATTTATGGAGTTTTCGTGATGACATCAACATTCCGATGTCGTGAGTTCCGACATTCAAGGTGTGTCATACTTACAATATTACAAAACAATACTTTCGACTTCTGTTGGTTCTCATGTTTATTTACTAACCTATTTACAAATTTTAACAATAATCAAATAATTTTGGACGTTCCCAGAACTAAATAAATATGTACCTTCCTCAAAAAGAATGTTAAAAAACTAATTAAATACACTTGTTTGAGCAATGATGTTACAGTTATGAGCACCATTAAACAATTACGGGAGATAAATTTTAATATTTTAAAATAGATACAAAAGGTTGTAGATATTAAAGGTTGATCCGATGTTAAGCCCGAATGGAAACCAATTTACTCGTTCCCTTTAAATATTGAAATGACTTCAACTAATAGAAACTCTTTGTAATAGTTTCATTATGTATAATACGATATGGAATATCTGCCCCAATTCAATAATATGACTTCCAGCCTTAATAACATTTGTAATGTGGAAAACTAAAAGGTTCCATTTGTCGGAAAACAATATTTCTCAAGAGAGGCAAAAAAACGTGATCAGGGTCAGTTTTTTCCATTTTTAGTTCTTGGCGCATTTCCATTAATGAACTCACTTTCTGATCCTAGTGAGAAACATTGCCCTCTCCTAAACTCTAAGAATACAACAATATATCTTGGCGTATCCACATTTTTTGAACACCCTGTACACATACATCTATTTAAACGATAAAGGCTTTACAAATGTTTCTAAATCACAAATTTTCATCTATAATCCTAAAATGAAACCAAACCCATTTTTAACAAATTGCAGCATATACTAAAAAATAATTAAATTATCACATTTTTAACATAAAACGTTTGACTTTTTCATTTATTAAAACCGCTCTGGATAACGTGAGAATGTTACACTGTGTAAACGTTTGTCAGAGAATTGTAAATGAGAAACTACGCAACACTTCCAACAATTTCAACTATTTAAAGGTTTTAAAATTGCAATTTGAAACAACCTTTCTTTTTTGACAGTTTGAGTAACTAGAGGAGAAATGTCTGTCAGGGACATTTCTAGGTCAATTTGAGTTTACTGTCTGAGGGGAACTAATTTATTGAAATTTATTCGTTTCAACGATGGAGAACAATCAATTTGAATTTAGGAAACAATTTATCTAAAATCAGTGTAAATAATTCTTCTTTATAAATAAAAAACTGTAGGCCTAATTTTTTACACTACAAAACAGTAAATTATCAACATGGTTGGTGGAGATGATAACTATAAAGGTTTCTCGCCTAAAACAAAAATTCAAATAGATTTATCTAATTGAATTTAAATGATTTCAGTTTTTAGAGATAGGGGGTTGAATTTTTGTATATTTTAATTTTCATTCCTAAATTATCTTCTCTTAAATGGGGCGGATCTGCACAAATTATTTTAAAGATTCTGCCAATTTTAAATATCATGTTTTTGAAGCACTAAACACTAACTTATCATTTGGTGTTTGTGTAAAATAAATCGAAATAAGAATCTCAATATATTAAACTGGAAATATCCGTAGTATATCTTAAAGTTTTTTTAACAATAGTTTTTCTATTAAAGTTTATTTTTGTAAAATATTTCAAGGAAATGTGAATGTATATGGGAAAATAACAGATTATAACAGTAAGAAATAAGGCAGGTATTCTACCATATTTACACCAGAACAATGAAAGAATATTGGTATATTTAAATTGTTGAATATCAACACAACTACATAAAAAATATCTGAGTTCACTTATTTATAACAGAGGGCCGCTCTATTACAACTCGCGCACTGTAAGTAACGCTCTAGTCGCGAGTGATGGCACGCGGGGGTGAGGGAAGGAAAATCAATGCGTCTTGAAAACATTTTGTATCTTACCACTTCCTTACATCGGATTATTGAACAAACTAGAAGTCCTATCGAAAATATTTTCCCATGTATTTTAAATATCAACTAAGTACCTATAACTTTCTCGCTGGAAGTTTGTTTCTACCTCAAAAATAAAAAGAATTCTCGCTTAGTGACTTTGTCATGTCATGCTGTAACAACTTTCTAAAACTTTTGATTAATAAAAATTATACATAAATTTAAACAAAAATATATTTATACTATAGGACGAGACAATTCATGCAGAAAAGGAATATATAAGTTTCATCGTAGTTTTATTATTCTTAAGAGGTCCAGGAGCGTGTAAACGACAACGCACTCACCGCTCGGGATGTCTCCGTTTTACCATCCTTCATTTAGTATGTTACGCAGAATGGCTAGTAGCTGCCGGCCCAGAGCGGGACTTGTGCGCGACTTATAGCAGGGTCGTAGATACAATTATCTTTTCCGTTTAACACAGCGGTCATTAGATGTCCACATATACTATACCATTAAAGTGCATTGCTCTAAATTTTAACAAATCAAACTAGTTTATTCAAACACTCTATTTAAGATAAACATATTTTAACACGAAATTTCTGGTTTTAACATTCTAGTATCGTAAAAAAACCCGCTAATTTTGAACCGCTAATAAGTAACCTTCGAAACAAATTCCGTTCAATTTGAAATGTCAGATTGTGACGGTTTTAAAGAAACATATGTTTTGAAGGTTATTTATTTAAACTGTAAACCTTGAAACAGTCATTATGAAACTATTAATATTTATATGACAACCATTCTCCACGCTCATCCTACATATTACAAGGTAACAACCCTACAACTTATGAAATTTAAATATATTATTATACTTCAAACATAATTAAGAATTAGGTTGTAGTAATTCTAGTTAAAACTTAAATATGTTTAGCCTTAAAGACATTTCTGTCAATATATCTTATTAATAAGTTATAAGGGAATAAGATTACAAACAGTTATTAAATATAAGTAAGATGAATATATAAGGAGTATACTTCTATATAAAAGTCACATGATATGAAATGTCTTAAAAAAGCTGATGAAAGCCCGATGGAACACGTTCAGTAAATACGCTTAGGATTTAGGTGTATTACCGATTTAATTGAATGTTTTAAAAGTATTTATATTTCAATTCGATTTAAGTTGGAAAATTTATATTTACGCATTCAATGGATATTAGTCTCGATCTCTCAAATAAAAAGTATTTCCGGACATACCATTAACAATGTAAAACGAAACATGAAGGTTGCAATAAAAATAATGATTACCTTAATTAACCAAACTGGATGTAATTAAATTATGATAAAATTCGAATGTTTAAGAAACATACCAATATGCTAAACGGGAAATAAAAGTAAAATAATGGAGAAAATTAGATGACAGTGCAAAGTATACTCAAAAAGTGGAATTACTTTCGATCACGGTTTTTTATATTTACGTTCTTTTATCTTGACACTGTCACCGTGCTTAGAATCTGGAATGGCCGTGGTCCATTCCTTGGTTACGCTTTAGTTTGCCAGCGCCATCTTGGGTACGACCGAAGCTAACCGCTATCACCAACCGAATTACGAAAAACACGACATGCAGAAGGCAGTACACATCTGGTATCTCCTCCTGAGACAGAGGTGGTGTATAGTGTCCGGCAGCTCGAAAGGACTGAAAAGTGTATAATCTTCCCAATTTATTTAATTACTAAATATATTTGAGTGATTTTGCCAAATTAACATGTCTGGCTAGGTTTCTGTAAATGGCGTTTCCTATATTCTCGTGAAAGCTGTGAACATTTCGGGCAGCGAATTATATATATATTGAGAGAGGAATCGAAATGGGCCTGCTGACTTAGATCACCCACATTACAGTTAGTCTTCTGTCCAGTTTCTTAAAGTCCTCCAAAGTTCATTTAGTTTATTTAACTCACTAAAAGTTAAGTATCCAAAAGTAGTGTTGGGTCCAGCAGAGATAAGGGAATTAGGACCTCATTGGGTATGGGCGATCAAGTTTTCCTTAACTTGTTCTATCATAGGTCAGTTATTTTCCCCAAAACAACTCTATCGCGTTGGAGTAGTACCATCCAGTTGCACATCTAGTTGCTCAAAATGTGATTTTTATTAAAAACTGTTTTGTTGATATTATACAGTTCATCTTCAGCAAACTCCTTGCATATAATTTGAATTTATCCAATAAACAGTTCAATTACATTTGTCAAAGTGACAAAAATTAATGTAAACTCAATAAATTTAAAGACTATGATCTGTTTGAGTGTGAATGTTCAACATAAACCTTCATGATAAATGGTATATTACGTTGTTTCATTTGTTGTGTGTTTGTTGTCTTTTTATAAAAGGTGTACAGAAAGTCTTGAAATGACTTAATAACATTTGAAGGAAAAAAGATATTTTAAAGCGCGATTTAGAAATTCATCTATGATCAGAAAAAGTTGCGTCTTTATATATAAAAATCATCTTTTTCCACAAATAAGAAGTAGCATGGGGAAGGGCATTGAGTGATATTTTAAAATATAAACCTTCTTTTTACTAAATGTGGTAAATAAATCTTAGTTTAAAACAATTAATTTACTACATGCATAATTTTAAAATGTGAAAATATAATGGTAATATTTTTTTTTTTTTTTTTTTTTTTTTACTTTTCTTAAAAAGACTCTGGATTATAAAGGAAAATATACTTTCTAAATGTTTGTACGAAATATATTTGAATAAACACAAAGTAGTACTTCCGAACATTTAAACCATTTAAAGGTTTTAAAATTGGAATTTAAGACAATAATTCTTCCTCGATAGTTGAATAAGTCGGAGAGAAACATCTGTCAAGGACATTTCTAGGTCAACTTGAGTTTACAATTGTTTACTCTCTGAGGGGAAGTAATGTATTGAAATTTCTTTATTCATCGCACGAAGCAGAACAATCAATTTTATTGTGAGACACAACTTATGTAAAATCTGTTTAATACTATTTTGCTTTCAAAGTTTTGTTCAATGTCCTGGAACGAGTATTATTTTACCTTTTTTCTATACCCAGATATTAACCTTTTCAAAATATTTACTGCCGTTACAATGGTTTCTTTTTTAATAAAACGTGACTTTAATTTTTTGGAGATGGGGAGAAATTTATATATATATATATATATATATATAATTTTTATTCTTAAATTACTTTCCTTAAATGAAGTTTATCTACATTACATTTTCCTTTTTGATAAGTTGGAGTTTAATGTTTTTGTGACGATATCTCACAATCAAATAAATTCCCTGCACAGCAGAAGATTATTTATTTACTTGGGAATGGAAAACATTTTTCAAAACGTACACTTCTCCATGTGACAAGCAATAGTAGATTAATTTATTTAGAAAAGTGTTATAATACATTAGTTTTAATATTTCTCATAACAATAAAAAAATCAAAATCCTCCTCAACAAAGGTATTCCAAAAAATTAAATAATTACCATTATGTGAGCAATACTCATGTATAAAAAATGCACATGAGAAACTTTGTTGTAAATTTAAAGATAAATAGGTCAAGTATGTGCTAAAATCAAACGACTTTGGGTCGTGAAATTATAAGGGTCCTTGTTTTACCTATGGACCATTGCAAAGAGAAAACAATTAAATGCAATCCATTTTTTAATGGCTATTGAATTGATTGTTTCACATCTCACAAAAACTGCTTTAAAAACTTATACATTTCTCATTGTGTGGTTAACTTAAGTTCTATTCGTCATACAAAAACTATAATATATAATTTCGCACGGCAATTTAATTTCAAATCCAAATGGTATGTTTGTTGGTCACGCCTTGTTCAAGTTAGAGAAGGAGGTACAAAATGTCTGACACTTGGCCTAGCTAACATATTAATTTTACTTCAAATAAACATACTGTACATATTCGTAATCAGAAAAAAGACCAGTTTTATTTGATACCCCCAAACATAATATATCCAACAAAATTCAAATCAGTATTGTTTGCTCCTTAACTACACCAAGACCATAATTTCTTTTTTACAGTTATACCTTTCCTATATGTAGGATAATACAAAGAATATAAATGCAAAGATTGAAATATATAGGATTATATAAGTCCTGGTTTTTTAAACTAATAAATAAAAGTTGGATGATATTAAACAGAACGTTAAACCATAATGGAAACTAATTTACTCTCCCTGCCCCCTTTAAATATTGTACTTACTTTATTTAAAGTGATCTTAAATAAAAATTATTCATAATGGTTTCATAAGTAAAATGTTAGTTGGACTACTCTTAATAATAAGATATGCAAACATCAGCTCTAACTCAATCATACTTTTCCAGCCCTTCTTAAGAAAATATAATTCAATCATCCCCTAACATCCCAAGTAATTGACTTTTCCTCGAAATATAACATTAACGAGGGGGGAAATGAAACTGTCTTCCTTTATATGAGCAACAAATTTTTTACTCTAGTCTTATATAAATTAATAATTCCGATAATATACTATCAATTATTACAGGTAAACAACACAGCACCAGTTTAAACAGCTTATTACTAATTCTCCACGGTGCTAAAGTGTTGTACATTCTCACAATATACTTTATGAATTGTCAAAAAATGTTTTAAATCGTGTAAATTAGTTTTACACCATTAAATTGTCTTTTCAAAATATGTCTATGTTATTGTTTACTAGATTTTTGCACCAAAAAATTGTATATATGGTAAATCAATTTTAAAGTAATTAATGTCTTAAAACACTATTAGACATTACTTCTCGAAGTAAGCATTTGTTAAGGGTACACCAGTTTGTAGCAACTATTAGGATTTAAATAATAGAATTAGATTAGATGGTTAAGTTACATTTTTACTCTAAGCCCCTACAACAATTACTAGAGTATAAACAATAATTGCGACAGGTTGTAAAAAGTTAAGAAACTGCTTATCTTGAAACGTGTCACGGATCGTTCAAAGATATATAAGCCAAAGCATGGGGGAAATTGATGTCAATCAATCAGCGAGCGGACCGTAGGTGGGTACTAAGGCTGCTGAAAGAAGGCGAGACCATCGAATGTTGCCAGAGTGCTACCTTCGTAGTTGGGTTCTTCAGAACTGTCCAAGGAACAAAGGATCACAGTCACGAATGGTTAAACTCCAGCAAACAAACAGAAGTGAGCAAGCTCCGTGTGTATTCTGTTCTTGTATTAACTTCACATAGATCTTCCTATACGAAGATAGGCTAACTTTCTTGTACCAACATTGCTTTCGTTCTGGATTAAAAATAGTAAAACCATTGTATTAATTTAAATAAATGAACAACCAATGATTAGGCTAAATATAAATATTGTACTATAAAACCATTGTATTAGTCTAGATAATTGACTCGCTGATAATGTATTCTAATTTGTAATGATAACAAGGTTATAATCATAAAGTAAACTGAACCATCGATTGTTATTAAATAAACACCAAACACATGATCCGTTTTATAACAAAAGGTGTTAGGCCACGTTGTATAACACACTAAGTGAATCAAAGAAGTAAAAACAGACCAGCCCCAGCTTACAGACTATCAGAACTTGAAAATAAATATCAACTTTTATAGTTCCTGTTACTGCTTTAAGTTTTACTCAAAACTTAAGAAAAGTTTAATCAAACTGCTAACCGCCGTCATGGTATTAAACTTGTTAGTTTTTAAAGTATTACAATAGTAGTTATTATTGATATCAGATATGGAGAATAATAATAAACGTCTCCATTGCTTAAAAATGAACTTTGTTATATTCTAATATAATAATCCCTTATGTTTTACCAGAGCAGAACACGTAATTTGTATTTGCCAGATCCAAAAAATGCACATTCAAGAAGAAGCACTTTAAAGAGCTTGAATAAGAAATTTTGTCAAGTAACAAAGAGATTAAATAAATTGAACATTATTAATCCCCTTCAGTTTGACTTTTCAGGATGGAATTCCGGGAGGACAATTGGTAAGCTACAATTAGCAGCGTCCTCTGGTTGAGAAGGTTAAAGCAACGTCGACGTAGGCTAACCACACATTACCCGACTAAAAAACCGTCTAATAGCTCTTCACGGACTGTTGATTTGGGATTTATGATTTAAGGTTAAGTTAGATTCAAACTAAGCACTATAAAATATCCAAGTCCCTTCAGTAGACACCAGAACATAAAAAATCATTACGACAGAGTTCAAAACTTTAGGTAATTCCTTGGCTTGCAACCTTCTAACGCGTCACAAATAACTTATGAGTATGTAAGTCGTGCTGGAGAAAAAGCTAGGTTAATCGATTGACAAAGAGATTGAACCAAGGCAGAGACTCTACCACAGAAAAAAATGTCCCCAATGTGCTGTTGCAAATTAAGCTAATTACTGAAGAGAACCTACTACAGAGAATCACGGCATAAGATTACACTAACTCAAACAATAGAAAGTGAGCAATCCTTATATGTAATGAAATTTAGTAAATCTTTGGAAGTCATTTTAAATCATAAATTTATCATAACCAATGGGACTGTTCTAGATTAAATTATATTAGTTTTAACGTTAGAATAACAATATAACTATTTATTGTAATCAATCTTTTGCTTGCATTAGAGAAACTCAAGGTAGAAGATTTAAAATTGTAAATATTAAGATCCTGGTTTTTTGAATACATACACTTTTAGCTCTGAACAATTGTTCGCTTAATTAATTTGTTTATTTTTCTTGAACCAACCAGACAACTTGAATTTTTATTCCTAACAGTTGAATCATGGAGTTTTATTTTTTAGTTTAGAATGTCTATATAACTGCTAGAAATTGTATCGGATGACGCCACTAGTTCTCGATCAATGGAGATTCTACAATAATATATTTTCAACGAAATCGGTTTAACGTATTCTTTAGTAATGGATATGTTTACTTCAATGAGAAAGTAGTTAAAAGCAGAAACTTACATTGTTATTGAGTAAATTTTAAAATGAAATACAACTCATTTAAAAAATTAAAATCACATTTGAATATCGTTAACATGTATAATGTAATATATTACAGAAAGCGGAATATATATATATATTGAACAAATCTCTTTTTTTCTACGTGATTAAATCACAAATTCTATTATTTTATCATAAAATAATCTCCCATGTCTCTGTATATAGTGAAAAATTAAATATTAAAATACTCCACATTTTAATTCAACAACAACAATCTCTCTCTCTCTCTCTCTCTCTCTCTCTCTCTCTCTCTCTCTCTCTCTCTCTCTCTCTCTCTCTCTCTCTCTCTCTCTCTCTCTCTCTCTCTCTCTCTCTCTCTCTCTCTCTCTCTCTCTCTCTCTCTCTCTCTCTCTCTCTCTCTCTCTCTCTCTCTCTCTCTCTCTCTCTCTCTCTCTCTAATTACATTACTCCTTCTCTCTTTAAATACAGTACAATGTTTTCCCACAGTACAGCTAGAGGCTGATTTTTCCATTAACGCTGCTTCATTATATAAATCAGAGCCTTTACATACACGACCTTATTGTATTATTATCTCCAACAACCAATACGATTTTTAGTGTTCTATCCTTTTAACTATAAATTATACTTTCATGGCAAAATATGTAGCGCAGACAATTCCACGATAAATTTGTAAGAGTTGCTTTTTCCTTTGGGACGTGACACATGACACTACTACATACATTTAATTGTAAGAATTTAACCAATTTTATATTTCTACCAAACATTTGTTTATAACAGACATTTTTCTAAAGAGACATGGTTAAAAATTATTGTTTCATCATTTCAGTTTTTGAATGCTTGTAGCTGTAACTTTAAATAAACACGTTTTCTAATACTGAAATAGTTATGTAATGTATTGTAGTTGTAGCCTAATATATTATGATTTGTGTTTTATAATAATTTAAAACCGTTTAAAATGATGTATGTACAATAAACATAAATATAGTTTACGTAAATAAAAATGTAAATGTTCGTTTGTTCAAAATTTTAAATCTCCGAAATTTCTTCACCGATATCTTTGAAATTTTGACACAACCTTGCATTTCAATACGCCTATGTTTTTATATATCAACAGGTTTTTATTTTTTTTTACGGCGCCATTTGTTGGACGTAAATCCAACACACGCTATACTAAACATTGTTCATTCCGGACAGCGTACTTCTTCACAGCTCCTGTCATTTAGCATTTTTAATGTTTCCAATAGCATTTTTAAATTGAATTTTCATATTTTTCGGTTCATTTTCATTTTTATTTAATTATTTTGTGTGACATTTCGTTGGAATTGAGCTGTGACGTTTACCATAGCATTCATTTTGTGATTATAGTGTATTTTTTAATTTCGTTTTTTAACTGTTTTTCTTATTTTTCAATGCAATTGGCGGTGGAATTGAGGTGTGTCGATTGAAGTTCATTTGAAGTCAAATTATATCACAAAATTAATCTCTTCGGAGTGAATGTTCTAGCGTAATTAAAAATATTTCGTTTCTCATTTAGTTGGAATGAGTTCTGTTGACTGATCTGCGATTGAATTGAAATATTTCGTTAGTATGTATTTTTTTATATTTTTTTTTCCATTTTTAATATTTTACAATTTTATATGTTTTTGTTATAACTTTCTTTCTTCTTTTTCGGTGCAATCGATTTACTTTAGTTCATCAAAATAATACCTTACAGAAGATCAAACTTAGGTCGTCGTACATTACATGTTTTAATACATTTTGATCCCCTATTCTCGCCTTCTTATTAATGTGAATTAAATAAATAAAGTAAAATAGCCGTTTCAAATATTTGAACGGCTGCCATTTTAAATAGGAGCAAGATTTAGTGTTTATTTTAAAATACCTCTAGTTTGCGCAGTTGTATTTTACTAAATAAACCCTTTAACAAGAGAGAACACTCGACGGGGGTTTCCATTTGTCATCGCTTTGTTCACATTTTTAAAATTTTATTAATCAACATTTATAAAATAATGTATGCTTATATCCTGTTCTAAATTATATAAGTTTAGAAATAAATAAAGAAAGTTCATCCAATATGATATTTATTTCTGATTTTTATGTTATGTAACAACAGACATATTGTATAGCCAAACACACTCTGTATCACCCAATATATTTGTGGTTTCAGAGTTAGAACATGTTATCTAAATAGGACATGCATCCAAGAATAATATAATTTCAGTCAGAGATATAAATGTCACTATATTATGTATAGACTTGTGTAAACATAAATAGAATGATGTTCAGTTAGACTTAATACAGGCTTTAATTTTATTCTAGTTTAGTTTTAAGTATTAAATAAATATCAGTTCTTAATACATAACTAATTTATTGTATATGTTTAATTCAACATTAATTCTCATTACTGCGAGATAATATCTACTGCGAATATTCTTTAGTAAAATTATTTTTCAATACTGGAAAACTGTTCTAAATAAGTTAGTTAGAAACAGAAACAAGAGTACTCGAAATTTGTATGTTTATCATAATTGAAAACTATTTATTAATCAAATATAATTTACCTGTTTATAATGCTGTCGGAAAATGCTTTATCTTCATTATTATTATTTTCTTTTCTTATTTCAATGCATGACGCGTTACGACTTATTTCTTTTCAGTCATTTTCAAATGCATTAAATCACACAATGCCAATAAATAAAAAACAATATTCTGTGATTCAAAATATTAAAAAATGACTGAGTTAAAAACGCGTCATGAATTAAAGTAAGAAAGGCAATAAGGAAGATAAAGGATTGTCAACACAGCATTAAAAACAGATAATTAAAAATAATTAAACATTCTAGTAAGGCTACATTCACATATATTTGTACATATCTGAGATAAGTATAGAATTTTGTAAATCGTAACTATTGTTGCTGTGTAATGTTGTATATGAAAAGAGTCTAATGTTGCAGTTATATAATGAAACATAGTTAATTTTAAAAAACCAGCCTCGAGCTGTACTGTGGGAAATCATTGTACTACAATAGAGAAGAGGAGGGGGATTTAATTAAAGGAATGATAATTGTCTATTAATTTGATTGAAAAATAAAATGTTCATTTTATTATTTTATAGTTGAATTAAATGTGGTATATTTTAATACTTTCTTGTTATAATAGAGAAAGTATTTTTATGTAGAAAACACTAGAGTTTGACATTTATTCACGTGATAAATAGATTTTGAAAAGTCTGTTATCAATTCTGTCATGGTCCTTGTGTCTTTATGTTTTTTGCCTTTCTGTGAGTGAAAGCCGAATGCCTTTAAAGTGTCTGATACAATTTGCTATTCACGGGACATTTACGTGACTTCTGTAACCGATCATAATCAGTGGAAATTGGCTTTGACTTTGGGTTATGTTTATTTTTTCACTTATTTTAGATTTATTTTGCTTACATGAAATGGAGAGTCTATCTATCTAGGTTGGGTGTATTTTACTTTTGTGTCTGTTATTATTATCATTCTTTATTTCTTTATTATTATTATGTATTATATATTATTTTCTTTCTATTGTTTTTATTTTATTTGTTCTTTTTTCTCTCATTATTGTTGTTTTTATTTAAAAGTAGTTATTATAATCCTAAGCGAGTTTCGTTAGAAAATTTGTAAATTATATGAATCTGTTTGTCGCCTTTCTGTAAATAAAAGCTTAAATTTATTTATATATAATGACTAAATTTGAATTTGATCTTTAAATAATTTAATTTTCCAATGAGCTTTGTATTTAGTCTTATCTTATCAAAAGAGAAAGCCAAGCTTGTTTGATAGCTCATATTTGGCTCTATGTTATCATAACAGATTTATTGACATTTTCTTGAGGTATTCAAGTTCAGTAAGTACAAACTTTGTTTGTTGTGTTTACTTTCAGCGGTACAACCCCAATAAAAAAATACAGACCTCTGTGGCCCAGCCAAGGAGCCCACCAAACCAAAACTATAATAAGTATAAATTAGGATGTAAAGGAATTCTAAATAATAAAATATGAATTGACACTTGCGATTTTGTTGAGCAGTGCAAGATTACGTAGAGGGGGGAGAGACGAGGAGTGGAGGGCTTGAACCAGCGATCGAGCGGAGAGTCTGTTCCGAGAGCCGCGAGAAGGAAGACCGCTACGGGACGAGGTCAGTCAATTTTCGGCCACGTGCTAGCTAAATTAAACGGTATGTTTTACGGCCACTATTAAGGCTTTATCTTGCCGTTATGTCTTTTTAATAAATTATAAATATTTCTGTAATCTAATTCGGCGCTCAAATAAAATATAACATTTAATTTCACTTGCGTTGCGTGCGTTCATTAGCGTCCTAACCCGACTCCTTGGCCCATCCTGACAAGATTCGGCTAAAGTGTACGCGGTCTCCAGCCAGCCGGAGCTTCCAGCTGGTCAAAAGAAGTGGAGACGGTCACACCTCAAATGCTTCTGTGTAAACGCGTACCCTACTTTCGTATCTTTTATCGTTGTAAATATGATTAAAACGTTTACAAAAGTCTGTCACGAAGTTGTAACTTTAGGAATTAAATGTAGCTAAGCAGTTATTTGTTTACCTAGTTTTCTTAGTTAAATGGGTTGTACCCGTCAAGTCAGGTTTGGGGAGCAAGTAGAAGGGAGGACACGCCCCTTACACCAGACACACACCTAGTCTGAGGCTACTGTACATCGGGTTATCAGCGTCGCATGACGTCCGATACGCGTCGCAACAAGAAAGTAACTTACCCCACCCTTCTGATTTCTAGATCTAGAGAGACTAATATTGAAACAATCTATATTGACGATAAAATTTCTAATAATGTGCTATTCAGTTTGATTTCTAAATTTCAAGTTAAGATGAATCTTTAATATCTTATTTTAATAAATTTATTTTGTATAGAAGACAAAATTTAAATTGTTGATGATTATTTTGTTTTAGAAGTAGCCTAGTTATATAGTACATAACTACAAATAATATAAAATTTACTTTAATTTATTTAGCCCTGTTTAGTATTTCTTTGATTATTTTCCAGTAGTAATTGAAAAAAAAAACTCAGTTAATTGGAAATTCTCAGGTAACTGAAAAAAAAAAATCTCAGTTAATTGAAAAAATTCTCAGTTAATTAAAAACAAATTCTCAGTTAATTTTTTTTTTTTAATCTCAGTTAATTGAACACGCTTACTAAATCATTATAAATTAATATTTTAAAGGGAATGTTGTAAAAATCTTCTTTTAAATATTTTTCTAAACACCCAACAGACGGTTAAATCAAATCTACAAATAAAATCAGTATTTCTTTCTAGTATGTTTCATTTTATCAGTGAAGACGTCACATCCGTTTTTATATTCCAGCGAGCATGAACATAATTGTAAAAACCCATTTGTGTAAATGGTTTGGTTAAAATCAGCCCTTATTTATATCTGAAACAGGCAGTGTACCTCTTCTAGAGAAACTAGTCCCTCCCTCAAACATCCTAAGTTGCTGTTTTGATTTGAATTATTTTTGTAGTTCGACTCCTGTAAAACAGTTCGTTCAATTCTTTTGATATAAATTTATCTTTTATTACACAGCATTAAAGCAGATTTATGTTTACAATTACATTGTAAAACAACTTTAAATTTGTACAGATTTTAAACAAGAATGGCTTGAGTATTCACACTAGAAGCCATCAGGGATCACTGTAGTGAGTACGGGCTTAACAATCCCGATGGTCCTAGCTGGATCTACACATTTGTTCATTTAGTCTTTGGTTATTTCCATCCCTTTCATTTATCATATCAGGTCTCTTTTAACCAACACTTGTTCTGATTCGACCCTGATTTTATTACAATTTTCAAGTGATAATGTTCTAATTTTTATTCTTTTCTTCCTTGTTTTTATAAAAACTAAATTATGATCGATTTAGGTATTTAATATTAAGGAATTTAAGTTAAGATATTTAGCTTTTAACCTACGACAAAAAAAATCAAAAATAATAAATAATCATACATCTAGGTGTAAATTAGGTTCCTTTAAAGCCTGTTGCAAATGAGAAATAATGAAAGTGAAGGAATTCTAACAAGTTAACAGAACACTCTAAACAACAAAAGTATATTTAGGGTAGATAACGAATTCAGCTAGGAAAGAAGGATTATGTTTAAAATTAAGTAATCGCAAATAAAGTGAGAAAAATACAAGGTAAAATAGAAGTACGCCAAAATTATCAAATGTCAATGTTGAACATGGACGATTACAAAATCATTGGGTAAGCTAAGGAGAAGATGATTTGAATCTAAGAATAAAATGAGGGATTGATATCTTCCGAATTATAAAAGCTCGGAGATTAAAATGGTTAGAACCCATTTGATAAAAAGCGCGATTTGAACGAAGAAAGAAATATTGAGTAAGAAAGTGGAGGCTGAATAGCATCACTGGAGGTGGTTGGTGATGGGAGTAAGATTAGTAAGAGATAGATAGGTTTTGAAGAGCTCAAACAGTGAAGACGAGGGCAAACAAAAAAATACCAGTTTTCACAAAACTTTTACCAGTGAAAATTTTGAAAAGGGAATTTAAGATAAAAGCGTTCGAGAAACTTTAACATGGGAATGACACTATTTTTTCGGAATGTAGTGCAATTCGATATATCTTCCTAATGTGCCTTTAGGAGAGCTAATTGGATATTAATATTCAAATTTTAACCCCAACTAATACATTATCTTAAAGAAAAAACAAGTAGACGAAAACCTCTCAAACCGGAGGGAAAGTGTTGACCTTGTTTAAATTGGATAATAACTAATATAATTAAGCATCTTGTCTTTTCATTTCCTAGCCTTTGAACGAGTGATAAATCCTTCGCTTTCAACAGTTAATACTTCAGCCTTTTTTTCTTTAAGATTTTGTTTATTTTCAATTTTAAGCTCGTTTATAATAAGATGTAACCGCAAAGGCCTTATTTCTATACTGGTTTAGCTGATTGGGTCGTCAGTTGTTTTTTGTATGAGGCTTCAATTATTTTTCGTTTATATAAATTATTTTCACGGTGTATTATTTTTTCTTCTACCCAATTAAACATGATTTTCGAAGCATACATGTTCGGCTATTTTTTATTTATCTACTAGGCCTAATCGCGTATTATTTTTGTATTCTTTTATTCTTATGTTTAGAGGTTTTTTTTGTCTTGCCTATGTATTGCCTATCGTATTCACATCTTATACTGTAAATACAGTTTTTAATATCTGGAGTGCCATTTAGAGGTTTTGTTTTGATGAGATGTTGCCTAATAGTGTTTTTTGTATTAAATGCGGTTGTATACATTTTATATTTTCAAGCAACGCGCCTAAACTTTTCCCTAATGACAAAAAGTCCTAAATCAGTTTTTCAGTTTCCCGAGCCAATGAAACGTAAATATCAGAAAAAAAACTGAAGTTGAAATTTTTGACAATCACCAAAATTTCCCCATACTTAGTATACTTGCTAAGTAAGCATCATCATCACCATCTCCTTAAGTTCTTATACGTGACGTCATTACACAGTTTGTCATCTTGTATTTATCAAGAGATAAGACAAGAAAAGTGTGTCTTTCATTATTATGTTTATGTTGAAATATTGGAAACCGTTGCAAGATGTTGAATCAATAAACTTATAAGTATTTAGAACTTATAATGAAGAACAATTTTCAAATCTAAAAACAAAATCTTCACGTAGTCTCTACAAAAACAAAGCCTAAGTAACATCAAACCAAACAATATTACAAACTGAAGATAATTGGTTTCTTAATATTACCCGTGGTAGGATGTTTTGCAGTATTGTCCTAAAACTTTAAAGCAGAAAAAGGAATAAAATTTTCTTACCGGTTTGGTTTTACCTTTCAGGGTAGATACATTCTTAAAATGGAATACTAAGAATGCACACGTAATTATTCAGCATACACTACATCCCGAGGAAGGTGGAGTTTGGATATCAATTTCAAGAAAAGTTATTGTGGCAACAATAATCTTTAACCTTTTCGGATAAAAGAAAAATTGAAAAATAAAATTGTATTTCGACATTAGGGTTGCAAAAAATGTAGGACCTTTTACGTTATTAAAAAAAAGTATTTTTTTCAAAACAATTATGGTAACCTGTAGGTTACATTGTGTTTTATTATAAATTGGAAGAGACATTTTACTTAAGTATTGTCTTAAATATAGAGGTACAAAAATGTCTACCACTTTAACAGATATTAGAAAAAAATTCCTATTTATTCTTAAGGGATGAATCCAAGAATATCCCAACCCAAAATTTTTTATCTCAGTACTTTCTCTAGATTTCTGAAGTGAAAATTTTGAAAAACCAAATCAATAATAATTTTTACTTTTTGTGAATGTATGATGAATATGAATAAATGTTGATACATACCTTAGAAGCAAGTGAAAACCAATAATACACAGATTTTGTTTCCATCAAAATACAAATTATGCTAACAATGAAGCAAGTTAGAGATTTTGAGAGTAAGAGTGAGATGAAAAATTAATTAATTATATTAACTAATCCTACAACCATCCCCCTTTATCCTCACTCTCCTTCAAAAAAGTGTTATGCAAAATAAGTTGTTTCTGAAGAAGACTAAGGGCGACGTCGGTAATGTACAGCCTATACTAATGTAGTTGAAAATTCTAACAGTGGTATATTATTCAACCATTTTAACCATCTCCTCTCCTGTGGATGCACCACTGTAACAACTCACCCTAATTTTAATTTTTTTTTTTTAAGTTTCAAACAAATTCTATTTGTTTTCAAGAGTTGTATGTATTTTAATAAACATTAATTCCAACTAAATAATACTAACATTACCTACCCCTTGGAACAATAATGCTCCTAATTTATTTTGATGACTAATATATAGTTGTATTTAGAGCATTATTTTCCTGAAGTGAAATATATTTCATCCCACGTTAAATCCTATCTAAATATAACATCCCTTTGACAGATTATAACATAAACCACAGAGAGAATAAAGAGTAAATTAATGATAAGACCGAGGCCGAGGGTTAAAGAAGGCCGAGGGTTAAATTTTTATTTAGAATTAGCCTCCCCGTCACACTTTATTTGTATGTTGAGGAAGTGTGTGTGTCACTAATTTCGGGAGATATTTTGTAATGACTTTTTAATTTCCAAAGAAACTGAATAGTAAATAAATACAATTTGTGAACTAAATTCTATTTGACTAATGCAAAACATTTATAAAACCAATGTCATTTTAGGGTATTGGTTATGTTTTCAATTTGAGTACTGTATATTACTACAACGCAAATTTTTTTATATGTGTGTGTGTGTGTGTGTGTGTTTGCGCGCGCGTAATCCCAGTAGTCCATAGTAAGAACAAAAAAAACATCAGTACCTTGACAAATTATAAATAAATTATTTATATAAACACTATGTAGTGTAACGATAATTACCCATAGAATAGTTTCTGAAATGTAAATTTAATAAATCCTAGAAAGAAAAACCTCCTGATATGAACAAAGGAAATTTTAATAATATATAAGGAAAAGTAGATTACTTGTCATGGTTAGGAGATGATTGCATTATGTATTATTGGGAAGAGCTGGAATAAATATGATCGAGTAAAATCGGATATCATATTACCAAGGGTAATCTCAACTTATCAGTTATCACTTTATTATTTTAAAACATTTATCATCTAATTATTTAAAGAAACATATGATATAAAAAAGTTATATAAATATTATGATTCTGATAAATAATAAACGTAAATTTACAAAGATAATTTCACCCTAAAGATAAATACTTTTAAAACCTTCATTAAAATAATATTAGACATAAATCCCAGACTTATTTGCTGAACGTGTTCCATTGGGCTTTCCTTAGCTTTTAGGCAATTAAATGAAAAACAGTATTTTGCGAATTCATAACTCTATGCAATCACAATCTCCTGTTTTTTTTTTACAAAGCGGAACTTATATAATAATTACTATTTTACCCTCAAGGTAAAGTGGGTACGAGCTTGACGATCCTGATGGAATCTTGCTGGATCTTCACGTTTTTTTCATGTAGTCTTGGCTTAGATCCCTCTCTTCCATCTTTAATATCAGGTCTCTCTTGCCAAAACTCCACTTCTTGACGCTATTAAAGTTATCGCGTGCGATGAGTTCTTTATTTCATCTCCTTTTTTAAAATTAATTACAATGACGGCCAAAAGGTATTTTTACTTTAAACAACAAGGAATAAAATCATAGTTTTAATTTTGACTTCTAAAATTACATGTCAATTTCGTAACTAGTTGGTAAGTTATAGGTTTGGTTTAAATACTTTGACAACGAAAAGGGTCAAACAGATATATTAATAATTTAACAAAAACGTTATTTTTGAGATTAGCATTATGCAAAAATAAATCATAATCCCAAAACACCTCTCAACAAAGGAACTGATTTTGGTACTTTTTTGAATATTTGTCTTTTGAACGTGGAAGAAGTTTATCAGGCTAAAGTTGAAATTTGTTGCCAATACTGAAACTAGGAAGTCTTATTGCGATTTAAACACTATTTTAAATCGGATAAAATTTAGCTCAATTCTTCTTAAAATTAACAATTTACATCTGTATCAAAGACCAGAACATATAAGTTACTTTGATGATTCGTCAATTGAGTTGACTTCTGCCTATAGTAAGTAAATTTAGAATTTTATTTATAACTATAATATACCAACTTAAATTATATTTATAACCAATTTAAAAATACCAACACGATTTAAAATTAAATAGTTTAAGTTATTGTTTGAGTGTTGCCTACTGCTTCAATTTATTTCCTTTAGTTTGGCCTTTTCAAACATATTTCCTTGAAAAGTTTTGTAAAAGATAAAATACAGCATCAATACAATAGTTAATAAATACAAGACAGGATTGTATTTTAAGATATACTGGTTAAACTATTATTCAGATATGTCAAGGCAAACTTAATAATCCCTATCTTGCATTTATTCTTTTGGTTTATTTTTAGGCAAAATCTAGTTGAAAAATAGTTTAGTGTTCAGTATCCCAAGAAACAAATATGCTATAGCACAGAATTGGAAGAACTTTTAAGTATAGATTCGTCCCGTTTAAGAGAATGTAATTTAAAAAATACAAACAAAATACTATACACAAATTGAATTCCCACCCCAAACACCGATTACATATATTTGGTTTTAAAACCATTTTAATGAGTGGTTTTAAAGGTTGCTTTTAAAACAATAACATGAGCAAAAATGACTATATAATATTTGTTCCAGAACATTTGATTCAAATTTCATATAAATTGTTTTCTAGATTCAATTTGATTGTCCTGAATCGTTGTAGCAAATAAATAACCCAACCTAACCTAACCTATCCTACATTAAAATTTATTGCTCTAAATCATTGTAACGAATAAATAAATTGCATCACATTATTTACTAAGCTCCAAGACAGCAAACAAATGTAAACTTAAGTTGACCTAGAAATGCCTGTTACAGATGTTTCTCCTCGACTCACACAACCTATCAAAGATTAGGATAATAGTTTAAAATTGTGATGATTTTTTTTTATTTATTATTATTTTTTTTTTTTTAGAGAATATATCAATTATTAGATGTGTAACGCTGATTTCTTATTGATGGAGGAATCTGAGCCACTTGCAAAGACACAGTTTACTCTGACCACTAATTTATTCCAAAATCACGTAATGTATCTGTACTCGTTCAAAAATAATTGTGTTATTATTAATTTTAATTATTATTTGTGCTGGAATTTTATTTATTCTGAGATATCGTCACGAAAACATTAAACCCCAACGTATCAAAAAGGAAAATGTAAAAGTAGATAAGTTTCAGGAAAGTAATTTAAGAAATAAAATTTAAAGTACGAGGGGCGTTCAATAAGTAAAGAGACAAATAGGTGTAGTGTTAAAGTGTTTTATTATATATAGGTAAATCTGTTTCTATTTTTCAACATAATCCCCCCACATTTATACATTTTTCCTATCGTCGTACCAGTTTTTGTATGCCTTCAGCGAAACCTTCTTTACTTTGCCATCGAAGCCAGACTTGGACTGCTGTCTTCACATTTTCATTGTTTTCAAATCTCTTACCTCGCAAAAATTCTTTCATAGGTCTAAACAAGTGGTGGAGCCACATCAAGGCTATAAGAAGAGTGGGGTAGGATTTCCCAATTCAACTTCAATAGTTTCAAGTGATTCATAAGCATTGTACTGACTAGCATTGTTTTAGAGAAAAAGTACTCCCTTACTTTGCAAATCCCTTCTCTTACTCAGAATTGTTGGCTTCACTTTTGCTTCCAGTTCTTCCCTGTAGTACTCTCCATTAACAGTGCGCTGAGTTTCCAGGTAAACACAGAAAATTGGACCTTCAAAGCCCCAAAAAATGGTAAGCATGATTTTTTCGAGCTTTTAGTTGTGTTTTGAATTTTTTGCTTACAGGAGAAGAGGCGTGTTTTCACTCCATGTTTTGGCGCTTGGACTAGGGCTCAAAGTGATGTACCCAAGTTTCATCACAAGTGACAATTCTTTCCAAAAAAACTTCTACTTCCTGATAACGTCTTTTCAGTTCCTGGCAGATTTGAAGCCTGGCATTTTTGTGGTTGTCTGTCAACAGTTTAGGAACCCAATGTGCGCATGTTTTGCAATATTTGAACTTGTCATAAATGATTGAATGGACGGTACCTACACTTGTATGAAAAGTTTCAGCTATATGAGCCAGTGTAATTCTTCGGTCTTCCTAAATAAGAATTTCGATTCGGTTTTCCATCAAAGCATTTGAAACGTCAATCAGTCGGCCTGAACGTTGAGTAACTCACATTTGTTCGCCCAAGTTTGTACCGATCTATCCACTTATAAAAGTTTGCACGGTTTATACAACGTTTCCCATGTTGTCTTTTCACTCATGAATAAATTTTAGATGGTTTCGTTCCTTCAGAAAACAAAAATCTAATAACAGCTCGTTGATCTTCCAAAGCGCAATCTTCAAGAGAACTTGCCATTTTAAAAACATTGAAAACATGAACAAACGTTCAACAATGACAAAACAGCTGTATTAGAATGTTGGCAGTGTAGCCAACTCACAATATTGATAGTTATAAAATTTCCCAGGTGATTGTTTTTGAACCTTGAAAGGTTTGTCTCTTTTCTTATTGAACGCCCTTCGTTTGCACAAATTGATTCCAATCCCAAAAAATTAGTCACATTTTATTTAAAAACAAACCATTGTAACTAGTTATGGTTTTTAAGTGAATATTTTGAGAACAATCTGGGTATAGAAAATGGTAAAATAATACTCACTCCAAAACATTGAAAAAAAACTTTGAAAACAAAATCGTTTTAAACAGATTTCACATAAGTTATGTTTCACATTTAAATTGATTGTTCTGAATTGTGGAACGAATAAAAAAATTTCAATACATAACTTCCCCTCAGAGAGTAAACAAATGTAAACTCAAGTTGACCTGTAAATGTCCTTGACAGAGTTTCACTCCGATTTATTCAAACTTTCAAAGACGAATGACTATCATACATTTCAATTCTAAATCCTTTAATTTTAATCTCGCATACACATTTAGATAGCATAAGGTCCCACATAATCCACAGTCCTTTGAACTTTTTAAATGTAAAAACGATTATTTACTTAGTAATTCATTAATGCCATTTTATTCACATTTAAAAGTTATATATATATATATATATATATATATATATAAGGTAAATAAATTGTTTAAAACTATAATTTTAATATTACATTTAGTAATGTAAAATTTAGGTTTATATATTGTTACTACAAATGCTTTCAAAATCACTTTTATGTATCTTAATTCCTTCAAAAATTATTAAGTCATTTCAGTACTTACTGTACGTTTATGATGGAGATTTATGTTTAACATTCAAACTCAAACATACCACAGTCAATTACAATTTCTATTTATTTTTTCAACTTGAACGGTTGGTTATATAAATTAAAAGACGAAGAGAGTAGGATTCTATGATAGATAATCCCAACAATATACGTTTTTTAATTACATGCATAATAATGACAAAACAGGCGTCGACGAACGTTAAGAACAAAAAACCACCACCGGAAATGATCCTGTAGGCTGTCGGGATGTTTATTGTTATTTTTATATTTCTCATAAACATTCATTACTTTCATTTCCTGTTCGTCATATTCTTATGTGATCTAAACCTTCACATTTCACTTTAATAGAATTTACTTGAGTCCATAGAGGTATAAAACAGTGTTTATTATTCGCTTTACTTTCTTATCTGTTTTGAGCAAAAGTGGTTACGAATAACTTGAAGCTACTGAATTAAAACATTCGGAGACTTCAGGGAAATGGTGAGGTGGGATTATTTGAGCTGGAAGAGTCAGCTGAGGAGGGGAAGGATCAGGTACGAAAATATAAGTGAACATCATTAAGGGTTGAAATGTAGAGTTAACAGTATGGCAGCGTGTGGAGTGCCCCTTAAATGGAATGATATACACATACGAAAGGAGTAGATAAATATTTATTAAGACAAATCACGAAAAAGTAATTCCACGTAACGAATTTGGTAGGTTTAATGAAATAAATACGTAAGTTGAATTACTAATTATCTTTAAATATTGTAATTTCTTAAGTTATGTGTTAATAGAAGTTGAATTAGTAATATTAACAATAAATTCATACTTTACCCATTTCTTAATACTTAGTGGTGTACAGAGATCTCCAAGTTAAATTTAGAAGAAACTGTATAAGCTACAGACAAATCATAATTAATGAAACTATTGTAACTTTAAATTATTTTTCTTTCGTAAGATAATCATCGTCATCGCCAACGTCGTCTCCATAACAATCCCCATCCCCATCCACATCGCTATCACTATCACCATCACCATCACCTAACCTAACCTAAAATAACCAAATCTAACCAAAACACCACCAGCACCACTACCACCACCAATACCACCAATACCACCAGTCTCCCAGTCTCCCAGTCTCCAGTCTCAAATACCTTGGGCTGCATATTCTCCTGAATTTGAATTTTCCATCTTCTTCGTGTCTTTTCTCGTACATATTCTCTCTAGTGCTCTTTTAGTCATTACAATTTCCTCCATCCTCAGGGTGGATTACATTTATCAAAAATGAATCTAGGACTGAAACTTGTCTTTCTAAAAGCGCCACTAAATGGTGTAATCTTTAACTCACTACACAGATTAACCACCGATAAAATAAACATAAAGCCCAAAACAGATTTAAATTTAAACAACCTCTAATTAAAAACAATTCGATCAGGATTAGCACAAGGAAAACAACAATATTATTTCAATTTATTTAAACATTTCTGTTGAATTTAAAATAGCAATTCTGTTGTTTTTCACTGTGGCATTTGTTTTCCTTTAATGTTATGACTGATTCAAACAGAGCATAAATAATGAAAAACAAATAAACAATTTAATATACCTGAAATAATAACTGTGTCTGAATGCATTTATTATTCACAAAAAAAGCTTTTATTTGAACGTTTAAAAATGTAATTAAACAAACAAAAGGATAAATCGTTATTGTACGGAAAAAACATCCATGAAGTAAAACGAAAACTGTAGTAGAAGGATGTTGTTATATAGGTTAATGCAATCAATACATTACATATTATTTATTCAAACATATGGATGTGTTTCAAAACAGATTGTAGACAATTATTTCATCAATTTATTAATTCCTTTAACATTCAATCAACCTGTATTTGCGACACTAACTAATCACTCTATTTCTAAAATATTTCTCTATGAAAATTCAATATAACTAAATTAAATTAATTTTATTAAATTTCAGTTTCAAATAAAAATCAATAATTATTATTTTAAATAATAATTAATTTCAAGTTTCCCACACTCCGATCTGTTTCTCACAAGGGTCGTAAATGTAATTTTTTTTTTTAATTTTTTTTGTTTGATAAATAAAGAATAAATATAATAAAGTACTAATTTTAAGAACATAATTGATTTTGTAATAAATAATATTCAATTTCTATGTTTATCTAATAGAGTAAAATTTGTACATATTTTAAATTGCTAAAAAAGAAGGTTTAAATTATAGTATTTTAGTTTCATAAATTTTGAACTAATTTTTTTGTCTTAAATACTCTGCTGATATTAGAGTTATATGTGTGTTAGTTGTGAGAGATTTAAATCCATCCATTAATACAGCCAGGATATAAAGCTCTCCAAACGGCACGACTCCATAAAGAGTTGAAAAGCTCAAATAATTAAAGTAAATATAAAGAAATAGAAGAGAATGCGTAAGAGGAGTATAAATTGGAACGGGGATTGCTTAATTAGGCCGAAACTTGTTAATTTCTTGCACGCTTCGCTTTTTCAACACCCTTTCTTGTGTCGGCTGAACTGGTGGAAGAGAACTTCGTGGATAAGGAAGAACAAGGAAAGGCTGAAGAAGGTAAAGTCGTCGCAACTCGTTATTTTAATTTTGTCTTAATACAGATAATAACTATTAATAAAACTATCTTCAGTTTTATGTCATCCTGTTTGTATTCAGATTAGTTATTATGTATGAAACGATATTAAGTTAAACTTTAAAATCACACTTGTTAACTTTTATCACGTACATTAACATTTTATTAGACCTGACTTTAAGTTGTAGAGATGACTGTGGGCTTAACAAAATACCAAAAAACTAGTCTTTTTAATCTGATCGCAAAAAAAAAAGAAAATACATTTACAAATCTGGCCGTAAATTCTAGTCATCTCTACAGATTAGATTGAGTAAAAAACTCTGTATTTACATTATTAAGTACATTAGGCAGTAGAAACTATCGCAAAATTGTTGTAGCTAAGGTTAGAACTTCAAAAAAATATTTTTTAAAAGATTGTTTTAGAAAATCTTAAAGAAATAATATTTTTTAAACAATTTATTATGCAATTAACATTAATACAGAGTTTAAAACAATAATACTCTGAAGCATCAAACATTTTACCTAACTTTCAATAGTAAAGTGTTTTAATGCAACTCTGAAAAACCTATAATTGAAAAGTAAGCATTTAAATGAAAACTAAATATACACTACAGCTGCAAAACTGCAATTTAGAAATATTCTAACGGGACTCGACCATGTACTAAATAATTACGTCTAAAAAAAAACAACAATAATGAGAAAAAAGAAGCAACAAAGATAATACAAACAAACAAAAAAGCAAATGTATAGAGAGAGAGAAGAAATACTTATTAAATAATAAACAAATAAACAATAATAATAATGACATACATAAATACATCCCATTTATATAGATAATAGATTCTTCATTTCACATAAGAAAAATAGATGTAAAACAAGTTCATCCAAAAAAAGAAAAAACATCCAAGGTCAAAGGTGATCGATCACCACTGTTGGTGTCCTGTTACAGGAATCACGTAGATAGCAAATTGTGTCAACCACCATAAGGTGGCGCACGACAATCGCCTTTCACTCATAGAAAGGCGACAAATAAGGACTATAAGACAGACATTATAAAATCTATTTATCGCGTGAGTAAATGTCAAATTCAATTTAATAGTTATTTGTGCAACTAGTGAGAAAAGAGGCACTTCTTTAAACGAGAGAAAAAAAAGCCTTTCTTTAAAGGCTTGCCGAGTGCGTCAATTTTATCGACTTTAAGTTAAAAAAAGACACTTTGCTCACTATACTTTGTCTACAGTTGTTATTTTGTGACAAATAAAAAACATACTTCAGCAGTAACACAATTTAATAAAACATTAATTTAATACAATAGTGTTCAAACAAACAATCAATTACAATTCGATCTTTAATAACCGCATTTTTCTTATTTTTCAGATTATTTTAATTAATTAAAATCTGAACTGTTAGTTTTAAAACTAACTACACAAAATATAGCAGTAGTGCTAAACAACACATCAACACTGCGTAGAAGTTCTCACGTCAAAACTGGTTATTTATGTATATTACAAATAACTTAGGTGTATTGTTGAGGAAACGGGATTGCCAACTTCAAAACTCGGCAAACGAAAAATACTCTCCGTGTACATACACTGTCAATCATCTTCATAAATAATTACTTCGTTTTTCATCTTTAAAACGTTGTTTTGTTGTTTATTTATGTTATTTTACACGTAAGAATTAATCTAACCTACATACGGAACATTTCCTGTATATTATATATCAATTCAAATAAACTTAACCTAATTTCGTTTTGTTCGGTTACCATTCGGAGTGAGCAAAGTAGTGGGCAAAGTGAAACTGTTGAGAAATCAGCTGTTTTGCAAAATAATTTAAATGAACAAAATGCCACTTTGTCAACAACTGTAGACAAAAATACTTTCTCTGTATGTAATAAGAAATTAACTATTGAAACACATCACATTTCATTCAACTATAAAACAGTCTAAAAATGAAATGAACGTTTTATTTTTCAATCAAATTAACACACAATTATCGTTTCTCTAATTAAATTTCCCTTTCCCCCTCACCTCCATAACAGCACACAGTTTCCCACATACACCTCGAGGCTGATTTTTTAATTAACTGTCATTTCATAACTTCAATATTAATCAGATACTTATACAATATTAGACGGCAATAATAAATAAGTTTTTCAAAACTCTCTCTCCTTATGTGTAATTATACTTTAAGATTTAGTCTATCGTTCAACACGTTGTTCAAGTTTCTAGCACTTTTTTTGCAGGTATATGACTAATTTTATAATTCTACCAGATATTGTTTTCCCTGTAACAGATATATTTTTAAAAATATGAGTTAAAAAATTGCCTTATTTAAACACTTAAAACAGTAAATAATTAAAAACTTTAGCCTTTTATTTTACAAAGATTAAATAAAAACCGTCAAGTTGTCACATATGTAAAATTGTAACACAATTACGAATAGACGAATCATTTAATTTACACTGTTACTACTCTGACGATTTAAAAAATGTTTCGACTTTTAAAGTTGTAGGGGAAACAATTTATTCGCAGTGTGTTGGAGTTATAGTCTTATGTTATACCTTAGTCACATCAATGCGCTAAACTAGTAAAAATGAATTGTTGACAAATTAAAAATGGGAAACATTAAAAACAACGCTTTTCCACTATCACCGAAAGTTACTGATGTTTCTCTACCTATTTAACTTATTTAAAAAAAGATTCCAGAACTTAATGACAGTTTTACTTCTTAGAATATTTGGAGTTGACATTTCCATGCAGTAATGGGAATTATCGATCAATATATAAAATAAATAAATAATGTAATAACAGCTGATATTTAGAAAACGTCTATGATTTTATAAAGCTACTATATTCCTATATCTTACTGAGCATTATTCTATTTATGTTTGGAAAAGTCTATAAATAATATAGTGTCGTTTATATCTCTGAACAAAATTATATTACTCTTGGGTGTAATAACCTACTTAGATAAAATGTTCTATTCTGAAACCACAAATATACCGGGTAATAAATAAAGAGTGTCCTTGACTATACATTATACGTCTGTTATTACACAATATGAAGATCACAAATTAAAGATTAAATTGGAAGTATTCAACTTTGCTCATTTACTTCACTCAGAGCAGGATATTGTACATTATTTTATAAATGTTGAATATTTAAATTAAAAACCTTTGTAATCAATGACAAACTGACATGTAAATATAGTTCTTTATACTTGTACTTTAGGACGCGAGCGCGCGCGCGCGTTTGTTTGTGTGTGTGTGTGTGTGTGTGTGTATGTGTGTGTGTATGGGGTGTGTGTGTGTGTGTGTGTGTGTGTGTGTGTGTGTGTGTGTGTGTGTGTGTGTGTGTGTGTGTGTGGGGGGGGTGTGTGTGTGTGTGTGTGTGTGTGTGAGTGAGTAAGACAAGGTTGTAAAGGAGGGTGTACGTGTAAGAAAAATCCAGTAATATTTTTTGGTCGAATTAAAAAAATTAATTCATTGTACAATAAACGGTTTGTTTTAAAACGTTTGTTAGAAAATCTTAAGTTAATTCCCTCTAAGTGTCTTAATATCTGGATTTCTTTTTTATAATAACTATCTACATTTAGATTTTTTCAAAAAAGATCTTTGGCCAAAACCATAGGAATCTCCAAAGTTCATTCTTCACATTTGTTTGTTGAGTTCCTTACCTTACAGCAAAGCATTACAGCCTAGTAAATTAAATTAAAACACGTTTGTACAAACAAAATAATACTAATATAAACCAAATCTAAACTAAACGTAACATTTAAATTTTAAAAAAGTAAGCTCTAAGCTAAAAAAATAGTAAACGCATGGTTTGGAGTCTAAATATACAGCGTGTCTAAAAGCCCGGAGCGGTTCAATAACTTGACAACCAAAAAGGAGAAAAAAGATATCTTATATATCCCTTCTGGTGATGAAAAACTACTTTTTTTCAAATTAGACATTTTACCTGTCCCCCAAATTGTGGGTTTTGAGGGCAACTCAATATTTAAAGAGACACCCCCAATCGAGTGACACCTCATGTTAAAGGACTTATTAAAATATAACTTCACAAACTAAAGGTCAATATCTTGCTCCTATTTAAAATGGTGGCCGTTCAAATTATTAAAAACGCACACATGGTTTTTTTTCACAATAAATGTCAACTTTTCACGAGTCTGGACTAAACTTAAATATATTCTATATGATGACCAATTTAAATTTGAAATATCTTAAAAATAGCCACAACAAAAATTCTTTAATTACATTTGATGTAATTCAACTAAATAAATATTGAGCTTAACTTTAGAGATGGTTTACTTGATAGAATAAAACTTGAACACAATTTTTTACAAATAATACTTTTATTTATTCAAACGCATATCAACGACAAAGTCGCTATCTTCAGCTATTCTTTAGTTATTGAAACTCGTGCATCACTGACGATGGCGAGATTTTGCCTTTGAATCGCGTTTGCATATATAAAAGTACTATTTGTAAAAATTTGTGTTCAAGTTTTATTCTATCAAGTAACCCATCTCACGAGTTAAGCTCAATATTTATTTACTTGAATTACATTCTTTAAAAAAAGGGAAGATTTTAGAGGAAAAACTTTTCCATCATTATTCGTCATCGACTCGACATGTCTATCTTAGTATTTTATTTAACAAATTGTCTACTCTAGTTTTTTTTGTACAATTTTAAAGTAAGAATGATTGAAAAGATAAAAATTACATGCAACAATAGACAATAAGACAGTAATGTGTAATAGTCACACCAGAATACACTATTTATTTTGAGTACTTTTAAGTGTTTTGAGAATGGAGTATATCCGAAACGCGTCAACAAAAGTGAAATTAACGAAGCTGGTAAGGGCATAACAATGTACTCATTTTATTTATAAAATTCCAAGCTGAGATAAAAATAAATTTTAAAATGTTACACTTTATTAGACTCAAAATGATATTTAAATTGCTGAGCTTACAGAACAAAGTAAACATTTATCCGAATTTATTTACTATATCAAAAGTCATCTCTACTGGCAAGTCGTGGATCTTCTCCGTGTTAACATAGTAGTCAATAAAGCTATAGAGATCTCAACTCTTATCTCAAATGTGGATTGTACTACGTTAGAAAACATTAAACCGATTCTTAAAAATAAATAAATAAAACAGTGCTATACTAATATAAAATATTGTAATATTTTTTATCAAAATAGAAAAAATATTTCAAATTGTACATACCAAAAAAAAACTAATATTTTTCTGGATCAATTTAAAACAAATTTAAAATAAATCTATTTACTAAATTAAAATAAAAACAGCAAAGAAAAGAAATTATTGTCTGAACTCACTGCTACAGACTGTCTCCTAAGATGTTTTTAATTTAGTACATAGATTTTAATTCTTAAAAGCAGATTAAAAACTAATAAAATATAAATATAAAATCAAATTTATACCATCCTAATAAGGCAGCTAATTTGAACAAATAGTTTGAAAACTACTTCCGTTTAATCCCGTATTTAAGCAAACTCAGAGCAAACTATTTAAACACACAGATACAGTTTAATATATATATATATATATATATATTTATTTATTTGTACTTTCAACCTCGAAACTATTAACGTACATTTTAACCTAGATAACAGGCCTTCTTTAGACGTAACAGCACTACAACTTACATATTAGTTACGAAATAGAAATGTTTTATTAGAGTTCAAATACAACTACGATCTAAGTTGTCGAAATCTAAGTGATTTTATTCAATAGTTCCATTTAAAACTGTTTAACAGTGTAAGATTACAAACAGTTATTAAACATAAGTGAGACGAATTTTGTACGAAAATCACGTGCTGTTTAATTGCCTAAAAGCTGAGGAAACCCCGAAGGAACACGTTCGACAAATAAGCCTAGGATTTATGTCTAACACCATTTTAATTGAATGTTGTAAAACTATTTGTCTTTAGTTTAAAGTGCTGAAAACTTGCAACAACTCGTATTTTATTTTCAGATACGTATAATTCTATCCTGTAACTACTTACAAAACAATATGGCAGCGTTAAGCCCGGCACTGTTTGAGTTTAATTATTGTTGGAATTAATGTCACATGGAATGACTAATTACTTACCAACAAAGGAAAGATAAAGTTGCGTGCTTAAAACAAATATTACGGCCTTTATAATTACCCAAAGCTCGAGGAAACTTTTAAAGTCACGTTGCGTAAATAAGTCTCTGTGATAGTCATAATACAACTTTAATTAAATTTATTTTTATACTCTTGTGTGTTGTTAACTTTGTGAAATAAAGTTGTTCACTTGTTATAAATTATGTCATGATTGTAAATTGTCTTAAATCAGATAAAAAAATAATAAGACTAAAAATATAAAATTCCGAACAGTGCATTCCTTAAATATTTCATTAAATCAAAATTAATTAGATATACAAACATTCACTTTGTATTTGTAAAATACACAAATAACATCTCGACTAAGTGCCTTGATAATTCTGTTGTTACTCAATCAATTTGTTAATTACACCTGGATTTACACCATTCATTCATACGCCCACAATATAATTGGAGTATATGTTGCATTAAAACCTGTGGGATTTGATACAGGTTATTAACGGCCTATTTGTTTTACATTGAGTGATGGTAATTTAGTGCATCGCTTTTTAAGGTTGACTGTTAGGTGTTTAATTTGTAAAAAGTAATTAATTTTCTACATATTGATTAAATAATCAGAAATGAATAGTTTTAATTGGTTAATATTTTCGAAGGTGAATGGGTGGTGAGAAGTATGTGCAATATTTTTCTACCGTTTATTTTTATTTTTTATTATTATTTTATTACTCATATTATATTTGAAGTAAATACTTTTTCAAATAATACTCAAACCAGTGGACTTTTGTAATATATACGAGGTCAGCTAGAGGTTAGCCAACGTCAAGTTCATAAAACCTGCGTATCAACTGTTTTATACAAACTGGTTAAAACACCTTGATCTACCAATACAATAAAATTTAACATTTCCTATGACTTAAGAGACATACTATTGGGTGTTACAGTTTGTATTACATTTTATGATGTATATCAACTTCTTTGATAACATGTATGGTTGAATGTATGATACACCTTCCTCTATGTTTTTATCTCAAACCCTTAGGCTATTAAATCCCAAGTCTAATAAAGTCCTGACACTTTCGGTTCCCATCAAATTTTAAATTTTTAGGTCACGAAAATTATAACAAATTAAATACAGACAACTAACCCCTAACTCTACGGTCAGGGTGCATTATATTTATTAGCACATCACACGTCAACACAATCTAAACAAAAAACAGTCATCAATCAACAGTCTTGCAAGTAATTTAGATGAGTAATATTGGGCGGGGTTTGCAGTTTGCTTCGTTAACTGCTAGGTTTACTGGGAACATAAAACTCATTCACTTTAGCGTCTATTTGTAAAGGCAATTGCTTGTATGTACATCGGTGTTAAAAAACTGTAAAGTTTCTACGTAAATTTGTTTATATTAAATCTAATGTAAAAAAACAGCCAAACATAAATTATACATTTAACTGTGAATGTATAGTGTTATTAAATTATCATTGAAATATTGTTATTAATTATAAACTGTTTAGTTTCTTATATCATATGAATCACTAGAGCACTGTAGTGAATATACAATGAAGGAAAACTCCCCAAAACCACAATAAAACACTAACAACACAAACACTGTATAGTTTTGTTTATTCTACGTTATATACATTTCAATAGCACTGCTATCATCTCCAGAGGTACAATACACACTAAACTTAATAACTGCAATTACCACTTATTACTTAGAGTAGTAATTGTAGTTATTAAGGTTAGTGTCTGAAGATGATAGCAGTGCTATTGAAATGTACATGAGGTAGAATACAGTCTGTTTTGTTAGTGTTTTATTGTGATTTTGGGGAATTTTCCTCCATTCTTATAATATGTTGGAAGCCGACTTCGAAAACAGTGTATGAATTCATAATCCTCGAATGGACGTTTTAGAAATGTCCAACGTTCGAAATATGCGGTAATATCAGCTTTGTATTCTAGTTGTATAACACGAACAAGTTTTATAGTATTTACTCAGTCCAATTAAATATTAAACCTGACCTAACCTAACCCTTTCGCATTGTGTTACAATTATAATTTACGGCATGGTAGCATTTATAACACTATTACATCCTTATTTTAACAGAACCTAAGTCGGATACAGAATATTTCGAAGTTTGGTCATATTGTAATGTTCATGCGCTTAATTTATTTCACTCAGTGACCGTTTTCGGAGTTTTTTCCCCCATAATCTACATTTCGCCGATGAGGTCACTCTTGACAAACTCTTGTTCTCATCTGACTCTAATACTAGAGTATTCGAGGGCTATATATAACACGATGATGACCAAGAGGTTTTTGCTTTAAACAAAACAAAATGCTTATAAAGCAAAATAATTAAGGATTGAAGGAAAATAAATTGAACAGCACAATAAGAGTCAACACATTCACTTTATACAGGTACATAGTTATATATTTTTTAAGCTACTAAAGTCATTACTTAAATTAAAGACTACTATAGAATAAGAAATAGATTTAAGCTTTTTTAAAGTTGTCATTGAAGTAATTTTGATAGAGAGGTTAGGTTATAGTTTCATATTTAGTGTTTTTATTTTCTTATAATGAAACTGAAATAATCGTCAGAGGGTGGGGAATTAAATAAACTCATCCAAAATCATTTAGTATCTAATATGAACCATAATGTTGTATTTATGTAGTCTTGTAAAAGAGGAAAACTTCTCCGTCATCATTGCCTTATAAAAAAAAAATAGAAAGAAATATCCTAAAATAGAGGTACCTACCTTTTGAAACTCTAACAGTGTCGTATGAGAACAAGAGTTAGTCTAGACAGACCTAGTAGGAAAAATGAAAGAGAGTGATCTAACCCAAGACTAGATGAAAAATGTGTAGATCCATCTAGGTTCCCTTGGGATACCTATGTGCGTACTAAAGTGAGCCAATGAGGATCCATAATGTTGAAAAAGAATGTTTTATTTGAACAAAGAAAAAACAAATTTCATAATTTGAAGGCACTATTCTCGTTTAGTATTAAAAATTACGAAACTGTTACAATAAACTAGCCCGAGTCAAAAGCTAGGTAAAATGCAGTTATTTTCAAATCATTAATTGGATTTTACTGTACTTGCTTTTCTTCAAAATTGAGAAGCGATGTAGCTCAGTTGCCCAAACCCACAGTGCGGACTAGCGAACCGTTAAGCTTTATCCAGCTTCTAGCCCAGCTTCTAGCCCCATTAATGGCGTTACTTTTTTCCGAACGATAGCTACTAAATTTGTCTAAATTAATCTAAAGAGCATAAAATGTAATAATGTTTTCTTTTAATTATATTCAAAAACTCTGTCATCATTGCCTTATAAAAAAGGAAGAAATAAAATAAAATGAAGACCCCTTTCTCTCCAATACTCTAATAACATAAGGGTCGAAATAGAACAAGGGTTGGTTAGGAGAGACCAGGTAGGAATAGGGAAGATGAAAGAAAGAGATCCAATAAAAGACTGCATGAAAAGGTGTAGATCCAGCTAAGATACCTCGCGATTTACACGCTCGTATTCACTATTGTAAGTCCCTAAAAGTAGGCTTAAAATAAAGACGTTAGACAAAAAAACAATACAAAATTTATGAATTACATATATTTATTATTTTTTTAAGCCATGGGTATTATCGTGGGTTTTTCTTATAATCTTTATTTTTTTAACTTCATTTTGTTTTTGAAGTAATGCACAAACTTATTGTTATAGCCTATACTACTCTGCAGTTTCTTTCATTATTGTTTTAATGATGGCATTATTTTTCAATAGTTTTCACTATATTTATTTCTATAGGTCTCACTATATCAACGTCACATGTTTATTAGCAACTGATATACATTAGTATGATGAACATTGTTTGAATAATTGACTATATTTATATTATGTATGAATGGATATCCTACAGATACAGCCATAATTACATTACTGAGTCCATTACTGCAAGTATGTATTTAACCCAGCAAATTATTTACTATCCCCCCTCATTCCAATGCTACTTTGTTAATAAATAAATATAGTTCAATATAACCAATCACAGTAACCATAATAGTTTTTTATAATAAATGGTCATAACAGTTTCTATTTATGTAATAAGAATAAAATCATTTATTTAAAAGTAACTTTTCAACAGTTTTTGTAAGCAAGTTCAACTATTTTGACGTTAATTTCAATCATGTGATACATATTTTTGTTTAGACAAAATATCGTAAAAAGGAAATCAATGTTTTAAACTGTGTCCGAAAAATGTATATAGTTTTTTTTTAAGAGTTAATATTTCGTGGTTGTGGAATATTTTCATCACCAATACCCATGAATTTGCAAAATCGGATTGAATTTAAATGATGTCCAATCAATAATTTTTTAAAAACACAATTTTGTCTCTCTTTCAAAACTGTATATGTGATGTAAGGAACAAAAATAAATACAAATTAGAAACACATAATGATCACGAATAACAATGCAACCATATTACTATACTTAACAATACAAATTTGTTTAAATATCAAAATTGTATATGTGATGTAAGGACCAAAAATAAATTACAAATCAGAAACACACAATGATCACGAATAACAATGTAACAATAGTACCAGACCTTACAATACAAATTTGTTTAAATATCAAAACTGTATGTGATGTAAGGACCAAAAATAAATTACAAATCAGAAACACATAATGATCACGAATAACAATGTAACAATAGTACCAGACCTTACAATACAAATTTGTTTAACTATCAAAACTGTATATGTGATGTAAGGACCAAAAATAAATTACAAATCAGAAACACATAATGATCACGAATAACAATGTAACAATAGTACCAGACCTTACAATACAAATTTGTTTAACTATCAAAACTGTATATGTGATGTAAGGACCAAAAATAAATTACAAATCAGAAACACATAATGATCACGAATAACAATGTAACAATAGTACCAGACCTTACAATACAAATTTGTTTAACTATCAAAACTGTATATGTGATGTAAGGACCAAAAATAAATTACAAATCAGAAACACATAATGATCACGAATAACAATGTAACAATAGTACCAGACCTTACAATACAAATTTGTTTAACTATCAAAACTGTATATGTGATGTAAGGACCAAAAATAAATTACAAATCAGAAACACATACTGATCACGAATAACAATGCAACCATATTACTAGACTTAACAATACAAATTTGTTTAAATATCAAAATTGTATATGTGATGTAAGGACCAAAAATAAATTACAAATCAGAAACACATAATGATCACGAATAACAATGTAACAATAGTACCAGACCTAACAATACAAATTTGTTTAACTATCAAAACTGTATATGTGATGTAAGGACCAAAAATAAATTACAAATCAGAAACACATAATGATCACGAATAACAATGTAACAATAGTACCAGACCTAACAATACAAATTTGTTTAACTATCAAAACTGTATATGTAATGTAAGGACCAAAAATAAATTACAAATCAGAAACACATAATGATCACGAATAACAATGTAACAATAGTACCAGACCTAACAATACAAATTTGTTTAACTACCAAAACTGTATATGTGATGTAAGGACCAAAAATAAATTACAAATCAGAAACACATAATGATCACGAATAACAATGTAACCATATTACCAGACCTAGCAATACAAATTTAAAAATTATTAGGAAATATCTCTTCAGAAAACGTAAGCAAATTAATTATGTAGATTAAACCAAACATAAGTGTAATTTATCGAGGCAACTGGGTTAATATCCAATGGAGACCAGCGCAGCCCGTTACATCTTCGAACAATGCTCTTCCTCTACCTTATGCTCATATGCTCGGTCATAACTTATACAGCTCCTGTTTGGTGGTCCCTCCTATCAAAGAATTGAATTATTTCAGTTTAAGATGCTCCGTCAGATCAGCAACTCACCATGATTCATCAGGAGCTACGTAATAAGAGACCTCGTTAAGTCAACTATATCAGACTTTGTCCTCGCTCTCCCTCACGAGCAAAAACTATTCACCAAATCTACATATTCACTCTTTGACCATATGAAAACAACAGCTCCTATGAAGGGCCCCCGGAATTCAAAATCAAAAGAACGAAAGCCCTAGTTGAAAACCTATCTTAACCAACTATAAATCCCAACCCCGACCACCCTAAATGCCTTTTAACACCAACCATGTAACCTACTCCAAACGGTCAACGTAAATCACCCCAGTCCGATGTAAGAAATGTCCTTCAAAACTCATCATAAGAACAATAAGTGGATTTTCTAGACACTGCAAAAACATAGAGGAAAGAACCTTATCCCTAAAGTCAGGTCGAAACAGTATGTAAATGGTTTTGAAAATGTTGTTCATCAAAAACGCGTTAGCAGAATATTAAAAACTGTTAAGAGGGAAAAAAAGTATATTTCTCAGCACACATCGTACCGTTCAATATAACCACTGTTATAAAACTTGTCAGTGTAAAATATTTTTATAACAAAATTCTTAATTTTATCTAATATTTAAAATCTATATAAATACTTCTCTTTTGAGATACTTCCAAACACTCCCATATTATTATAAACAACACTTTTAGCACCAATTATCATATTTAACTTCAAAACGTCCTATTTTTGTTCCCCCATTGGTACATTAAAATCACTTTCACAAATTGGTTTAAGAAAAAATATATATATATTTCATTTGCTTCCTTTATTTTCGTTTCAATCTCTTCTTTACAGATGTTCAACTGCTTTGACCTACTTCAGAACTTTTTAGACGCTGTAGTAAGTCTGCTTTCTTTTGAAATCTTTTCTTTGTCATCGACGGGTTTTGTTTTGCTTTTAATGTTTACACTTTGTGTTTTCGTTGTTACAATTGAATCGAAATCTCTCAAATCATTGTGATACTTTTTTTAATGCAACCATTTTATTAAACATATAATAGTTTGGCTTAAATAACTTGGCATGTATTTGAAATGGAATATTTTTGTTAACTATGAAGTTAAAGTCGGTACTCAAGGGATAAATGTTTATATATTGTTATATCTCACTCAGTTTTGGGGTTACATGTAATCATAAGAAGAAAAATTCCTAAATACATTTTTTATCAAACATGGTACATGGTATCCAGAAATATATAGCTAAAATGATATATTCTTAATTATTTTTATGTTTATTTAGAATGTTAAAAAGTAAATATTCAGCCATTCCATCTAAAGAATCAAAATTGTTATATAAGTCTAAAATAGTTTATTATTTTACTGAAAATTTTAACATTGGAGAGAGTAAAAAACGAAAACGTAAAATTCTCCAGAAACTGTACAGATTGATAGACAAGGTCAAATAAACACAGCTGTGAATAACGTAGCTTCATTTCAATGAAAGGGGAATGAATGTCTGAAGTGTGAAATTTTTTTCTCTCTAAATATGTAAGTCACGTTTAGGGTTGGTGTTCATGACGTGAAGATAAAAAAGAATAAGGGCGGGTTAATGGGGGATGAGAGGCATCTATCAAGTGATCAAGATGTTATTTGTAAAAGTTACGTCCACGTTAAGTAGTTATTTCAACTTTTTTATTAGTAGTTAACTATAAATAATTATTTTTATTTTATAGGTTAGAATAATAATAACTCCAAGTAGTGATAGTTTAAATTAAATGCATATCGCTTTCAATTCTATATTTTAAATATACTTAAATAACGATCTGTAAATTTTAATTTTACAATCTGCAGGGTGTTTTACGATCAGTCTGCCCAATTTTAGAACGTGATTCTAGAACTAAAAAGAAAGAAAATGTCCCATTGAACATAAATCTAAAAGTATTTATATTCTCGTCTGACCGTCTGTCTTTTTTCAAAAGCAAAGTGTAACTCCAGAATGGATAGAAGTTACGATACCAATTTTTCCAGAATGTTTTTTATACTATTTGCAGTGTACGACAAAATCTTACGATAGTGAGATTTTTTTCACTTAACCGTTTCAAAATGGCATTCATTAAACGTTTTGGATCCCAAATTCCTAAAAAATTATCGATTTTTACCAAGTATCTAGTAAATATTTTTATTTAACTTGAAAAATTATTGCATTATTGGTACAAAACTGAAAAAATTCTTGATCATTTAAATAACACAAGAGTTGTTCTTAGTCATTTAGTACTCAGCAGTAATCTTAGTAACTATTATTAGATTTGATTGATACATGCTCGTAGATCTAGAAAAGCTTTTCGAGCCCTAGTACATTACTACAAATTCGTTTAAGTTCATTTGTAATATTTCTGATATCCTTCAACATACACTAAAAATAAAGGTACCAACTAGATCACCACTAAATGGGGCAAATATTTGTTATTTTGTAAATTAACGCTTTGTAAATTATTGTTGTTTAGATATTATATCAACATTTTTAAATAAACCCTATTTTTAAATTATTAAATTTAAAAATATGAGATTTAGTTGCACATTGTAAATGAATAGTATACATTCTGTAAAATATGGTATCGATATCGTAATTCTTTCTCGAGTATATTTCGTTTTTTGGTCAAACAAACAAACAAATAAATTCAGAAGAAGCAATAGTTTAAATTAAATATTTACAAATCGTAATTATTCGTGGTAATAACCGATAATTATTTAAGGATAAATAAAGCAATAAACCTTAAAGTTTCAAAATATTTTAATTATATAAATGAGCTACAATTGTTTCGCCTTGCGGCATCATCGGGCAACTGATAATTAATAGGTATTGACAACTATTTATACATACACAAGTAACAGGAAACTGAAATACAATAGAGAAATCGGAAAAGGTAGGGGGAATCAGGTTCGTCCCCAATCCAAACTAACCAATCATCCACTTGAAAACGAAGACACTACCACCCTCTGCCTCTAAAATGTTTGAAGGTATGTTTTGATAAAGTACCTGTGTAAGATAAAAGGAATTTTGTAAAATGGTATTATGGTTTGATCTAGGGGTTAAAATATATTTTTAAAAATAGATCCCTATTGAATATACAGTACAGAACAGTCTCTTTAAATTAAATAATCGTTACATTTGATACAATACCTCTTTCAGAGCCTGAATCGTTATGATCTTGATTTTATAGTTAGCTTCTGTTTAAGTTGTACTTATTTACAAACATAACAGATATTTGTTTATATATTTTAATATACTGTTAGGAATAGTTGTTAGGAATAATTGTTAAGAATAGTTGTTAGGAATAATTGATAAGAATAGTTGTTAGGAATACTTGTTAAGAATAGGTATTAGTTAAAATTATAAAAACTATCAAATATAATTTTTATTCTTAGTCCCAGGACAACATACAGAAGGCATCATATTATTGTGAAATATTCGGAAAGTGCAATAGCTGACTCTACGCAAAATTTCTAGTTCACTAACCTGGCAAGGTATATAAATCCACCATGACCTAAGAAGGAAGTCATTCATTATTTAAGAGACCAACAGTGACAGCCAGAGGATCTCAACAGGATCTTTCAACGGACCTTTGATAATAATACGGTCAAAAACACGGTAATAGGTAGGTACTTGCAGAAATAGAGGTGAGCAAACAGACACTGTATTCTTAAATGAAAGAGATTAAAGAAAGTAAACTCACTTGAATTTTTGAATATTTCACAATAATATTCAGCTTGCTCGATCTTGGGACTAATTGATATAGTTTACAATAAAGGGGATAGATGTCAATATTGTATTTCTTGGAATTATCTCAGCTATTTCTTGGAAACTGAATCACTGATTACTATATGTATTTAATTTAACCATAAATCTGAAATAAATAGTAATAAATTGTATAAATATTCATTTTTAACACTACAAAACAGCATTATAAAAATTGTATTTTCATCTTGTATGTAAACATGTACTTATATACTGCACTCCCCCAGACTTGCTCTGCTCATTTCGATCACACAGAATAAGACAGTCGATATATATTTGAAACCTTTTTTTTAGATTTATTTTTAGATATATCTTCTCTTTTTTAAGGTTAGCACACAATTGTAAGGAAAGTAAAATCCTCAGAAAACAATATAAGAGACCGTCGGCTATTCACTCATTCATTCAGTCAGTCAATGACGAGTGGAGAGAAATTTCTTATACTGTAATATATTGTAAATTTAAAGTTCTTATGTAATGAGTGTTTTTATATTTTGTTATTCCGAAATTAGTTTTGTTTATTATTTGCGCATTATAATGAATTTAGTTTGATAATTTATCACACTAAAAACAAAGTACGTAATAGGTCAAATCAATGAAAAGAATTTTTTTTTTTTAAGTAGATTTTCCAAAAACAATAAATATATATTTTGTTTGTCACAAGTTAACTATGTGTAAGAAAGATAATGAATATTTAAATTGACGATACTGATGGATAAATTTAATTGTATTTCAAATATTTAATTGTGTGCACATGGTGTCAATGTAAATCACTGAATTAATTAACTTTCCTGATTAAGTGGGTTATATTTACTGCCAACATTCAAACACTAAATATGTTTGTTTTGATTACTTATTTGGCAACTTGGCTTTACCGTTACATCTTCTTAAATTTATGTTTCAATGTTACATCTAAGTGAAACAACTTGTTTCTATTTTCAACAAGTTTAGGAATGTGCACCAAATTTCCGTTTTATATATTGTTAGATATTTTTGGTAATAATACGACTCACTCTAAATTTATAACATGTTACAAAGTTTTAGTTGCAGAACAACGACCGTCACGTGGAAAAAGTCTTGTGACTGCCATCGATTGATCCTCCTCGAATTAGGAGGTAATTGATTAATGTTAAAATTTAAATAACGTAGGTAATGTACAAACTTTTCTCTTCTCTCTCTTTCTTCCACTTCTCGTAATCATTCCAATTTCAAACCCCCGCCTTCGTAATGTACCCCCGTAATGAGCTTACTGCGAATTAATTATTTGTGTAAGTATATTTATATAAATAATGAGAGACTTTATAATGTTTGCATTAAACTTCTTTGAACTCTCCCATTTACGTAGAAATGTGATTTTTCTATGTGATTCGGTTTTAAGGTTCCAGTGACGAGAGGGTGTTTTTTGAGTCTCTCTGTTTTGTATATGTCAATCTTGCGTCTGTCATATGTTCAGCCAAAACACGTGGACATATTTATTCAAATTCTGCATGTGGGTGTATTTTAGACATATCTCTATCTTTATTTATGTATTTTATATATATATATATATATATATATATTTCCAAAACCAAAAATTTTCGCGTAGCTCCCACAAGTACAAAATTACGATGGCTCAACCAATTTTGAGAAAATTTTGCTCAGGTGTAGCCTTTAACGAAAATCTCTTTAAAAATGCCGGTTCTTGAGTTATCAGTAAAAAACATAAATTGGTCATGTGACTGCTTATAAAAGACGTAATTTCTTAAAGGTTGTTCAAATAAATGTGCAAAATCGCAAACACAAAGCTATAAATGGTGCACAATGGAATAAATCCTTTAAAGAATAAATATTTACTTTAACATAAATTTTAAATGAATGATGTTCTTGTAAGTTGGAGAATAGGCTTGTTATAAAAGTACTTAAGTAGCTGTGAAATGAGTAGACAATGCTTTAGTAGTCTATAGGGAGAAATAATAGACAACGTACAATGAACTGACAGAATTCATCCCTAGAGAATATAAATTCTTGTGAGGAAGTACTGAATAGCAGTTTTTACGTCGGTTATTCTATGATTACTCACGGATTCTGATTGATAGAATACGGGAATCCTCCGTAATGCCCATGTTGTCAAGCCGGTCTGACAATTAACTACATCCTGATTGTGATATTCTGAAACGTGTGCAACTGTTATCATACCCAGTCAAACCAGACAATCCTGAGAACTTTGATAGAGAATTATCCTTCTTGCGTCGCCTGAAGGTTTTTGATTATGTAACACTGATATATAAGTGAATCAATAATCAATTCAAAGGAAATTTATTTAGTAATCGATATCATGAAGTACCATCCAGTGTTAGCTATTTATTAAATAATATTCCAATTTTTGTTTACCACCTTAATGTCTATGCGATTTGTGTTCAAAATAAATTTAAAGTGGTTAACAATGAGTTTCTTCCTGTAAACATAAGGCCACAGCTAACCTTTCTCCAGTAAACCCACAACAATGATATATTTAGAATATCTAATTGTATTTACAAATCCGACTAAAACAACTCTCAGATTCTGCTTAGGCTGCTCAAGAAGTCATAAGGAGCTTGGCATACAATTCTAGCCATTACAAAGTGCTGTACAAATGTGATGAATTTCTGTGAAGTAAGTGTCCTGCACTCTATGTTTCATAGAAGCAGAAGCTACAGATATCTTGTTCTACCAACTTTATTAAATGATAGAAGCGTTCCACCTGGCAGTGACAGGCCAACAAAAGATATTTTATTGTTTAAGACTATGAGAATAAGATGATCCTCTTAACCTCTTTAAGTCCTGGATTTATTAGATTAATACTCAACTATGTCCCTAAGAAGACCTTTCAGAAGTAATATTCTTTGTTCATTAAGAAGACGAGTTTCTTAGCACCAGCTTGTCCAATTCGATCAGGATCTAGTTATCTTCAATACTAACATGGCCGACCATCTGTTTCAAGATGACCTTATTTGATTCTAATGCTGTCAACGTAGTTTGGTTGTCTGAAATAATATAGAATGTTGTGTTTCTACATCACAAATTAAGAACCTATTTAGCGGCGTTGCACTCAGATCTGTAGAAATAAACTCAGTTTGGAGTTCTAACAGATAGTATCGCACTTTTTTCTCAACTGAAAGATTTCCTACAGCATTTGATTGCTTTTGTTCCCATTGTTTTTCACTCTGAATGGTAGTTGTAAATGTTTCTCCTTGAATGTTGAAAGGTTTATTTATAATAAATGACATAATATGTAAACATAATAAATAAAATTAAATATTTTTATATTTGTTTAACTCAGTCCAAAAATGTAGAATTTTTTTTCTAAACAAAATAATATAATTTTTTTTTTTTTTCAAAATAAACGATAAAGTTTCGTCTTTTAAAATGCATCCATGACTTTATAATAAAAATAATGTTAGAACTGTAAATCTAATTCAATATTTACCATCTACTTGCTCCGCGAACACAAGTCAATAAACATATTTGTAGAGTATTAAATAACTGTTAAAAATTTGAATGTTTAATTTTTTTCTCAGTTACATAACCTAACCTATCCTGGACTAGGTCTGTGGAGTACAAGACTTTTTTGTATGGAGATGGGATTAGTAGGATTTATTTGCAAGGATAAAGTGAATAAGGATAAAATGATTTCTCCTAAAAATTTGATGGAAGAAATTTCTGAGAGTTGGCGACTTGAATCTGCCAAAGAAGTAGACTTACAGTTGGAGAGCGTATATACGTAGCTATAGTTGTTTTATTGATCACACTTGAAAAGTAATTATATGTTTCTAATGTACACTTTCGTGACGAATCTATACTTAGCACAGATACACTATACTATTCTTCTAGGTAAGATGGTTTTTATAAATAATTATCGTATATTTATTGAATAAACGTTGAACGTCTTTACAAATAATTAGACGTATTGAAGAAAATAATAATATACAAAATCTATCTTAACTTTAGCCAATAATAGTTTTTATAAAATTACAAAATTTACTTATTTTATAATTGATAATTTTTTTTTTTTTTTTTTTTTTTAGAAAGAGTAAAACATAAAACATAAAATAAAATAAAATTATAAACTATAAACTATTGTAAGTTGCAATTTCAATTTATTTCATTACTTATGAAATTCCATCATATAGAGAATATTGTATGATGAGATTAAAAAACGTGAATTTTTCAATTCAATTTGTAATTAGTGGGCCGAACGACTAAACCTGATCTAATTTTATATATGACAATATCTCGAGGACGTTTTGTGATATTTTTTGTTACTTTTAAGGTAATTTCATAAGATTAAAATATAATAAAATTTGGGGGCGAGGTTTTCTCGAATATAACCCTAACAATCCAAACAAAAAATTGGTTATCGTATTCCTAAAAATATCATTTCTGGTGTTATCATTAAAAGAAGTTAAACTCTGGAGCTATTACGAAAAGTTTAGTGTCACAAATACGGCTGAACCGATTTGAATCAAAATTGTGATTAAATGGAAAAAAATAATAAAAACCTATACACCAAATCAGAGGTAACAATTACGGCTCAAGCATAATCAAAGAGAAGAAAATGAACATTTACCGCGGTAATTAAAAATTAGATTTCAATGAAATCGGCGTTGTTTTTTTCTTATTTTGGACTTAATCTCAATTTTAAGTTTTATTATGAATTTATAATTAAATATTATTTTATTCATTACATACTAGAAACTAATTTTCCTATATTTTGGTCTTAGATTGAATACCTTATAATTTTAATAACTTAATTATGTATTATGATTCGAAAATAATTATTCAATAAATCGACTAAAATCTTACTAAATCTGGAATTCATATTATGGTTATAAGAAATGAATCCAAACTTAACGTTTATAAAGCACAATGTTATAAATCCTGGTAAGCCAATTCAGATATTTCCTCTACAATCTCAGAATCAATTTCATTAGTCAAGTAATACTTACTATAAAACCGTTACACCCAAACTGACATAATTTGTTAAATGCTGTTAGCAAACATTTTGTAAAATAATATTATACACTCTGGCGGCTTATTTCCGATAATTTCTCTAAAATCTCAAAATCAACTACGTTCCTCAAATAATAATTATATAAAAAAAGTAGAACAATTGTTTTCCTAAGTCCTACTAAAAAGTAATAAAATCTAACAGCCTACTTTTAAGCAGAAATCATCTCGTCCCTAACTGCCTCAAAGCTTTAGAAGCACTCTTCTAAGCACGTTCTGCAAATAAGTCCAAGATTTACGTCCATATAAAATTAATCCAATGTTTAACATACATTGTAAATATTAGGCAATTGTTGTACCAATATCAACATTTATTTTTTTCTTAGTTTTTACCTAAATAGTGTTAACACAATGGTAAGTGAATGTTTCCCATCTAATTTCATGTAAACTAAGTTAGGTAATATTCTAGATCGATTGATTTGTCAATGGTTTATAATTTTTTTTAGAAGTCTGCACGTTGGTTAAACTAAAACAATAATTCTAGGCAAACCTCTTTAAATTTAGTTTACACCATTAGAAATGGTATGATTAAACTATTTCAACCCAGATTATACAGAGTGGTTAAAGAAAACATTCACCATTTTAATTTAACACTAATAATTTAATAAGCACACAAATTACATAACACTGCTTCAAATCTATAGAAAAACTGGCAAATTTAAAACAATAAATGACAGTGTTGTTGTTGTTATGGCGAGGTGTTATCTTTTGTTTTGTTTACATATCGTTCAAAACCTTTACCATCTATGTCAGATAGTAAAGATTTATTTAGTTTCCAAATTACGTAAAACTTAAATATAGATATGCAATCTATATAGAGAAACAACAAAACTTACTCATTTAAAGTAAAATTTGGAAATGTCCTCCTGCATAACATGTTTTCAGATGTCCTGAAAAGATTTTTGATTTCTTGGGTGTTTTTCCAAGTGTTTTGGATGATCTCCGTGCACTCTGTCCTTTGCAAAACCCTTTAGATAAAAAAGGGTCGGATGATCTGGATGATTAGAAATGCGTTAAAAGAATCCTGTCTCCAAATAAATCTATTAAGGTTACATTAAAGCACCGAATGTGTGGAAAGTTGAACCATCAGGCCTTGTGTCAGCTCTACCATCCAGTGTTTTCACAAATTCTATGAAAACTATAGGCCCACATAATCCTCACTGTTAACTTTTTTTTTTTAAATCGGTCCAACAAACATGCTTTAAACACCAATCTTCACGGCACGAAGTGGATGTTCATTAAACACCAAATCAGTTATTGGACACACAAGAGTTCTGTGAATTCATCTAATCAGATATAAGTAAAAACAAGCCTCATCTGTTATACTATGTAAGAATCTCCGGTATTTTTTCAACCTAGAACTATTTCTGTTGTAACTTTGTATGACGATGATTTCCCATTTTAGTATGTTCTATAAGATATGCCAGTCTCTTAAATTATTCGGATCAGCGATTTCATTTTCATTGAAGAGGGAAACAGTTGTTTCCATTATCCATGCGATCTATACAATTTTGCCTTGCATGACAAACTCAATCCGAAAGCTCGTTTGTTAGTAGTTAACTAGTTCATGATTCAAATGGTTATCAAATTAAAAACCGACTGTTCAAGAGTATACCGCAAGTTTGCCAACATCCACTAAACAAATATAACACGGTAACAACTTTAGCCTGGATAATAGGCTTAAAGGAATATATCAAATTTCAATATAAAAATTGTAAAGTAAAACAATATTTCCGCGTGACATTTCACTTTGAATACCGTGAATCAGTAATATCAGCTGCAGTGATTGAAACCAAATTATATGATGGAGCTGTCTCTTACGAAACAACTAAATGATAATTAATATAATTTATGAGTAAAGTTCAAAAATCGTATAGAAAGTAGGGATGATGATTAAGTTGATACAAATTTCAGTAATCCGAATGACACATGTTGACCGATTTATTTTTACTAGGCGCTGTGTATGCAAAAGTGATACAGAAGAGCAAATTACTCTTCAAGGGATTTGTAATATCATTCTGATGTTTGTAGTAATTTAATAGTTTACCATAAGGAGGTTGGATTTCTACAATATGAATCAAATAATTTATAATTAATTTATGTTGTCATATAATATGTGTAGGAAATACTTTGTAATATTTCATAATCTAACACATTCTAAATACATTTTCAAAACATTCAAATTCATTAAATTTTACATTTTCTGAACCTTTTATATACATAGTGGAAAAAATTCTTTCAACCCCTAGGTAATTTCTAAACGAGTAGAGATGAAAATTTTCAAATTTCGCCAAATCTCATAGGGTAAATCTCAAACTAAATAAACACAGTTTTGTGTTTTTCCTACTTAAGAAAAACTACCCCAATTTTTGTAAGAGGGGCAATGGTAAGATTTTTCCCTATCAGGTGACATATCGTTTTAAAGTAAAATTCAGTGTAAACTGATGACGTATATAATAAGTCTGTACACTAGTCTCATAATTTCAGTTATAGATATTGTAGAGACTTTTTGCACTAAAATTGTTCTTTTTCTAAAATAACGTCTAACCTTTCAACTACCATTAAAAAGCAGGCAAAAACCTCTTTCTCTATAAAAATTGAAAAGGACTAATCCTAAGAGGTTAGGTAAAGATTCGAAATTGTCATCTCTACTCGTTCAGAAATTACCAATAGGTTGCAAGATTTTTTTCAACTTTATAAATGTGGACTATTAAAAAGAATTAAAATCAATTTACCTAAATGCAATGTTCTTTGTTTAACAAATTAACACTTTAAGTGCTTCAATTCCACAGAGGAAATTGTAACAGTAATTGGACTAAATAACCTTTCATAACAACAGGAAATTTATTATCTCAAAATCACTAGCTAACAAAAAGTGTAGGAAATATCTCTACTTCAAGCTTTATATTCCATCAATCACCCTGTGAATTATTATACGCCAAGTAAATCTGATAAAATGTTTATCTATTGAGTGACTCATAAGGTGAATTATTATTACGTAAATTATTATTATTATTACGAGTATATACAAGGTGAGGTGGACAACGAACTGTTTTGAATGTCCAAAGATTAGTCTTTGGGGGGGGGGGGGTAACCAAATTTAAACAGACTTCATCACAGCAAGTAATTTCATCACATAAAATGTTATTTATCTATTTTATAGATTTCAGTTCATTCTTTGCCACTCCTAGCATTGTCTCAATTTCTACGGATGAGTTTCGGATGAACTGCATTTTCACCAGTAGGCTATGTAAAATATTTTTTAAAATGTCGTCCATCCTAAACGCTTCAGCAGACATTAAAAACAACGTAGACTGTACTCAAATCAATTATGCACGTCCTATAAGAATAATATAGATTATGGCAATATATATTTTACATATGTGGTCGCTTTAGTGTTTTTTTACAGCAATGACAGATGGCGATTGTCAAAAATCACATGTTTATCCCATAGATTAAAATGGAAAAACAGAAGTAGACATTTTTTAATAGCCTATTTGTGTGATACTCTATAGTATATATTAGTGTAAATAACACAAATAGTTTATTTTTACTTTATAAATAATCTATAATATAATAACAATTAACAACTGGAAAGACACAAAGGGATATGCGTGAATAAATCCAACATAGAGTTAAAACAAAACTGTTTTTTTTTTGCACGCTGGTTGAAAAGGGTAATATTTATGATTACAATATTAGAGCATTATTTATAATGTATTACATAACCTGTGATCTTTTATCCCCTTCCAATATTAACAAACTGTAATTATAGCATAATATTCCTTACCATCTGATGTGTTTCTACCCCTTTCCACAACATGCATGATGACACTATTAAAGCTACCCCTTTATCCCTTAGTGAGTAATGGCTACAACTATTCACGTCTGTCCTAACGCCTGTTCATCCCTATTTATGGAGTGACTTAAGTCTTCATTTCCCTATCCTATCTGGATTATTAACTATATTCTAAATAATTATAAAATAGTGTTTAAGTAGATAAATAATTAAGTTATACGGAAATAGATACAATCTTGTTGAGCACTGTGGTGAAATTCACAATAATAATTTGAATTTACCCCTAACCACAATCACTGGAACTTAATAAAACACAATTATCTGATTGATTGTTCTTTATTAATTATATGGCCACATATCTCAGAAACTATTAACTTTACAAAAACATATCACAAACATATATTTTGGTATTTTCTATAGCTTAAAAGATAACCGAGTTTTTGACAAAAAACTAAAAAATAAATTTCTACAACACCAAAATCGTTTAAACTAATTACGAAAATATTCAAATGAAATTAATTTTTTGTAAATTCCGAACTCGAAATAATGGATGCATTGTTATGTTCAATTTCCAACTTGTAATATAAAATTTATTTTTATGATATAATAAATGTAATAAATAGTTCTGCCTACTTAGTACAAACTGGATAGAATAAAACTCGAACAAAAGATCTCACAAAAATTAAGTTTACTTTAAACCTAATTTTACAATTAGTTATTGTAGATCATGCATCATTGAGGATGGAACTTTGTCGTTGAAACGCGTTTGATTAAGACAAGTAAACGTGATTTTTGTGAGATCTTGTGTTCAAGTTTTATTCCATCTAATATTATCTCACAAATTAAGATAAATTTATTTTAAATAATTAAAACATTTATTTATATTACAAAACTGTTTGAAGTGAACCAGGTGTAGAACGATATGTTGAATGACAGCTTGTCAAACACTTTAAAAAAACTGAATTTACACGACGATATGAATAAATTCTTTACACATCACTTTTTACGTCAATATTTAAAAATCTAAATATAAAACTGAAAGTAAACTATCAACAATGTATGATGGAAAAACTGTTACATTTCTAAAATGAATGAATATTCAAAATATGCACATCTAAAACAATACAGGTAATGATAAAGCAAAATCTATTTGCTGTCTGGCAGAGATATATTTACTTTATATATTTAAAAGTATATTTTGGGGGCGTTAATCTACGTTCCTCTTTTAAGCTACATGTATAAATATCTATACATAACAAGTATTATAATGAGAAATTAATAAATTTTATTTTATATTGTTACGAGAAGATAAGTTTGCTTTATTGTTTTAAATTAGTTTTAACGTTCTTTCTAATAAATACGAAAAGAAAAATAATTTTTTTTGAATGAAGAAAACTAAGATAAGTTCCAGAACAACTTCAATTTTGAAAATTGATAACGGAATTCGCTGCTCAAGGAATTCAAAGAGGATATTTATGAGATAGACATTTGTAGCATGTTGGGAGAAAATCATTTGAAGAGTTACAGATAGTACACAAATTACCTTATGTAGATTAACTACGCAAGAAAAATACAGGAGAAGCGCTCGCTAGAAGGGAGAAAGTTCTATCAACTCTGGAAGAATAAGAACCGAGCACATGCTAGAGGACCAAATGATGCCGGACCATGTAGGGTTCAGGGAAATTTGGTGCAGAACCCGCACGGTGATTCCTCACAGAGCAGACAGGCTACTTCTGGTGGATCAACTAAATCTGGTGTAAAGGAGGCAACAACAGCAGCTGACATCAGAGGATGTTGGTAGTGTGAAGAAGAAGGCGAAGTTTACAAATGATTTAACAGAGATGAGGAGTAATACTATAGAATCATTTAGTGATAAGGTGGCTTTGGGAACTTAGAGGTTGTGCAGTTAGAACATTTTACCATTATTTGCAAAAAAAAAACAAGAAATGTTAATTTCTTTTATATTTATAAAACTTTCTTAAGCACACATTCTGGCATCAAATCACACCACAGTCACTATTAATACATTTTATGTATTGGACCTAATCAGCTGCTTTAAGGCAGTAACCTAATTGTTACTTGATAGGGTAACTTAATTTGCGTGTAAAATCACAAAATCAAATTTAAAACACTTTACAAATTGGTCTATAGATCTATGGACAAGCTCAGGGTCCTGGAATCAATAGAACATACTAAAAGTGTGACCTAACCCGAGGTCACAAGAACACTTTCACGATTTTCATGTTTGTTTTAAATGAAAGGACAATTAAAACAAACCGCGTGAAATCTCTTCGCTATTTCACATGCGTTAAAATGTTCACCTTACTATTATACACAGAAATAAGAATACCGAATCACAGAAACGTATTAATGTATATATTGTGATTGTATCAAGCAATTTGTGACTGTGGAATCAAATTAGGGCTGTCTAAATTAAACAGCATTTTTAATAGTTGTTATCACAAAAGTTTACTTTAAAAACAGCTGATTACAATCTTTATTTTCATTATTTGTCTATGTAATGCTCAGATAAACTAATGAAAATTGTGTTTTGATTTTTTATTTACAGTAAAATGTTTTCAGTAAATTATTCTCTGAATTATACCAATAGGCAACACTCGGAAGTAGGTCTTTTAACTAGTATTTCATAATTAAAATGTTCTAAATACACTCTTACTAGAATTTCGGTAGACAAGGAAATATAATTTAAAGCACATTTAACTAAATGCAGTGTTCTTTGTTTAACAAATTTCCAGTATAAATGTCTCAATTCCACTGAGAATCAGAACACCAAGCACCGGGATTTCGTAAACGCAGTGTAGCGGTAATTGGACTAAATAACCTTTCATAACCAGAGGTAATTGGTGTTATTCCACAATCACAGTACTACATATTATGCTCCAGGGACTAGGTAACACAGTGTACAGTAAATAGGTGTACTTCAAGCTTTGTACTTCATCAATCACTTCAGTGTAATGTGTACTGTGGCGTCCCAGAGGTTAACGAACCCTGTTGATGTTACACATACACCAGGAAACCATAATATGTGTCATGGTGTATTAAATCAATCTTGAAATATTAATGATTATAGCCGAAGGAATGTTTTATACGTTCTAAATTATTCAAAAAATGTCATGTCATAAAGTTTAAACTAATATTATATAACACAAACTCTCCTGAGTGCTTACAGTAAAGTAATTAAATTATAAAACACGGTTTTCTGTTAGTATCAAGATGTTAACTTAACGATGTAAATTTTACTATATTTACAATCCTATAACATTTTATGGGTGCGAAAGTGCGATGCCATAACAACGAATCTCATAAAACTGAATAGTGGGTTAGTTTAACAACTACAAAAATTTGATGTGTTTTATAGGACTGTTATGAACGGCCCTCGAAAATATGCCTGGGTTCTTATTTTCAATTAAGTATCAAATTAGTGGTTCAGTATTTTATTAATACATCGATACAATATCTTAATGCAAAACAATAACTAGAATCCAATTGAAACACTTACTCAAACTAATAATTCAAACGAAGCATTAATTACTCAAATTAATAATACAAATCAATTACTCAAATAAATTACACCAATGAGTTACTCAAGTTAATTATACAAATCAATTACTCAGAATAAATTACACAAATCAATTACTCAAATAAATTACACAAATCAATTGTTCAAATGAATTACACAAATCAATTGTTCAAAGCTCAAAAGTATTCCAACTATCATTATAATTTAACTGAAAGAAATTACAAGTCTTCTAACGGGTGACTTTACATACAAATATAGAAATGCTTGCTTACTGTCTGTTGAGTAGAATTCCTGAGCCAAATTCCTGCACCACGGCAATCGACCTGCCGGTATCATCAAGATGGAAAGACCCCTCCCAAATCCTGCTGATCGCTTATATACCTTTAGGAGTCTTGGCTGTTCTAGTTTCGATGCAAGACAAGCATTTCAACATTTTTTTAACTGTTTCACAATAGTTGGATCATTCTGAGCTTTGTGAATATGATTTCTTCCTAATCTAACCTAATATTAACTTATTCCTAACAGGACCGAATATTAAAAAGATCAAATTTTAAAACCATGCCACAGCACCGAACATGATAAAAACCCATAGCTTCGAAAATTTTAAGATATGTTGCACATGTCCGAATTGTGGTAAGGTTCTGCACAGTGACGGAAGAAATGGAGGAAGGGTACGAGACTCGTCATTGGTTGGCGTGGAGAAGGTACTGAAAAAGAATAACATCTATCCCCACAAAACCTTCGTAACTCAGCGAATATTTATCTTAGTGAGTGCTGTAATGGAAAGTTTATAGTTCGTGTAATGACAACAATAGTTTGATTTATGAATTAATTTCTAACTTTAAGGTAAAGCTTAACATTTATAAGAGAGTAAGCGGGGGAAACTAAAAAAAAAAAGGTAATATTTAGAGGTAATATTAAAAAATAATTACTGTATTCTAAAAAAAAAAATCTTGTTTAGACATCAAATTGCGCAGTTCACGTTCAATGTCTTGTCGTAAATATGGTTATTGTTCAACTAACCTAAGCTAAACCTTTCTTCCATTTTTGCGCCCCTGATACTCGGACTATTTTATAAATGGAAAATTATATTTGTAATAATGTTTGTAATAATTATTATTTTGTTTAGTGGATAGCTGGCCTTCTGATAGGCCAAGTGCCAATCTCTCCCCTCTTACTGTCTTATTCGGAGTTATAAAACAGTCCGCTACTTATTTTAGTGTTGGTGTCATAGCTACGAAGAAATTCCCGTGGTTGTGCCACAATTAATTCAATATATTTATTAATTTCTATGATTCGATGTTGTAGCATTCGTAGCTATGGGACCTCACGTATTTTATAATTTGTAAAGTTTGAAACTAAAGGTTAGAGGCCAAAAACATACTTTTTGTGGATTAGTTAGTTTTTAATCGTACAAAATTTTATTATAGGTTGAAAAAATACATTTTTATTACATAATGAATAGTACAATTCACAATGTTCAATACATATTATGTGTTGCATGTTAAGTTTAAACAAAGAAGAAAACACTAATTTAAACGGTTTCCATTCTCAAACCGATGGACAGTTTTTCTTCTGTCTATACTAACAAAAACGCTGTTGCATCTCCTTTGCACTAAAATATATTAAATTTAGTAATGTAAATTGTATAAAATTGATTAAATACATTTTGGGAAAATATTCAGGCAGATTTTAATATTAGTTTAAAACGTTTCAGCGTGTTGGACCCAATTATAATCAAAATGGATATAACTAGGTGTTTTTCTACTAAATACAGAAATCATTTAAACTGACCTTGAATTGAAAATGTTTAAGTTATAGTTTCATACTATGTTAAGTTGAATGTTTATATTTTCCGTAGTTGGCTACCCTGTTTACACGATATCCAATATCCGCTCCAACTCGGTCACATTTCTGCCTCTCCCTTAATAACGGATATTACAATCATCTTTCACCTAACCTAAAATATAACATTAAATTATACATTCCATACAACATCACTAATTTTAATTTATCCTTTTCTTTAATTTTTGGTAAAAAGTTTTCAAAAATTATGGACTCATGGTTCGGTTCTCAAATTTTCAAATAATTAATATTGGTCAATAATTGATGAACATATAAAACATCAATGTACTATTTGTGTACTATTTGTTCACCATCAGGGTTGATACAATATGAAGTACAAATCGAGCCTCTTTATTTATAAAAATAGCAAAAAACATGGAAAACCACGAAAATATTACGTTTTTACTCCCGTTCTAAAACTGTAAGAAATCCAAATATGTTAAAATATTAACTTGTTTGATTTTCAATCTTACAACTTGATGTATCTTACCATTTAATATTTTTGAGATACGGTTATATCAATGTTTCAAAAATTAGGGTTTGGGGCATTATGGATAAATTTTCTTAATGGTCCTATAGTATATATAGCTCTTTTAATGCTGATTCTTACATTTTATAGTTTTGTTTTTAAATCACTTTTAGCAAAGTCACACTTGCCGCCATTTTGAAATTATATGAGAAAGAAAACTGTTATATTAAAATGTTTAGTTTTATAAGTACTTTAAAATAAATCAACACTTGTTTCATGATTACATTTGAAAATTTAACCTGGAAACTTTGGTTTCTATTCTCTATCCAAAAATGAAAATAATATTTTTAAAAGATTACCCTACCCAAACAATATTTAGTTTTTTTACAATTTTATTTCGTCTTTTAAGTTAAGAGATTTTCCCTTTATATAATTTACACATTTTATCAGAATTTTGTGTTACATGAATAGGGTTACTATGAAACAATTTTCTACATTGTGGTCATGTGGAATATCGTTTTAAAATCCTTTATTTTAATTCTAATTTGCTTTTATTTTTATTTGGTTGTTTTTTTGTTTGTTATTATTATGTGTTTTAAAAAATTGCGGATAGACTGGAAATGAAACATTTTCCGAATTATGTTTAAAAGAATTATTTTTAAATTTTACTAGTAGAACATACCCTAATGGTTTCTTCTTGTCTTCGTGAATCACCCTGTATAAGGGTTGTTTAAATAAGTAGACCTAGTAACTTTTCAGATAAATTAATTTAAGAAAACATTACACCTAACTTTTTGAGTGTTACCATGAGAGTGTGTCTTTTCTATATTCAGTGTTGCCAATTTACAACACATAATATTTTACGACCTATGATTTATATTGGTAGAACACAAACTTGATTATTTTCATACAAATTTAATTAATACCATCCTACAGAATAAAACCGGCTAAACACCTATCGGAAAATAGCGACACCTGGACATTTCTCCTTTTCCTATTTTTAGATTAATGGAAATCTAAAAACCATAGTTAATTGTTAAATTACGTGTCTAAATATTTAGCAATGTGTTATTTTTCAGGATGTTCATAATATTGTAAAAGGGTCTAAATAAAATTGAAGTAACCAAATAAAACCGAGAAGTAATTAAAAAATCGGCCTCGAGCTGTACTGTGGGAACTCATTGGTAGAGCAGTAATTGTAATTGAGTTGCAAATTTAAACAGAAAATAAAGTTTGTATTTACCTCATTCAATTCATGCTTTTGTTCGATATTTATTATAATGATCGAGTCGAATATTCATTAACACTATAAAAAGGAATTTTATTTAGTTGAGGAAATGATATAGTTTTAGATTTTAGTTTTAGTTGCAAAAATTATTAGATTTAAAAAAATGTCTGTAATATCTATCTAATAATCAGTATTTGCAAATTGATTGTTATCTCTGAATGACAGGATAAATTAATTAAAATTTGATTAAAAGTTAATTTTTTGTAACTGTAATTACATGGAACTTTAAAATTGACGCGATGCTTTTTTGTGGATTCAGTCGTTTACCAACTATCTGTGTCATTTGTATTTGACATTAATAATTTACATATAGATTGCCAAAACAAATTTTGAAGTTTCCCGATAGCAGTTTCTGTGTTGTCTCAAAATCTTCAAAAAAACTTTTCTTTTTTTTTTGTCGTAAAGATCTCGGTTAAATTTATTGAGCTGCAAATTTCGTTCTCAGCTTACAAAATAGCAGATAATTTAAAACTTATTTTCTTTATTAAAATGTTGTAACTATTTGTATTTGAAAACAAAATTCACATTCCACGATTGCGGTTATTGATAATTCATTACAATTGTATATATTCATGTCGCGGCAAAAGAGAAAATAAATAGTTACATATATGGATTTAATATCCCTCTAAAAATACTTTTTTTATAAAGTATTGCTTTGGAGGTGCAGATGTTGAATCTTCAATCATTTTAGAATTGTGAAAGTTACCAGCGTACAATGGTGATGTATACTTTCAAATTTTATATTTAGATATTTAAATATTGACGTCAAATGTGACGAATCACACAATAAAGAAGTTATCAATACCGTGATTTAAATTCAGTTTAGTTTGAACGTGTCCGACAATCTGACCGGCGATTTACTATCCCAAGCAGCATTTTAATAGAGAGACAGTACTATTTATTATTTCTCAAAGTAAATTTTACAATACAAGTTGGAAATAACACCATCTTTCCAGTATTAGTAATAGCCTAAAGAAAAAACTAATATTTTTTTTTTATTATTTTTTATTGTGTAATTTAATAAACAACTATTATTAAAATATATTTACAGTCTTTAAAAACAAATAAAGACAACATATTCAACATTTTTTTAAATTTATTTTATTTTAATCTAATTAAATTTATACAAATAAATTATGAAATTAAACAAAATTGGAAAAACAATTTCCATTAACTTTTCTCATTCAAGAGCACGTCAGAAAAATAGAAACAATTATAAAGTTGCGCAGGCAATTGTGAATTATAATTTATATATTTATTGGTGTGAAGTCAAATACATTTACCGAATTTGTTAAAAATTCAAAACAAATCAAATTTAATTGGAAGTTTCTTTGCTAAATTTAGAGAACTGATTTTATATATGTATATAGCCTTAATTTTAAATTCTTTATCAAATCCCTACAAATAATAATATACTATTTCGAATTACGACACAAACGTATACATAAATATTCAACTCATACAAAATATTCCCCAATTTCTCAACAAATCCTCAGTTAAAAAAAATAAAATAAAAACATGATAATTTTAACGAAATATTTAACATATATATTTTTTAAGATTTTTACAACTGGGTTTTTCTGTAATTCGATCACAAATTTTCGATATAAACTCTACTGGAGAAATTTGTAATCTTCAAACTCACTAGTTTACTCCTTTATATGTTTTATCACAAACCGAGTCTAAACAAACTCAGTGGAACAAACTGAGTAAGTTCGTAAAAAAGGATTCTTACTGAAGACAATATTATAATTTAAAGATACTGACCCACTCTGTGAGAATATAATTTATTTGTTAAGTAACTAATTAATTCCTTGAACACTGAAATAATTCTTCAATAAATTAACAAAATATTATAGCACATTTTGTGAGTAAGATATTGTTTTTACGAAAACATGAACAAAATAATTAATTAAGATAACAATTAATCCCTAATTTCATATTGTACATCCATAGACTCTAACTTAATTCCTGTTCTCCTCACCAACACATAAAATATGTAACATACGTTTCATCTTCGTTTCATCTTATGTGACTGTGGTTTTAGTTGTTTTATGTTGTTTAGTTGGTTTAACAAACAGTAATTTTTCTTTATGTTTATATATATTTAAAAAAAATTAATATGTTCACACAATTATGTTATAAAAATGATAGCATACTCGGTTTTGTAGGGAGAGCATAATAGAAATTTTGCATCTGTAAAAAGTAACTACGATACTATCACTAATTTCCCTGTTTTTGTGGACAAATTCATGATGCTACAGAAATACTTTATTACTATTTTACTATTTCTTATTAATAAACGCTCCACGTCGATTCGGAAAGTAAAAACATTTATTTATATAATATAAAGTTTTTGTGAGATAACGCTCAATGGAAATGAATGTAGGATACAGCGTTATTTTTCTGGACACTTTAAATTATTCTCTAAAAATAATTTAAATGCAACCATTTGTATATGTATTCAGTGATCTATATAAACTTTATCAGTTAACCACATAATAACTCAACTTTTTAAAACTAATTTTAGATTTAGTAAAAATATATCAAAATTGTTCTGTTAAAATGTATGCATTTATTCTGTCTCATTGCGGAAATTAAATAATTTATTTTAATATTTTTTTATTTTATAACATTGAGATAAGCAATTCTTTGTTTTACTAACAATAATACTCCGTTTAATATAATTAGAATATCAAGTTAAAAACCCTTTACTACAAAAGAAAAGAAAACAATAGTTTTACATATGTACGTAATACGAACAAATACTACTTTTTGCGAAAAATTTATAGTTATTTTTTCCAATCGTCTAAGAAAGAAATTTTATTGAAGTAAGGTTTAAAAACATAAGCACGTAGATGGTGAAAATGAAATAAAATATTAGGAAACATTCAACCCCCGTGAAACGCTGGAGTTAATATAATGAAGAAATTTTAGGAAAGAATTAATTTTGTTTATTCCGTACAATGGATTAGAAATAATTTATTATCAAAAAGATACGCCTTTTATAGAAATCAAGAGCATGGGATAGAAGGTCTCAAAGGAGGCTGATATCCAAGGATGGGTATTTTTAAACTTTTAAAGAAATTATGGGTTAATAAAAATGTGGAATATAGCAAGAATATAAAAGAAAAAATACAAAACTGGAGATATAATTGGTAAAATACAGGAAACATTTTAAAGGATTAGTAAGATAGGAACAAGGATTGGTGATTAGTAAAGACCTATTCATCCATCCTCAACGCACAACCTTCTATACAGTTTCCCACCATGGTACACTCTCTTATTACTATCTAATTATCGGTTGTGATGACGCTGGTACAAATTACGTTATTAGCTAAGAATTCCATTCAACTGACTACAAGTGTTTTGCTTAACAAGCAGATTCCAACCCTCAAATCAACCTGTACTTTTTCCCGGAGCTATACCCAATCCAAGCCTAGCTGGCCAACATTTCGCGCGTTTTGAGTTTGCACTCTGCAGGTCGAATACGCTTTGAAGCTAAACCGGAATACGTTAAATGCTCGCTTAATCTTAGTGATTAAATTGTATCCAATTGAACAATAGTGTCAATCAAGTATTGTAGAAGTATTATATAATGTGTACATTAGTTTGTGTTGTGGTGAATGTGAGTGTTCTAGCTGGAACAAAGTGAACATTTCTTGTAGTCAGTTTGTACAAGACATTTTTACTAAAGTCTTCGACATAAGGTTCCCACTTATTAGTTCTAAGACATAAATTTTGGTGTTCATTATTATGTTTTACGATGAATTTATTTCCACATTATTAAATCAAGTTGTTAATAATATACCTCCACTATAATTAAAATTCTAAATTCATTCATCAGTGTTATTTTAGAATTGTTAATTTTTAGACAATTCAAGATGATTAAAAGTAGATATTTACGTTCAAGGGTATTGCGAATCGTTGTTTCAATTTATGGCTGGATAAAGCAAAAACTCTAGAGTAAGTATTTAAACTTTAGGATGTAAATTCAGTTGGATAAGATTAAAACCACACCTAATGAAAATAAAGAACAATTACTGTTTGTCGCTTAGACTGTACTCCTTCCAGCTGATCAAATAACTGTCTTTAAAAATAACAATGTTATTGCTTTCGTAACAAAAGTGAAAGAGTCAAAGAAAAGGAGAAGCTCTCTCACCCTAGATTTTTACAAAAGTAAAAGTGGAATATTGTATTGTTATCCAAGCTTAGTAAATGAGAAAAATTCCATAATAGGTTTAGTTCCACCCTTAATTTTTAACTTAGGCTGATTTAAAAAATAATAAAAGTGGAATTATTATATTATCGTCCAAGCTTAGTACTAACTGAGAAAAATTGCATTAATAAGTTATATCAGGAAGTTTGTCAAATGGAAGGTACAAGATTCCAACATACACGCAGCATATTGCGAGTTAAAGAAGAGCAAGTAATATAATAATTTAATAATAACGTTGGTACAGTTTTTTGAAGATATATCCTTTTTAGATATCCTAAGTCCAGAAAGATAATTTTGGAATTGAGGAATTGAATTTGTCTCTGTTGAATGTGCAATGCTCTTCAACCCAAACATATTGACCTATTTTACCAAATTTGGCAAGTAGACAAATTTTGCATCGATAAATCAAAATTTGGTGGTACATGAGACAAAAACACAAAATTACAAATTTACAAAAATCTGCTCTAACGGTTTTGCTCAAGTGTAGCCTCTAAGTACACAAACAAAACAACGGCAAATTGGTTGACAACTCTCCAAAAATACTGGTTCGTAAATTATCAGTAAAGAACAAAAATCCACCACGAGCTTGTTCTAAAAGATGTAATTTTTCAAAATTTCAATTTTAAATTAAATTTTAATGAAATATGAAGATTAATGGCCCAAACTCTTGTTCACAAGTAAAACCTATTACGGTTCAGAAATAATGTGGAGAAAACAAACATTTTAAACAAACACGATTTACGCTAAGAATGCCTTTACGATACAAGGAGTACATATTTAACTATTTAAATATATGTACAGATTTAATAACCCATCAAAGTGAATATATTGCTATCAGTCAGCAAACATGTCACAAGGCTTGCATTGCTTTGAATCGAATTCATTTTAGAAATATGACAGTTTTTCCAACATACATTGTTGATGCATACTTTCAGTTTTATATTTATATTTTAAATATCGACATCAAAAGTGACATATGCAGGATTTATTTATATCGAGGCTTAAATCAGTTTAGTTATTTTTAGGTGTTTGACAAGCTGTCCTCCGGCATGTTTATACACCTGGTCTACCCCAAGCAGTACTGCAGTAGACACATAAATATCACCGTTATTTTTTCGAAAAGTAAATTGTATAATACAAGTTTAATAAATCATTGCTTCGAGTACTTGATATTGGGATTTAATACAATAGGAAATGAATTTATATGAACTGTACGAAAACACTGCATAAACTTTCTCAGTTATCCATAACAAAAATGAAATAAAAACTAACAAAAAGTATTTCTCACCAAATTTAATTTAGTAGGTTGTCCCTGTCAAAAATGAAAATTAACCATAGATCGTATCGTAATAATATTTGTTTGTTTTTTTCAAAAAATAATCACTTAAACAAAGTAATAAAAGGTAAAGATACCTTTTTATTCATATATAAATCTATTTATATTTTTAACAACTATCTTAAAATCGTCATCAAATACCATAATTTTTTTTTATATATAATTTGAGCAACCTTTGTGTACGAGGAGGACCTTAATTCATGTTTCAATTCAATAATTTTCCCTTTAATGTCCTTTGTAATAATCAGCAAATCAATGAATTTAATAATAAATGGGTAATTAATTACCTTGTTTCTCACCGTCAAGCACTCTGATACGTATCCTGTTGGATTACTGGTTTCAGCGGATCAAGCCACCATCATCACTTCAAACCTGAAAAAGATGTTAGAATAAAAATCGAACACAAAATCTCACAAAAATTACGTTTACTTAATCAAACGGGTTTCAACCTCAATGTCGTCATCCTCAGTGATACATGAGCTACAATAACTAAACTATAACTTATAATTTATAGTTATACGTAATTTTGTGATATCTTATATTCAAGTTTTATTCAATCTAATATTGCCCCACAAATCAAGCTCAATATTTATTTATCTGAAAGGAAAAAAAATTTAAAAAAATAAAAAGATGTTTTTTTTATTCCAAGGAACGTGTCGTTAAAAAACTACATGTAACTATGACATAAAAACACTGATATAAACACAAACACTTAAAAACTTGTCCAATATACATCAGTGAAAAAAAAATTTTAAAAATAAAAAACGACATATTATGTAAGTATTAGTTGATACACTTGTTATTTTGTGGAGAGCATGTTCAATTTCAATCTGGAAGTTTCAGGTTTGATCTGATGATGGTAGCTTGATCTGCCGAAACCGTTAATCCAACAAGATATTTATAAGAGCGCTTGACGGTATGAAACAAGGTAATTACCCATTTATTATTAATATTGCATTCTTGGAAGCTAAGAACATTGTTTTAATAAATTTGAGTCTTCAAATTGGTATAATGGGATTTAACAAAATAAAATTACTCTTCAAAATACCAAGAAAACACGTACAGGGTGTTTTAGGAGGAAAGATTCATACTTTTTTAACTGATTGTAGAGCTAAATATATAACAAACGTTTCATATAAACATAAGTCTGGAAACACTTCGTTTTCTGTCTTTTGGCCATTTTGTGTTTTTTTTAGAAAAATAAAACTATAGAAGTTATTAAGATTTCGAGTCGAAATTTGGTATAATGTTTTTTTTATACTACATTTTACCAATACTTAAAATCAAAACTTTATCCTATACAATTAAAAATTAGGAAATTTTCATTTTTTGAAAAGATATCAATATTTAAACTTTCAAATCCTCGCCATTTTGACAATTTATAAGATAAAATTGTCATTTTCGATATACTGGCTGGTAAAACTCATGCAAATAGTGTATACCAAATTTAACCTTGAAATTTTAAAATTTTTTTGTAGTTATCATCTTTTTTTTTTTTTTAATGGTCGATAGATAACGAAACGTGTTTGAACATTTATACAAAATGTTATCTTTATTCTAACGTCATAAATCACTTTTCTGATTTAAGACTTATATATTTAAAACGCCCTGTATATACACTGACTTCAAACAGACTGGATGATGTAGCTTAAGATTATGTAAATGTTTTATGTCCACTTAAATTTTAATTGTTGTGTTTCAAAATATTCGTTTAACGTATCTTTTTTAATACTCGTACAATGTTTTTTTTTCCATTTTAGTACAGGGACTATTTTTTTATAATCAGTATACCAATTGTAGGATATGTAAGTTTGGTAATCATCAAAAATTTCGACCTCTGTTTTTGACTGATTTTCACGTTTCAAGAGCTCAGAAAACTGAAAATATGATATTCAACAGCTGTTCGTCTGACGTCAATGTCGTCTGTAGGTAAGCACGATAGCGGGCACAAAAATAAAGATAGAAACATTAAATTTGATATAGAGGACTATAGCGTATTCAGACAGAACCATATTGAAATTTAGCAAAAATCTTATTTAAATTGTAAAAATGGGTGGTCATTCCCAACTTACAACATACTAAATTGCATAATTATTCTTGACGGTAACCACGTAATATCTGACCGTCAAGAGCTTCATCAATATATTTAGCTTCGTGGCCATGTAGGACTATAGCACAAACAAAGTGAATGGAGACATTTCAATAAAGGCTATACACATCTACAAGTCTTTTAGGGCCTATCCGTCTTCACGAAAGTAGTGATATACAAGTACGAAGTTCAGAAAACCTGTAACAAATGTTTTAAACAAGCTTACCCTACTTGTTAAGATCCCTCAACCAGTACAATATAACATTTCCTTCGAGGCCAAAAAAGAACCTTTGGACATTCCATTTAAAGGACCTGCTTGTATTACGTTGTATGGATGGGACTGGGTAAGTAACATGATGGCTCCATCAACTTGATCTAATGTAGCCTAGACTAGTTATAGTGAAACGTTATGGCCACGAACCTACCTCCATCTCGAATAAGGAGTAACCACTATTAAGAACTATAGCACTATCATTTTCATTGATGCACATCACTAAAACAAATCATCATATACAAACAAAACTGCACATTGCCACACCCAAATTCACTTGGAATAATACACACACTGTGTACATTAAACAAAAAATCTCATTTTCTTTTGTCAGTAAATTTCAAAGATCAAATTTTAATACTTTTGCTATTAAAATACTGTCTCTGTTTATTGCGTAAATTAACATTTTATTATTAATTCTAATCAGCTTCAAAATAAAAAATACTGTTTAGAATAACGAAAAGAGTAATTTTATTTTCCGACTAAAATTAATTCAATTAAAATTATTGTTATTCCTCTAACTAAATAATTTGCGTCTTAGAAATTATAACAATTCACATTATTATTATTATAAAGAATCTAAATAGACATAAATAAATAAAAGAAATAATGTGTATGCACAACTATACACTAACAATCAACAATTGTTAACTGTTTATTGGATGATTGATTGCTAATGTTACAATTTCACTAACAATCAGTATTGCTACATTTATCGCCAAAAAAGAAAGGAAAAACATTATTATACGTTTTATTATAATTTTATCGGTTGGCAGAACTGGCACGATTAGTTGCTGTCTATGCAGGACACCCTGATGATGTAGCTCAAAAAACTAATAGTATGGACATAATATATGGATTCAGTATTTTGCACCCCTATTTCATAGACTTCTATTGATACATCGAAGTGTTGCGGGTTGCATATCTTACCCCCGAATGTCAGACTATCTCATTGGATATGCAAAACAATCATTTAAAGTTTCTTTCAATCATTGTACGTGTATTTTGTTGTAGTGAAGATATTTCAGTCTGTTATTGCAAGTATTGCGTACTGAAAATATAACTGCGGTGTTTTAATTATGGTTGTGTGTAAAATAATTGTCAAAATTAAAAGGTATCAATATAAATAACTCTAATTTCATACAAGATATCTTTTAGAAAATTCTGCTGAGATCACAACACATTTGCTATTAAAAGAAACCAATTTCCAATTATCATCCAGCTGCAAATAATATTGGTTAAATAATATTCACACTGTAAAATATTTGACAATGTGTTAGAAGTTATTTTATAAAAACCGAATTTAAATGTTTATCTCAAAAAGCGTATGTTGAGATTTTTGCTGACAGTACCATTTTACAGTCCCATAGTTTTAAAAAAATGTTTTTTAAGATGTCTTTTGTGTGGGATCTATCGTCTACAGCCCAAACTCGTAGACCTGTTGTATTCAAATTTGCTGTTTAGTTATATCTCGGGACGTTATTGTCATTTTTTGACCAATTCAAAACTTGGGGTTCCTACCTTAAGAAAAACAAAATTATCATTTTTATTTAAATAACGTACCTTCTTTAGTTTCTCCTACGTTTAGGTACTGGAGGATCGAAAATAACAAACACTCTTTTTTATGTCAATGATCAAAAACGTTTATAAATATTTCCATTCGTATCCTCAGAGGCTCATTATAGTGAGTACGGTAGTGGCAATCCCGACGGATTGTAGCTGGATCTACACTTTTTTGCATTTAGTTGTTAGTTGATATCTTTCTTTCATCTTTCCTATTAATTCTCTCTTGACCCACTCTTGTTCTCTTCCGAACCTTATGCTATTAGAGTATTCGAGAGCTAAGGGTCAAATATACCCTTTGACAGTAATTTAATCTATTCTAATTTTACACTCGTGAATTAATTTTTTTAAAAGTGGGTGGATAAACATATGTAAATACTTTATTAACACATAAAAGCTTATAAATAAATTTAATTAAAGTTGTAATATGACTTACATAGAGGCTATTTACCCAACGTGACTTTTAAAGTTTCCTCCAGCTTTAGGTAATTATAAAGGCCGTGACTTTTGTTTTAAATATGCAATTTCATCTTTCATTGTTTGTTACCAATTAGTCATTTCACTGGAGATTAATTCCAACAACAATGAAACTCAAGCAGTACCAGACTTAAAGCCTGTTATTTCGTAACTCCTTGCTATATATAGTAATCTTTTGTATCGAAAAATAAAATATATTTGTTGAATAAATTTCTTTTATTATGTATTTAGTAGAATGTACGAAGTCTATATTGATTTGTTTACTGAAATATCCGTTTTGCTATCTCCTAAGTAAAAAACATAATTATAATGACCGTTAGTATTTTACAATAAAAAACCTTTGACTAAACATTATCTGTGCAATAACCGACCATTATCTTTGGGATAATGTATCTTTGTGATAAAATACATATTCTGATCTGTGTGAGCGATAATTTATCCATTATAAGTGTTTCCTAAAAATCACTGAGGTCCATAAGTAGCACTATATGGTTTTCCCTGAATATCTTATTAAGAATATTGTTCGTCATCATCCTGGCTGTCGCCTGTTCCTGAACCGTTGCAAAACCTAAATTAGTCATAACTGTACAACGGTACTCTCAATCATCTAAGTACTTCTAGGTTCCTGTTTTATAGCAACCCATATTCTTACACATTCATTGTTTTCGTAACTTTGTACAGTACGACTTTGGACCAGATTTTTTCATTGGTCCTGATTCATAACTCCTTACAGATCAGATGTCTCCCTAACCAATAAGTAAAATTCTCTACAAGTTAATGTTTTGTTGTTTTTTTACAGGATATATATATCAAACTCAGAAATCAATTTTTCAAATTGAAATATTCTCTACACGTTTAATTGCCTGATTTAATTGTATTATTAAAGTTTATAGCATAAACCTAGATATCAATTTTGCATATTAAAATATTCTCCACAATTTTAATGTCTTATTTTTGATCTCATATTGAAAGTTATTATTATAGCACAAACCTAACCTAACCAATTTTGCATATTGAACAATTCTCTACACGTTTAATTTCCTGATTTAGTTGTATTATTAAAGTTTATAGCATAAACACAGAATCCAATTTTGCATATTGAAAAATTCCCGACAAATTAATGACTTGATTTTCTTCTTTTTTTCGAACATTGATAACATTAAATCGTACATTAAAAAGCATAATTTTCCAAATCAACTTTGAAGTGAAATTTGAAGTTCTTAAACCAGATAAAAAATTACATATTGTACATTTGGGTGCCCAGTAACGTATAAAAAATTAACTTTGAAAGCTGTACATTATTATTTAATTTTAAACACAAATGAATCTATTTCATCACACTTACACATGTAAATGTGTATTCAATATTATCCGATGAATTAACATAATATATTTGATTAATGTAAGATATTTATTTTAGAATACCTACGATATTGTCATTTAAAATAAGGAAAAGATACAAAATATAAAAACCCAGTTATTATGAAACTGGAAAAATTCAACATTTTCTAAAAGGACTTTACTTAAAAATAAATACTTTTCAAACATTCAATTAAAAATGAATTAGGCCTAAATCCTAGGCTTATTTGTCGAACGTGTTCCAGCGAGCTTTCCACAGCTTTTAGGCAATTAAACAGCACGTGACTTTTGTACAGAAGTAAGCATATTTACCTTACTTATATTTATTATTGGTTTGTAATCATCTTACACTAGTATTATTTTTTATATTATTGTATCTAGAGGACTATTAATTGACACTTCTTTTAATATTTAACTCTCAATACTAATTACGGTGTAATAAATATATCAACAAAGTATTTCAAATTCATTTCTTACTAAACAATACTTATAAATAAATATTGAGCTTATTTTTGAGTTAATATTAGATAGAAAAATATAAGTTTATTATAGTTTAGTTATTGTAGTTTGATTAAGTAAACGTAATTTTTGTGAGTTCTTGTGTTGAAGTTTTTATTTTCTATCTAAACAATACTTTTTAATTTTACTATTAAAATCCATTTACTCATTGTTGAGACCTTGATTTATGAAGCAAAATACACTTAAAAATAGCGTTGATATGTCAACTATTGAGTTATGAAAGCGAGAACAAAAGCTATTATCTTCCCTCTACAATTTAGGTGAAAATGAATTGCTGTTTACTTAGTATCTAGATAATATTAAAACAAATATCGCCAAATGATTTAAAACATCATCATTAAGCAAAATTTAAACCAATAAAGTTTTAATCTGAATTTGAATCATAATTAAAAGGTAAGGTCGATATCTGGCACAAATATTTAATAGAAGGTTGAGCTGAATTTAATTTCTTATATTTTTTGTCAAAATAAAACCAAAAGGGAGTGAAAAGATTATTTGAACGATTGTAACAATACATCTAATATAATTTAATATTTTGGGGGTTTTCTCTAGAAAAAATTGACAATATGGTATAAAAACCAATAATAATATAAACTAAATTAGTGTATTTTAAAGTTATTTATTACTATTTTGCATTTATTAGTATTGTTATTTTATTTATTTATTTTTCTGGGGTATATTTTTTTAATTATTTTATATTATTTATATTTTTTGTTTGTATACTTTATATTTTTTAAATAACGCAAAAAAGAGATGACTATTGACAATGAAAAGTTGTTTTAAAAAGTATAAAAAATTAAATGAATGAATAATAAAATTAATTTTATTTTGCAGTGATGTACATGTTATTTTTATATTGCTTTTGTTTTTCTATAAGTATCTTTTTTGTTAATATTTTGTTATATTTTTAAAATGAAAAGTTATATTTTTAAATTAGCACCAGCCAAAAATGTTTCAAAAAGTTAACTTGTTATTTTGTATGCTTTGATTTATTTACTCATTTGTGAGAGACAGAGCCATGTAGTAAATTCAATCCTGAATCAAACAAAAATATAGCTTTGATATTCTGCCGCCTGCTTGCTGTCAATATAAAAAGTCTATTAAAATATTAATTTATGTTCTGCAACGAAGAAATATTGCTTTGTTGCTAGCAAGCTCATTTTGTTCGTTCAATGTGTAAGTAATATAATGGATACCTTATTTTCTAGGCATGTTATAGTATTATTTATGTATCCTGTTAGACATTTTAGATTGTAAGAAACATTTAGCCCAGAACTCATACTTTGCCTGTCGTACTATACGTTCTAATAAATAAGTAGAATGTCTAAAAAACTTATTCTGATTGTTTAAAAAATACATTGAAGTTTGCAGAATGGTACAATATGATATTTGCAAGGTTCCTACATGTACGAATACCAAATGTTTTAAAAGATCATCGTTAAGTAATCCGTGTGGGATGCTGGTCCCATATCGGACGCCTCCCCAGGTGGCGGATAGGGGAACGCCTCTCAGATATGAGTGGTACCGGGGAAATCAAATACCCGGGGCGGACCAAAAACCAGATAGGGGAAGGTACCCCGAAAATAAACCAAACATGGAAGCTCAGAAGGAGAAAAAAGTTACGGTGCAGGGAGTAGGATCCCCAGTACCGGCACGGGGAGCGAGCAAGCAGGCTTTACCCGGGTCGTCAGCAAGCTACTGCAAGGACAAAACTGTATCAGTAGAGATGGAGAAAGAAGACCCTTTTAAAAGAAGTTCGATATTAACTCGATCGCCATCAGAAAACAAAAGTTCGAAGACAAATGTCAAAAGTTCACTTCTTGAGGACTCCAGAGAGAATGAGAATCTTCAAAAGGAACACAATGAAGTTGCAGAAAATGAGTTATTTAAACTAAAAGAGTTAACCATAACTGATAAGGAATTGGTAACCCAGAAGGAACTCGCTCTATGGAACCATCTTCAAGTAGCTCAACAGGATGTTCAGGCATTGAAGCAGGAAAATTCTGAACTAAAACAAGAACTAGCCCAGGTAATGCAGAGAATTAAACTTTTAGAGCGTAGGGAAGTAAGTCAACGTGAGAACATAGTCTATGAAACCGATGAGGAAGAGCTCACAAAAGAAACGGAATGGATACTTAATAAAATGAAAAGGAATAAGAAAAGGAAAGCTAGCGATTCTCCTGAAATCTCATTGACTCCATCTACTTCAGGTATAAATCGAGCGGGAGGCTGTAGTGAGAAAACGGAGCGGTCAATACAAGTGAAAGACAAAGGAAAACAATCTCCACCACCAATAACTCTGGAAGGATGCGTGGACTACGGAATAGTTCATAGTCTTTTGTCAAGCAATTGTCAGCAGGGTTTCAAGGTCACCTATCTCAGCAGTGGCGAACTTAAAGTTAATGTTGTTGGAGAGAGTTGCTATAGAAACTTGGTGAAAATACTAAATGAGAATAACTTTAAATGGTTTACGTATGAAGATAAAAACAACAGAGAAATAAAAGTCATGGCTAGGCACTTACATCCTTCATGTAAACCAGAGGATATTAAGCAAGAGCTAACAGAAAAGGGATTTAAAATATTAAATGTTGTGCATATCCTGGAAAGGAAAACAAAATTGCCTTTGCCTTTGTTTATGTTATGTTTTAGCAAAGAGGAAAGTGTGCAAAAAATATATACGATTGTTAATAATATAATGGGTATGAAAGTTAAGATTGAAGCGTTGAGGAAACCAAAAATGGTGCCTCAGTGCAAACGATGCCAGAGACATGGCCATACTCAAAGGTTCTGTGGAAGAGATGCAAAATGTGTAAAGTGTGCCGGGAATCATATTTCTAGCGACTGTCTAAAAAGCAAAGATACTCCACCAATATGTATTAATTGTGGTGAGGCTCACCCAGCAAGCTACAGAGGTTGTGAAGTAGCAAAGCATATACAGAAAATGAGGGAAAAGACTATTAGCAAAAGAAATACTAAATCAACAGAGAGTACTCAGCTAAGCCATTTTCAAGAAGAAATTCTAGTAAAAACAAACATTGAGGAAAGCAAATTAAGGCAAACAAAACAATTCGACTCTTATGAGAACAAGGTAGGAACTGCTATCACTAATAAAAAAGATGAACTTGAGGAGACAACTACTAATCAGCTGCTTCAAAAATTAATTAAAAAAATTGACCAACAAGAAAAGCTAAACGAAAGGGTACTCGACAGACTCACTAAATTAGAAAGTGGTTTTAGAAAATCAATTAATAACATGCCTTTAGTAGGGAAACAAAAATGATGGTGATGGAGACTTTGAGAATAGCAGCCTGGAACTCTAACGGCCTCTTGAAACACAAACATGAGTTGGAAATATTTCTTGAAAGCCACAAAATTGATATATGCCTTATCTCGGAGACCCATTTCACTAAAGAATCTTATATTAAAATAAAAGGCTACCAGATATATAATACTATTCATCCTAGCAATAAATCGCGTGGTGGAACTGCTGTCATTATTAAGGAAAACATTAGTCATTATGAAGATATTAAATATGAGACAAATGAAATTCAAGCTACCTTAGTTAGAGTCAAAACTGAGTCTAAGGATGTGACAGTAGTAGCGATATACTGCCCACCTAGACATATAATAAAGAATACTCAATTTGAAGCATTTTTTCAAGGGATGGGTAACCACTTTATTGTGGGCGGAGATTTAAATGCCAAGCACACATATTGGGGTTCCAGGTTAATATCACCCAGAGGAAAGGAACTGTATGAGGCTGCGATAAGTTATCGGTGTGAATTTCAGTCAACAAGCACACCTACATACTGGCCGACTGATAATAGGAAAATTCCAGACCTAATAGATTTCTTCATTTTGAAGGGAATTAATAGCAACTACACAGACATTGAGGCGACTGAGGAGCTTTCATCTGACCATACGCCCATTATTCTTACTGTCAGCCAAACAGTTATAAGGAAACGAAAACCTTCCACTCTGGTAAACATTCATACCGACTGGGATGGATTTAAAAATGATTTGGATCGCAGAATAAACCTTAAATCGCCTCTTAAAACAATAGAACAACTGGAGACTGAGCTTCAAAACCTAATTGCTAACATCCAATTATCGGCTTGGGAAAATACTCCAAAAGTCGAAGGGAAAACCAGAGGAATTAACTATCCTATCGAAATTCGGGAAAAAATAAAAGAAAAAAGAAAAGCAAGACGAAGGTGGCAAGAATCACGAACACCACTGTCCAAAAATGTGTTAAACCGGTTAGGTAAGGAATTGAAAAATATGATTATTGAAATAAAGAACGAAACCTTTAGTAACTACATGGGTAATTTGTCATACGATAAAACCATTGACTACTCCTTGTGGAAAGCAGCTAGATCTCTTAAGAGACCTATTACTCAGTCTCCTCCTTTGAAGAAAGAAGATGGAACTTGGGCTAGAGATAGCAAAGAAAAGGTGGAATTATTTGCAGATTACTTGGAAGATACTTTCTGTGCTCCTACAAGGCAAACAGCAAAGGAAAACCTAGATAAAATGATCAACCCAGATAAATCGAATATCAGACCTGCAACAGTGAAAGAGGTGATTCGAGAAATCAAAACGAAAGTTAAACAGAAAAAAGCTCCAGGTTATGACCTGATCACTGGTAAAGTTGTTAAAGAGCTTTCAAAGAAAGCTATTGTTAAATTAACATCCATTATTAACGCAGCAATAAGATTAACTTATGTTCCTCGTCAGTGGAAGGTGGCGGGAATTGTGATGATTCCGAAACCTGGAAAGCCAACCACAGAAAAAAACCTCATACCGTCCAATATCGTTGCTGCCTGTCCTATCTAAGGTATTTGAAGGAATTATTTTGACAAGACTTATGGCAGTAATTCAAGAAAAAATTATTATACCATTGCATCAGTTTGGATTTCGCCAAAAGCACTCGACAATAGATCAGGTGCACAGATTAACAAGCACTGTTGAAAAGGCCTTAGAAGAAAAAAATATATGTTCGGCTTTATTTCTAGACGTTGCTCAAGCTTTTGATAAAGTTTGGCATGTTGGAATTAATAACAAATTAAAAGCTATACTTCCGCAAAAACTGAGTAAATTATTGAGTTCGTATTTAGCAGATAGACTTTTTAGAGTTCGGATGAATTCAGAATATTCAGAGCTAAGGAACATCAAAGCTGGAGTGCCTCAAGGTAGCGTACTTGGACCTATACTGTACTTAATCTATACTCATGATTTGCCTCAGGATGATGACGTCTTAACCCTTTCAGACCTGATTTATTTTTACTGGCCAAAAAAATTTTTTTGTTTGTTTTTCTTGTTAAATGATTTTTTTAATGATTTTTAAAAGCATTTTTAATTAAATCTATGTTGTGGTTTATAAAATAAAATTGTGTGTACAATTGTACACTTTAGGACATGGTTTATCCGGGCTCAGTAAATAAAAGGAGCATATATTTGTAAATACAATTTCAAAATATTACAAAAATGGGTACTTTATTGTAGAAAATTATGAAAAACTAAAATACAACCATAACTAAAACTAAGTGTGTTCAGAAAGTCCTTTAAACATTTGAATTTCTATCCCTTTTATTTTTGATGATATTCTACAAAACAGTTTTTTGACTTGCTCAAACACAAATGTACTTTGCATTTCTGACACTGAATCCTTGATTTTCCTTTACAGCCACGATTCTTGCATCTTGTAGGTAAACCATCATCATGTAGAGGTAGGTGGTCTACTCCATCAAGGCGGACTTCAGAGGATGGTCGCTCCTCTCCTCGTGGTCTTCTAAATGGTGGTGGCGTGCCTCCATTGCTAGGTCTGCCTCGCTTCTTGATCACTCTTTTCCCACATAATATCAGTCCTTCACCAACCCTCATTCTGTAATGCATTAGATCCATAATCTTGCTAAGGGGAACATTCAGCTTCTTGCAATCATCTTTGTACTCTAGCCAACTCTGAACTACAGCAAAATCTACAGCGTAAAAGATCATACGTAAGGTCCACTTTTTTGATTTCATAAAAACACGGTAATAACTAATCAATTGGTTAAATAAATCAACACCACCCATGGCATGATTGTAATTTTTTATTACCTCTGGGCGATCGACTGTTATGTACTTCTTTTCATTTCTGTCCCATCTTTGAACTTGATCAAGTGTACCACTGCCAACAAAATTCGATGCTAATACTACTGGTTTATTATCGATCCATTTTACCATAACCACCCGGTCTGTGCTTGTTATTTCAAATGTGGACCCCCTTTCCAATTTTTTTGCATCCTTATCTGAAATAAGTGGTGGCTTGCAGAACCTATCTACTCTAACAGTTCCAGCAGCAAAAATCTTTAATTCACCCAACGCTTGAAACAAATGATATGATGAAAAATAATTATCAAAATATAGTCTTTGACCAACAACATGTTCAGGGATTCGCTTAGCTAAATGTAGTACTATTCCTGGACCAAGACCGAACAGCTTCAATAAATCCTTATCTATTTCAGTAGACTTTGCTTGATATATCACAAAATCAAAAACCTTTCCGCTCTTTCCACAAAGCATAAAAATCTTTATTCCCCATGGTGATGGTTTTTTTGGACAGTATTGTTTAACCGTGAGCCTACCCGTAAATGGAACAATTGATTCATCTACACATAAGTCTTCTTCTAATTTCAGCTTCAGGCACCTGTCTCTAAGGGCGTTAAAAATTGGGCGAACCTTCGCAAACCGGTCAGTATTGTCTTCTGGTAATTCCAAATTGTTAACTAAATGTAAATGAGTGCGAAGCTCAAAAAACCTGTCTCGGGCCATCGTTTCTGTAAACAAATACAATTTCCAAGTGTTTTCCCAATACATTCTTACACGAGGGAACTTCAAAGTTGCGGCAATTATATGTAGGCCTATCAATGATTCTATTTCATTAACGGTACATGATTTGAAGTTGGACTTGTTACTTTGTAAGGCATATAAATTGGTCATTTCAGTCATCAATTCTAATATATAATTGGGAATATATTTCTTAAAATAACAGAGAGGAGACATTATTTCATCAGATTCTTCTTCAGGTTCTTGTGAATTGTTTTCATATTTAGGAAATGGAATGAATAAAGTTTTATTTTCCCATCTTACTTGTTTCTTATCAGTAAGTTTATGTGATAATGCAGAATAATTGTTACAGTCTAAATCCTGAGGTGTTATGTTAGGCATACCTTCTTCTTCAGACACTATTTCTACGTTAGGAACTGACTGTTCATCACAGGTAGAATCATTTTCTACAATATCAATAGGCCCGATCTTATCAGCACCCACACGCTGATAATTCATGATAGATTCAGTAGGTATGTTAAAATCATCATCATTATCACTGAGATCGCTTAGATCTGAATTATCAAGCCTTTCGAGTAATTTGTCTACCTCCTCATCATTTTGCAAAATTGATTGCATGTAAACAAAATTTTGCTTAAAATCTCCCATGATATGTATATTTAATGATGATAATAAAATTAACTATATACAATAACAAATTAGAGTTGAGATTGGTAAATTTAAAAAAAAGTTGCTGAAATACTCAATTTTGAGGTTATGTTTACCGGTGAATCCTAGTCCTAATGGTTACAATTGTGACTCTCAATATTCCACATCAACACATGATGTATACAACACTAAACTAATAATTAATAACTAATAAACACTCTTTTAGGTTTGGTCTACACAATAATATTTTTTTCAACACTAAAAACTAACTTTTATCATACAAAACAAACTAAATAAATTGAATGTTAGTTGCTAGGCAACACACTCTTAACATACTATCTTCAGCTGGTATTAAATATTGAATTTCATTGCTCCAGCTGTTCAAAAGCATGTATAGTCAGTTGGCAACACTGTAAAGCCTACATATAATTGGTTCATAGATCACAGAATCAACTTCCAAAGAGAATAATAATATAGTTAACTTATGTGTACAATTGTGCACATCAGGTCTGAAAGGGTTAATTGCCACATTTGCTGATGATACGGCTATCCTGGCTGTAGGGAAAGATGTAGGAGATGCAACAAGTAAACTACAAAATGCGACTAACCATGTCACTGCTTGGACTAAAAAATGGCGTATCAAGATTAATGAGACAAAATCAGTGCATGTAAACTTTACAAATAGAAAAGGTGTTTACAAGCCAGTATATATTGATCAAAATATAGTACCGTATGCCAACAGTGCAAAATATCTTGGTATGACCCTTGATGCTAAGCTACGTTGGAAGGAACATGTTAAGAAATTGAACAGCTGATTCATTAGAATATAATAAAATCAATTCGAGATTAGGTTTAACCAAATAGATCCGTAAAAGATTGCGCTCATACTATTACTTATATGTTGAGTCACAACTAGGCCTATAGTAGCTTTTACTCTTTTTTATGATAAAATTACAGTAAAAAATTAGCCTACTCACAAAGAAATATTTTCATTGCAAAAAAAGAAGTATGGGGATTTGTAAAGCATCGAGTTCGTAACGACGGCAGGCAAGGTTTTATTATTCAATTTACTCAAACAATCCGTGATATCGTGTAGGCCGTGAACTAATTACATTTTGTTCAGTTATTAATATATGTAACATAACCTGTAATAATGAGTTGGAATCAAGATATTACATTAACAAAAAAAATTTGTTCCGCTCCGTTCTTTGTCATTTGATAGTAACCGAGTTTTAAACTATAATAATATCTGTTATCAACTCAGTAATACAATTATTTGTTGTGAATATATTCGTCACAAAAAGGTATTTAATATCTGATGTAGTATAGAACCTCAACTAGTGATTAATTTATGGTTATAGACTTATTTAAGGCCTACATAAATTGAATTTAAATTCTAGATTACCATATATTTATTGGAGCAGAGCGATCGAAATGAAGGAAGGTTCCTTGGCAGATGGTTGAAATCAAAATGTAACTAACGCTGTGTCACCAAAACGAGTTGACCGATTGTCACGATGTTTTGTACATAATAGAATTCGAAAATGTGTTGTAAAGGCGGATTTTAAATTTTTGACCAAACATTTCAAGTCAATAGGTTATAGATGCTTAGAAATCAACTATTTGTTTCTTGAAAGTCAATAGTTTCAACCAATTTTACAAATAATAGGCGATTTATGAACATAACCATACAATAATTTGAGGTTAATTTAATCAAATTCATTCAAGATAGATTATCATCATTATATATTATTTATGTTATGATTTGAATTGTTTATGTTGTACGGTATTATGTTTTTCTCTTTAGATAACAAAAATATCTCGCAAGAAAACAAGAGTTCAATAGGTGATTTCAGCTGTCTAGAAGTTAATCTACATTTTATTACTTAATTCTGTAAGTTTATTCCTTGGTTCTTAAAAGTATTTTATATTTTGTGTACCAATTAATATTGTTCATTTGAAATTAAAACTAAAAAACCCCCCTCCTCCAGTTTGTCATTTGATAATGTGCTAGTTTTGTGTAATAGGCCTAACGTGTCAATTTAAAGAATGAACATAAATATTAACAATATCTAAGTGAAAATTAAGGAAAGAAAGCCCAGTCCATAGTTTAGAATGTCACCTGTTTTAATGTAGGCTACCTAACACATGCTTTAGGATTACTTAATCAGTAACAGATAATACAATCCATTAAACACATGTGTCATTACTTGCCAAGACGAATGCAATGACAGGTGTCGCGGTACAATCAAGGTAGTTGACATTGGTCTGCTGTTGATAAAAAAGTATTAATTGCTGACATCATCTACACAACAGAAAATCAACGTCATTCAAATACACATTACTTACAAATTTAAATAATGGATGTAAATATATTTATCAGACCTGACTTTTCACTTCCTCACTTGATAGTACAGAAACGTGAACAACTGGGTATTCAATTAAAGAAAATGCATTGGCTGATTGGAAGAAAGTCAGAATTATCAGTACATAACAAACTAGTGCTATACAAGCAAGTGCTAAAACCGGTATGGTTATATGGTATACAGCTATGGGGCTGCTCTAAGAAGTCTAATATCAAAATTATTCAGACCTTTCAAAATAAAGTATTAAGGAATTTAGTGAAAGCTCCTTGGTATGTCAGCAATGACACTATTCACAGGGACTTGAAGATCGAAACGGTAGAGGCCGAAATACAAAAGCAAGCTAAAAAGCATGAGTCTCGACTCCATAACCACCAAAACGTTGAAGTACTTCAGCTGCTTGACAACGCAGAGTTAGTGCGACGCCTTAAAAGACTGAAGCCTTTTGACTTGGTTTAAAGTTCACAGTTGTGGGTGTGGAGCTGTGAACATAGGTATTGACATTGGGAAATAACCTAATAAACTGTCACGATTGCTGTTAGAAATTAAGCTGCTGGTTAGCTGATAAAGCTAGTTGTAGTGTTATAAATAAATAAAAAAAATAAAAAAATCGTTAAGTAAAACTTATAACATTAAGGTTTGAATCTGAATTTGAAGCTTATTTATATGGTAAGGATTGGCGATACGTGGTCCAATGTTTGATTGAGCTGAGTATAATTTCTGATATTGTTGTCAAAATAAAAGTAAAAGAGAGTGAAAAAATGATTTGAAGGGTGGTAACAACACATCTAATTTAATTTTATATTTTTGAGGTTTTTCTCTAGAAAAAAATTGACAATGTCTATAGTTCTAACCTTGCCAATATATAACCCAAGCCTCCTAAAACCTAAAGTATTTGCCATTTAAAATGGGATAAGTTAAATATCTTGTATTATAAAATGTAAGATAAACTGCAAATATTAACTCTATTCCCCATTAAATTTAAGTTTCTATTTTTGCCTCTAACTAAGCTCATAAACCATAATCTACATTAAATATTGGACAATATTCACATTTAGAGCAGGAAGTCTTCCTGCGGCTACTGTAGACTAGAATATATTTAAACTTTATCTACAACCTGTTATACATTTCATTTATACATTTTTTATATACAACTTAACTTATATTTTAGGATTCAATAAAGCACTGAAGCTTAAGTTTCAAAATTTAATAACATAAATATCCTACAATTGTTTCGCCTTGCAGCATCTTCAGGCAACTGATAATTACCAAGTATTGAAAACTACTGTATTTATACACCACAAGTAACATAAAACTTGTGGTGTACAATTAAATTGTGGAATACAATTAAACTCTTCACCCATTCTAAAACCCATGTTATAACACAGTTCATTAACCCTCATTTCTCCAACTCCTCTTACTTGTCTTTATTGTACTTCAGTTTTCTGTTCCTTGTGGTGTATAAATAGATATCAAAAGTAGTTAATTATCAGTTGACCGAAGATGCTGCAAGGCGAACAATTTGTAGCATATTATGTTATTAAATTTTGAAACTTTAGCTTCAGTTCTTTATTCAATCCTATATTATGGGGTTTGAAAAAGAAATTTCTGCTGTTACATTTAATATAACCTATAATTAACGGCCGTTTCGGCTATTCAGCCATTCTCAAGTTAAACAGGATGCGTTCCTTTGTCTTATACTTACAGTACATTGCATTAAAATAACACTTTTTAAACACACTCACAAAAATAATAAATTAACATTAAAAAGCCGTTTATTGTACATTTCAGTCATTGGTAATCAAACAGTTAGATCCACCGATACGATACGAAAATATGCTTACTTACTAACCGTTGGAGGGGGTTGTTATCGCTTCTATTTTTGTTATTATAGTATCAAATAATGCATTAGAATCAAAGGTAAGAATTTCGTTTCATAATATATTGTTATCTTGTTTAAAATTCCTGTATAGGCCTATTTAGAATTGTTCCAGTGCAATCATGAACTTTCCTCTAATACAGCGATGTAATATTTTTAGAGAATCTTTAATGTTGGAGTATTTATAGTTGATCTGGATTATGTGACCGGCAAATTTGGATTCAGTTTTTGTTAAATGTTCTACTTGTTTGGCCGACGTAACTTGACAATGGCTGAATAACCGAAACGACTGTCGTTGAACGGTAAAAGCAGAATATTGAAGACAGTAAGTCCCATTAATCGTAGATTATATTCAATATTAGGAATGGTGACAACAATACGTTTAACAATTTAACATTTTAATTATATTTTAAATGAGTGTTTAGAATTAATAATTATATTATTCTGGTCTGAGTATTTCACAATACCTGTATTATTGTATATTTTTTTATATTTAACTTCTGTCACTTTGAGCTTTTCAACACAAATCTTGAAATGTTTTACAAAGCGTAAACTAAAGATTTAATAGTTCTGCATCTTGCCACAGACAGGCAGGCAGACTTTAAATTGTTCTATGTACGCCGAATCATTTCAAATAAATTTACATATTTTTTCGAATTTCAAGTTTTTTTAAATAATTGAAAAACAGCAAACAAAACGTTAACGATTAAAAAGATATCTTGTGAGAAATGAGAAAAAAAAACCTTGTTAACGGATTAATTACAATAGGTTTTTTGTTTTATTAGTTTGTTAAAATAAATTTAACTTAGCTTATAAAAATTGCCATAACTCACCTTATCTTGTAAATTGTTTTCTTGTTGTTTAAAAATATACAATCTCTCGATTATCGTCACTTTATAAAAAAAAAAAAAAAAAAAAAAAAAAAAAAAAAAAAAAAAAAAAAATTAAAAAAGAGGAAGAACAGAACAGAAAATAAACACCCCCTAGCTCTCGAATACTTTAACAGCGCCAAGATCTAAAAAAAAGAATATGATTTGGTCAAAAGTGACCTAATAGGAAAGATGAAAGAATGGGATCTAACCCAAGACTTGATGAAAAAAAGGTGTAGAACCAGCTAGGTCCTTCGGTATTGCTGAGCCTTTACTCACAATATTGAGCTCCGGAGGGCTCTCATCTTGTAATATATTGTACACAATCGCAAGATAGGATAAATCAAATAAATCAAACCAATGCAGATCTGAATTTCAGTGGAAAGTCCTTTACCTACAGGAAACGTCATTTAAAAATGAACAAATAAAAATAGTTCTTTGAAACTTACGGTTGGAATTAAAAACTGTCAGAGGAACTTGAGAGAAAAAAATATAGACTAAATTACGTCCATGTCTCTTTATTTAACTAAAGTTTATAAACACGTTGGAGAAGGAGACTTTTACACATGTTTTCACTCAAATTGACATTTTGTTGCGAACTACAGTAAATTATATTGCATTACTTCATCCCTTAGAGTAATCTAAGTCAAACGTTGACCTAGAAATGTCCTCAACAGATGTTTTTCCCCGACTAGATCAAACTGTCAAAGTAGAAAGACTGTCTTGAATTGCAATTTAAGTCGTGTAAATAATTTAAATAGATAGAATTACCATCATTGTCTTCCGTCACGTTTAAAAATATATACTCAGAGACAGTTTACAAATGATATCTACAATTGTCTTCTCTTACGAAATAAACTACAAACTCAAACTGAATCACATATACAACAGTACAAGTGAAAAGAACCAATAACATACAAAGACTATTAAATTATATACAATTCAAGGTACTCCTCCACTGACATGCTAAAAGGTAAAAGGCATGCTGAACAAGGTAAAATTATAGTTTCTTTTAAATTTGTCAATACAAGGCACTTCCTTAAGATTATCTGATAACCTGTTGTACAATTTCAGAGCAGAGTAGCGCACCCCACACTCGTAACAGCTGTAAAGTTAAATTACTTTAAACCTGAATTTCCAGTTATTTTGAGTCGCCATTTTGAAACCGTGAAGGTATTGAAAAATCTTTATGACAAAATGATTGTGGTTGTAGGGTCTTTAAGACAAGATATCACTTGAGACATGTTAGCATTCGAAAATTTTTGAGAAACTACCCCGAAAATATCCCCTTTTGAAGTATCGAATTTTAAAAGTATTTTTTTAACATTTTTGACATGGAAATTAGTGGGGTTAAAGTGTATTTCGTATTTCTAATTCAAACTGTTTGCCCAATACATCTGAATCGGTTACACACGGTTGGTTACATCCAATACAATTCTCTAATAAAAAATAAGCTATTGCGAACTTTCTCGTATTGTGAACTATACGTTTGATCTCAAGTGTCTCTGAACTTTGAAATAATTTTCGTAATACGACAATGGTATTTCCTTTCTAAATCCGCGAAACTTAAATAATCTAGCTATCTCCAACTTAAATAAATAATAATTCTTCATGGATATCTTGCCAAGTTTAGAATGTCGCCCGTTCAAAATGTATATTGTATAAACCATATCTCAATTAACCTTAATATTGTTAAACTTTTGGTTTCATCACTAAAGGATCAACAGAAATCACATAAATATAAATCTTAAAAGATTGTTATTTTCTTATAAACAATAAATTCAGTACATTTATCCAATATAATTGTTATTTGACAAGTTTATTACCGTCACAATTTTTGCATACAATTTTGACAGTTATTAATCATTTACTTAAAGGATAGATAATTTTAATTTCCAAAAATATCACCAAACATTTATTTTGTTTTAAAATGAACGTATAAAACATGATATATAAAAGAAAGCTAAATAAAAAAGCTTGCATATAGGTTAGACAGAAACATACACACAAAATGATTAACAAATCGAAGATTCTAACAGCCATTTTAATTTAATTTTAAACCGTTTATAAGCAATCAATCAAACTTTTGACTAAATTTGTTCTTGATCAGTTTTGTAAGGTATTTAGAGATACTTTCGTCAGATAATTGATTTTCTTTCTTTATATTTTACTATATTTTTTCAGTATTACATCAAAAATAAAAATTATTTTCACATAAATACCTGTTGTTATAGCATCAATTTGGTAATTGCACTTCGGTTTACACAATACGTGGGCATACATTTGATTTAATAAACACAATGTAATTGGACAATAAACTGAAATTAAACAAGTGGGAGTTTATACTGGTAATTAAAAATATTGTTTGTTTTGACGGGAAAATGGTGATGTGTCCCATCACTTTAAAAAGTGTATTATTTTTTCTTCTATTATAAATTATTAGATTTTTAACAGATATTTAACATTTGTTTCTTTTATTCAATAAAAAAGAGAAATAAATGTTACTATTCATTTAAGAGTCATGTAATATTTAAGACATGTTTCATGTCATAAATTATAAAGAACAAATACAAATATGATAAGAAGAAAAATACAAATATAGTTTGATGGCTTTGAATTAAATACTAGTACCGATCAAAGGTTATAGTTATGGGTTCGAATTTTGCAAATAGTATGTATACCTACAAATTGTATGTATAGTATCAAATAGTATGTATACCGACAAATTATATGTATACCGACAAATTACAAATCCAAAAACAAAATGAATATTAACAGCCGCCAAAAAAAAGACAATTTTATTTTCGAGACTTACGAAGTGTGAATATTTTAGTATTCTATAGAATAATTATTTACATCTTGCTCATTTCTTTTTTTTTTCGGAATTTTAATATTGTAATTAATATACAGTATATGTTAAATAGTAACATAGTATATAAACAAACGATGTATTGGAGCGTACTGAAGTACTTGTAGAGTTACGTGAAATGTAGCGTAAGTTGTGATTATGTTAGTTAACTGGAAGAGTCGACTGTGGAGGTGGAGGGACAGGTACGCAAATGCAAGTGAAAGCCATTATTCATTGAAGGTTGGGGTGTGGAGTTAATAGTATCGCCTTGTGTGTTGTGGCCAGTAAATGGGGTGAGAAACACTTACGAGCTAAAGGGACAAGATAAATGTTTAATGTTAAATTCATGGAAGGTTCCTGTTGGTGAACAATTTAAAAATAGCCCATAAATAAATAATAACATACATATAATTTACTATAGGTTATAATTGTGTGAAAATTTTTTGTTGACTTTTAAAAATAAAAACAATTTTAATCCCAGTCGTTAATAACCCCAGGGTTTCACTACAGTGAGTACGGATATAACATTCCCGAGAGACCATAACTCCATTTACACATTTGTTCGTGTAGATTTGGGTTAGATCATTTTGTAGGATCAGTAGGTAAAACCAAGGACCTTTATAATTTCACGTGTATGTCTGTCTATACTTACACAGACAGGAGATAAATCCTACATGTATCAAATCTTTTCATATATTCATTGTATTTTCCCACATAATAAACTAGACGTTATTCTGATTACGAATATATATGTTTATTATACAGAAAATTAGTATGTTGGCGCTAGACTAATTTGGTGTCTGATATCACGTCCCCCTCCTTCCCACTTGTAACGGTGGAGTGACCTAAAAATCTGAAAAAAAAAAATTTCGATTTGAAATTAAATTACATAGCGAAATCATATATTATAGTGTTTCGTATGAGAAATACAACTTGATTTAACTGCATAACGAAAAATGCATAGCGTCTAAGTTTTAAAAGGAGTTTTTGTAAGATGCGAGACAAACAATTCAATAACCATTAACATATTGAATATTTTAATCAATTTCTCTTTATTAGGGTACGTAGGTAAATCCAAGAACCCTTATGAAACCAATAAATCCTATATTTCAAACTTTGTAATTATATTCTTTCTATTTTCCACATAAAGAAATATATAGTGATAACCAAAAAAAATATCTAAGGGTAGTTAAGAGGCAAAACTATCGAGTTGAACAATTTTATTTTTGGAAATATTATATGTAGAGTATGAAATAAAACTAGAAGTTATTCTGATTACAAATATGTATGTTTATTTGATGAATAAATTAATATGTTGACGCTAGACCGCTTAAAAGACAAGATTTTATCAAATAACTGTCCCTGTATGCCTACGGACCAAATATCGTGTGATTTAAACACTCGCTTGGTCTTTAATTTCAATTTTTATATTAAGTCTCTCTTGACCAACTCTTATACTTTTTCGACCCTGAATCTATTATCTTTAGACTGCTAAAGATTTTCATTTTATTTCCTTTATAAAGCAATGACGTCTTAAAGGTATTTTGCCCTTAAACAACAAAAGGAAAAAAGTATCAAAATATTTTAACTTTTCTAAAAACCTACCTTTTAATGTTAGGGAAAAATTCCTACAACTAAGCACAATAACTTAAGTGATGATACTACCTCTGTTTTAATCTGTTTTTTTCCAAAATTGGATGTATTTTTTTAAATTTGAATTTTTTAAGAAAGGGGCAACTTAAGCACAGTTTTGGAAAGGGTATCACCTAATGAATCAATAATAAAAATTTGGTTTATGTAGGCTATGTTATGTGGTAACAATAAAACTAACTGTAAAACACTACTTTTGACGTTTTTGAACAACCTGTGCAAACGCAGTAAGATAAGTTAAAACTTTTTTCCCAAAAGGATCAGTCAACAGAGACCTTTAAAATGAAGTATCACTCGACCTAGTTTTACACTTGAAAATTTTCCAGAAACGAATCCCAAACCCAAAAAAGCACTTTTGGGTTTTTTTAAGATTTCAAAACATTTTAACAGAATTCTCGAGGGTCGTAATAGAGAAGTTTAAGTTAAAACGAACGCTGTAGCTCATTTGGTTCAGTCGCTACGCATTGCGCACGGGTGAATCCTCTGTATATTTCAAACTATACATTTAAATTCTTTGTATTATCCCACATAGCCTGTAGGAAAAATATATCGTTAACAGATAAAACTACCTTGGGGTCGTTAAGATGTAAAACCTATAGAGTTTAAAACTTTTTTTAATAATAAGTGTGGAATATCAAATAAAACTGGAAGTTATTTTGATTACGAATTTGTATGTTTATTTAACGGCAAAATTAATTTGATGACATTAGGCCAAATATAAAATGTTATAGATCATGTCCCCACCCTCTAACTTTAACTAGACGTAAACTACAAATTATTATTTAGATTTGAAATTAAATTGCAGTGGTAAATCATATATTATAGTTTTTTGTATGACAAATGCATCTTAATATAGTCACCCAATGAGAAATGCATAGCGTAGCGTAAACAGTTTTTATAAGATGTAAGACAAACAATTCAATAGCAATAATTGTATTTATTAGGATCCGTAGGTAAAACTATAAATCCTTATAATTTCAGGTGCGTGTGTTTGTACAATTAAACTGAGCTTAAAAGACTTCAACTTTATAGAAATAGCTGTCCCTACATACGTATGGACCCTAAGTCATGTGGGTTTATCACTCGCTAGATGCTTTTATTCACGCTCATTTGGATCATTATGTTTCACTTATATACATTTCAATAAAACCTGTTTTTTATAGGCAATTGTTTTCATTATTTTTATTGATTACTCCCAAATAGGCATCTTTGGAAAGATGGCGATCTATACGGTTTTGGGGGGGGGGTACTTAAGGGTATAAATTTTAGCTAAATACGACCGTTAGATCCGATTTTGAAACAAATGAATTTTTTTCTCTTATGCAAATAACCATTCTGAGTTTAAAATTGTCAAAAGTAACGAGATATGGCTAAAATATATCCTTATAATAAATAATTTGATTAAAATCTGTTCGATCGTCTGAGGTAGAGCACTGCACAGACAACAGACAGACATTACCAAAACCACTTTAGTGGAGTCAGAGGACCTCAAAACGTATAGGCTATTCCGCGAAACACTCTAAAATGGTTTTATAAAACATTATATCGTATACTACCCATATGCTACCCAGTCTGATTTTTCAACAAATAGTTACATTTCTCTCGTTTGTTTGTTGATTAAAACAAAAAATCCTAAACATCTGTAAAATTATAATAATTTACTTTGTAAAATTGTAGTCAGTATTTTTAAACAATGGACACATCGCTATTATTCGTTCTAAAACAATATTTATAATTACCTGCATTATTCCCTAAAGTTTAAATTCACTTTATAGTCCAATTATTACATTATATTTATTTAATTGATACCGTATGAAAGGATTGTGTAAATCCAAGTGCAATTAACAAATTGATGGTATAACAACAGAAAATGGTAAATCAAGGCACTGAAATGAACTTTTCTGTTTGCAATGGGGATTTGTTTATTATATTAGGTTTAACGTGCCGTTTAATAATAATACACGAGTAATTGTATTGTTGTATTTTTTCATTGATGTTTAAAGGTAAAAAACGTTTCTGTTATATAATTTTTGTTTAAACTTTATAAATTCTGAGGAAATAAAAGTAAATTATTACTTAACTTATTAAATAAATACTTTGTATCCTCTCCAAATTTATTTAAAAAATTCCTTTTTCCCTAAACATTTAAAAACTATTACAATAGCTTCAACTATGTGACACGTTATTAATTTTTTTTTTAATTAAATACATTTCATAATACTCGTGGTTAGATTAAGCAAATATCATAAGATTATTTGTAATTTTACAAAATATTTAGGTCATTAATTTCAAATTTTCAAAATTTTAATGAAATCAGTAGACCGATTTTTATTTTACGTCTTTCATAATTGCTCTACAACAGATTTTAACCGATAATAATTCACGAACCAGAATTTTTTGGGATATAGAGAACATTACGTTTTGTTTGAGCACTTAAAGGCTACATTTTAAGAAAATTTTATCAAATTCTTTAAAAGTTTATTTTGATAAAATCTGAATTGTTGTCTTATGAAAGGTTTTTTTTTTTTAATGACTCAAAATTACCAATAATTTACAAAAATAAAATACTTCTATAATACAACATAAGTTTACTTGGGGGGGGGGGGGTGTCGCAACCACTAAGCCCGTTTAGAGATTAGAGAGTATAATAAAGAAGAAAGAATGAAAAGAGAGAAAGAAATAAGAAATTAGTAAATGGTATTTATTGGATCAGTTAGATTTATAAATAAAGTAAAAAGAGGAGAACATCCAAATTAATATACAAGAGAAACAATATAAATAAAGCAATACAAGAAATCCAAAACAGACATATCAACTAATATAAGTTTAACAATTAATATGAAAGTACACTACATCTGTTCCTTACTGTACCAAATTTTATAAACAGACTCACTCAACACTTTCTCCCTTTGATCACATACAATTAGATTATTTGCAAGTAAGACACATAAATATATTTGTTTAAGTCTCCAGACTGACAAAAAAAGAAAAATACAAAACTAGATGAAACTGTTACACCACTTTTTAATAACAGAAATATTATTTCACATTAATAATAAAACAGTTAGATATTCAGTTCATTATTATTCTACTTTAATTTTTAGACTCACTCCAAATTTAATATAACATAAATAATGAAAACCAAATCATAAATTATTTAAAACTGTTTAAAAACTACGCTTGAATTGAATTATTATTCACAAGCAAACTTCCATTGTAAATTTCGTTTTATATTTAATTAAACATAAGGATAAATTGATAATGTACATAATAAATATTCATGAAATAAAACGAGAACTGTAGAAATTATACAAACATGATGTTACATGGGTTAATGTAGTCAATACATTTAACATTATTTATTAAAAATGCAAGGTGGTGTTACATTTTGAATGCAAATATTTATTAATTATAAAATCTAATCACATTTTATAAACCAAAATGGTTCACTAACTGACGAACTTATATTTCATAGCAAATATAGTTACTATTAAAAAGTCCGACACCAGAGTGATTCCCATCGGCTGTTTAATGACTCCTGTCAAATCTACATTAGAGGAGGGAATGTCATGTAGAATTCTTTGACAGGAGTAACAAAGTAAGTACCTTATGGTGTCTTTTGAAACTTATAGCTTTATGAGATTAAAACTGAAGTATCTCAAACCATCAAAATGGAATGTAGTATGGATAGTAGTAGGTTAGGTTAGGTTAGGTTATATTATACGTTTAATTATTTCGATACAGTAATAGCTTAAATAATACTTTCTAGATTAAATGGAGTCAACAACAATTGCCTAAACTAAATTACTGTATTCTACGAATCCCTTGCCTCACTTATTTTGGCCGATGGCACTCGCTCCACCAAAAGCAATATTACCTGTATTTTGTGTTTGTCGGAGCGAGTGCCATCGGCCATTATGTCTGGGTGGCACTCGCTACTACATTCCTAAAATCGTGATCTCGATTAAATCGAATAATGTCGTAAAAACAAAAATAATCGTCAAATAGAATCTTCGTTTTTGCAGATGAACTTTGACGAAAGACGAGGGGATATATCTAAAAAATTAAGTTATGTATAACCTACATTTCTAGAATGTCTCCTTAAAAAATATGTTTGTTTAATATTTCAAAAAATGTAAAATGTTGCAAGAACTTAAACTAATAATCATTGTTGTATTTTTCCATTTAATTATTATTTCATAGAAAATTGTAGCTAGCCATCAGCAAAAAAAAAATGATTAAAACATTTGCTTTTTATTCTTTCTTTCATGGATGATGATAAATAAAGTGAAAAGTACACCAAAAATTTACGTTGCAGAAATTGTTCAAAACAACTTTCGTTTTCCTGATTAGTTTTGTCTAAAACAAATAAATATTTTTAGTGTATTCTTAAAATCACGTTACAATTTTAAATTTGTTAACATAAAACAATGTTTTCTACTTTGTATGGATTTATCGAAGTTTAATGTAGGTTTGGTTAGGTTACAAAGCTGACCACATCCAACAAATAACATCAGGAGTAGTGCATCTCTAAGTGTTGAGTAATACAAACTGATTAACTGTATACATTTCTCTTTACAAAACCCAAGAAATAAATATCCAAAGGTAAATAGTCTGGAAAACGTGTACACCACGCTCTCAACCCCAATCCAGCACTGTGGAAACGTCTCGTCAAAGAAGTCCTTAATAACGTTTGTAAAATGTGTAGGAGAATCATTTTGTTGGAAGATCGCGTCATCATTAAGTCAAGCAATTCTATCATGACTAGAGATTTGGGTTCCGCAAATAAAAACTGACCTATCACAAGATCCATCACACTTTAACTTAAAAGCTAGAAAACATTAATTAACTCAAATTTTTGCATTGTCTATGAATACGTCCTGACACTTGATAGGTAACCTCATCTCCCAAAATGGTGTGGTCTATAATCTGTTCATTATAGTCAAGTTTATGATATTCATAGGAAACGCATCTTTTGATGTTATCACCTGGTGAAAATCTGCTAGTATTTTTAATCCTGTGATTGGAATTTTTAATTCTTGCAAAATAAAATACTTTGTAGTTTAAATATATTTTTTTTTGTAAACTTTTCTTTTTCAAGTAACAAATTTTAAATATAAATATTAATTGAAAATTCCTATTGATGTAAAAATATTTTTATTACTAATTACTTCCGTCTTAGCAATCTTGTGTTTAGTATTTATTAATATTTCATAACAGCTTGTGACGGATTAGAAAGTCCTAATCCGCCACAAGGCAATTTGAAAGAAAGTCCAGTTACAGGTACCGCAAGTGAAAGTAGGTCAACCTGGTACCGTTAGATTTACAAGTAACTAACCCCAACAATTATGAAATATTCCTTTGAACCTAACTATTATTTGAAACAGAACTTTTTATAAAAAAATAATAATAAAATTAAAAAAATAAATAAATAAAAAATAAATTTATGATTAGTTATGTATAAGCATGTTGTTTTGTATAACCCAGGAGAAATAAGTATGAATTTAACGAAAATTGCTCCAAAATATTGTCATAATAATTTTAATAAAATTCATAAAAGTTTATTTAAAAACCATGATAAAATGTAAAGGGAAAGTAGGCAGAGGTGGGGAGGAGTGATATCTTTGCGTTAAACGGGACAACCCCAAAAATCAGAGAAGGGGAGTGACGTCACATAACAAAACTATAAAACTCCCTGCCCAAAGCCAACAACTCTCTCTCTTCTTACCGCTCTGTTATATCTTTTTCGGTCAAGACACTCTGTTAACACTCTTCTTCGCAAGTTTTAAGTTAAATGTTTTAGTGACGATTCATTCAGTCTTTCGGTCATTCTTTTAATTCTAAAATGTTAAAGTAAAATAACAGTTTTATTTTCAATGTATTAATTTCAACTAACGAATGTAGATTCGATAAAACACCACAAATTGGCATAATTTGGAAGCATCAGTAGACACAACAAACAACTTTAAACGTTCATCGAAGCAGATTGGAGAAATTCAGACTGGCAATACGAGGATTCAATCATCGCTTTTGTAAGGTACCGAAATATCGAATCTGAACATTATAAGATCAATGACAACTTTTAAATTCCATAAATTATCATAAAGTTTAAAGTCAGTAAATTCATTAATACTTATTTCTCATTGGGTGGATTAGAAGCATTAATATTGTTTATATCAGTTTAATTAAAATTTGTAATATAAGAAAATGTTCCTATAAATATAGAATTTTGTACAAATAACTAAAAATTCTAGTAAGTATTTATAAGTTGTATAAATATCAATTAAGGAGATAAATTCTTACAAATTAATACTATCACCCTTGAGTACGTTATTTTGCATAGTCTCCCGTTATACTTTTGCTATCCTATATTTATGTTAATTTGTAAGTACATTAATAAAACCTAAACTAAAGTCAAGAATTGTAGTTCTCCAAATGGCACGAGTCGAGATAGAGTCAAAAATCGGCTCAAATTAAGCTTAAATTTATACAAAAACCTTACACATAAGAATTTATTGTATACACCTCCAAAAAAAAACAAAAAATAAATAAATAAAAAAAAATTTTAAAAAAGGGGTAAACAATATTTTCTTGCGTTCGATCTTTTTGATTCCAATAATCAGTGCCATATATATATATATATATATATATATATACAAAAAACCAACTGCGCGGAGCCGGGTAGATCGTCGTACGAGGCTCTACATACAATATACAATCGTGCGGGGAGGAGAAGAAGATCGTCGCAAGCTGTTTCGTAACTCAGGAACCTTTCTCTAGTAAATGATGAAATAGAACGTTTATAGATCACGTAATGACAACCTATAGTTTTATTTATAAATTTTTATTTTTTTAGTTTTAAGTAAATTTCAACATTTATAAAAGATTAAGTGGGGGAAAATGCTCAATAAATAATATTTATTAATGGAGTAATTTGCTACATTCTAAAAAAAAAAAATCTTGTTTCGACATCAAATTGCCCAGTTCACATTCAACGTCTTGTCGAAAATATTGTTATCGTTCAACTAACCTAACCTAAACCATTCTTCCGTTTCCTCGCCCCTGATACTCGGACTACTTTACAAATGGAAAACTATGTAAATGATAAAATAAATAAATGTATTTTATAAAAGTTACATTATTTTATTCAGTGGAAAAGGCTGAGCACATCCCTTCCCTCTTACTGTCAATAATCCCTGTTTTATTCGAAATTATACTGTCGGCTACTTATTTTAGTGTTGGTGTCATAGCTTCGGAAAATTCCCGTGTTTGTGTCACAAGTCCGAAAATTTTGAAATAGATTCTATTCATCTCTTGCTACAATATATTTTTCTTAACATTTTTACCGAATTTTATATTATTACAAATATTCCACCTAGGTAATTAGTTAATAAAATGAATTAATATCAATATTTGCTTTGAGAGTCGTGATTTCAAAATAAATACATAAATTAGATAATTAATGCAATTACGACTGACAGTAAGTAAATATACAAACTTTGAAAGTTTGTCGGGTAGTTAAATTATATACCCTCATGGTTGAGTTTACCTCTGCAAGAACATTTACACTTGTGCAAAAGTTACTATTAAGCATTCAACCAATTTTGTCAACTCAAAATCGCCAGTTAATAGATCCATCCACAATACTAGAGAATGCTATTTAATTGTGTGAAACGATTCAAAAAAACATTGAAGTAATGTAGCAAATAATAAGTAAAGTAATACGTAATGTAGTAATAATACCATACAATTAGGAATGTGTATTTTTACGTGCAAACGTGTGGTAATTTGAACTATCTATTTAATCTTATTTTATTTTGTAATATTTAGTTATCTCCTTCTTTTGCTTAAATGTTTTTGTTTTCTAATTTATTATTGTTGTTTTAGCTATATAGTTAAATTACAGTTAATTTCATTCTTCTTTGAACCATGATATCTGTGGATGAATTTGTATAATAAGAAAGGGTAGCTTCAAAATGGCCTTGTAAATGCCTACATATTATAAGACTTATTTACTATGCCTTTACATTGAAAGAGTCGTGGTGGTGAGAGTCCATCAGATTCGATTTGCCGAACCACTTCAGCTTGGTTGTGATAGGATTTGTCTGACCTCAGTGTTTTGAATAACGTGCGGAGATGAGATTAACTTGTGAATTATTTTGTTTAAACAAATTTTAATTTGGTTTTATTTACAAATATTTCAAGACTTATTGCTAAATTTGTAAAAACCTTAACACATCAATACTTATCTTACTTACTAGAATTTACTGAATTGATTATTATTAAAAATATTCAGATCTGCTCTAGAGAGTACCATCTTTTCTCTACAGCCCACTCAACATTTAATTATACAAAATTTCATTTTTTGTTTTAAAGAGCTTAGGTACAATCTAATATACAATTCTAACTTTACTCTAACATAATGAATTATTTTCATATTACTTAAAACTATGCAGTTATAATTTCTATATGATATATACATAAATTTTGACTCACCTTTGATTTTTCTAGGTCCTTTAAAATTTCTTGGAAGATATCGTAAAATCCTTATTTCAAATGAGTTTCGAATTTTATAAATCTAGCGTAAGTTACAAAAATTTGTTTTAAAGATTATTTCAGTTATGGTGAATCTTAAAGTTAAAGTTCGTTGTATTAACTTTAAGTTTATTTTAATTTTAGTTTTAGTATAAAGTGATTTTAGTTAAGAGATCTTCCTTTAAATGATTTTTTTTAAATTACTGACTACTCACTTAATTAGCTGTGGTTCCGTTCGTAGCATTTGACACACACCTTTCACCTTTTCACCGGCAATTTAGAGATTTAATTTCTGAATTTTCACTTGCTTAACACTTTTCGTAATGCTTTTTATGGCTTATTTTGCCTTTGAAATGAACTTGTTTAAATTTTGACTCTTAACACATTTTATTTTGCCTTGTTATTACGTCTGGTTGATTTGATTATTGCCGGAAGACTGGCCATGAGTTTTTAAGATTGTCACCATTTTATTTTTACGCGGTTAATCATTTCAAATTTGCTTTGGATTTCATAGGTTGGTATTCGTGGGCTTTTTTCTGATTGGACGTTCTTTTTTGCAATTGTGTATTTTACCTTGAAAACTCTTTGAGTTCGCAGAGGACAGTTCTCAGGGTGTTCTGTATAATTTCCTTGGGAACTTCAACTTGAATAACCATGGTCTTACACGTGTTCTCATTGTAATTTGAAACTGCTCTGCATTGCTGTAACTTAGTTTGTATTAAAATTAATTTTATTTCTCTAATATAACAGATATTTATTTTTGAATATATTTCTGACAATATTTTTGTTCATATTTTGATATTTGTTTGTTTAGTTCTTTCTTCCACTTTTTAGTTTTAATAATTATAAGTCTTTTATATTATATTGTGATCTAATGTTTTGTTAAGTTATTATTTTTTATTTTGAAGTACTAATTTTGGTTTTATTTTTTGCAGTTATTAATCTACGTAAAATTGTAATAATTACAACAAATAAAATAAATAAAAAACAACATAGTCTATAGTTTATCCATTCCTTCATGTCGGATAGAGGAAGGGTGGTTACACTCACACAAACGTAGGTTACGGCTAGAATAAAATTAAAAAGCGAAATGATATTTTAATAAAATTGCTAAATTATTAACACAATAAAGATTTTTTTTTTTTTTTACGTTTAAAAATTTATATTATACTCTTAAGGTTAGTTTACCTTTAACTTTCTGCTATAGAGGACCAAAGAACCAAAGAAGATTATTGTTGGCATTGAAAACATAATTTCTTTATGACATATAATTAAAAATTATATGACACAAGAGATAAACATTTCATTTTATTCTTTCCTTTACTTAAAATATTTTTTAATAATTTTATATCCAATAATTATACTAGTCATTTCAAGGATTAAATTGAGCAACAATTTCCAGTTAAATAAAGATCCTCGGGCAAGCAGTTGTTTGTGTTTCCTTTCTCGCACATAAGTAATATAGAAAGTTATGTGATGTGTCTAAATATATGATTAGTTTTTTTTTCTGATGTATTCGGCTTGGGGTCTTCTGACTTTCAAAATCGGCTGTAACGATTGTGATCAAATTTCCCTCTAAAACCCAATAACAAAATGGTCGCCATCTCTATAAAATTGACAGTTGGCAAAACAAAATCTCACATCGAACCATTAGAAAATGCGTACTTTTACTCTACCAGTCTATTTAAATTATAGTGAAATATAAAGATTCAAGATTCAAACCCTTACTTAAAGCCGCAATTAAAAAAATAATACTGTTCGGGATTAATTAATAGCAAAAAATTAACTATGACGCCGGTCATTAAGAACTTAATGCTAATCAAGTACTATTTACGATGAGGCCCCGTTTAAGACATGTATCGGTCACTTGACTCTGCTCCGGTAGTGGAGCGAATGTGTCATATTTATTTTGGTTTAATACGTAATTGAAAATTTCAATATGGCTAAATAATTCATTGGGCCATTCATTCGGGCTTTTAACAGAGACATAATCCCAAGTCGGACATGGTAATTCTTTATTTAAAAGAAAGGAGTTTGATAATGGTCAATATACAACTTCAGCCTATTTAGTGATAGTGATGTGTGAATGAAATTTAGTAATTAGTTCTATTATTAATTAAGTTATTGTCTTCAAAGTTGGGTACCCTATGGTTAATGGGCAAATCTGTAGTAAGATATTTAGACTTCGAAATGGGTACGGGCCAAAAGAAGTATCGCTTTCAAAATTGTAGTTTCTAGGTTATGGTTTTTTTTTCATAGATGTAGTTCATGATTCGTTTTCACTTTTTATTGACTACTATCAAAGTGACATTTTTGGTTACGAATACTTTATTATTACAGTTGATTAATTTTTATTTCGTTTTTGGGGTGAGTGAGAGAGAAAAATTGTGAAATAACTTATCTTAGAATTAAAATTTGATTAATCGATTTACAAAATCATTGTAAGATAAGGACTGGTAATAATATTTTACGTATTCAAATTAATATCTTATTTTTAACTATCATTTCTTATATAAAAAAAAAATCCAATATTCTTCCTCCATATTTGCTATTGTTTTCAAGATATTAAAAATATTCCAATATCTCTTCTTATTGTCAATATCTTTAAATGGAAGCTAGATATTGAAAACTGACTTCACTATTGTCACTAAAATATAATAGCAAGAGCGCTACTACTGGGTCATAATAAATTATATTGTGAGAATATTATATAATATATTATCTTGTAATAATATATATTATATATATTTTTACATATATATCTTATATATTATTACATATATATATATATATATATATATATATATATTATATATTATATATTATATATATATATATATATCCAAGTACAGGATAAGTTTGGTAATCGTCTAAAATGTCGACATCCGATTTTCGACTGATCTTCACGATTCATGGTCTCAGGGAACCAAAATATTCCTTTTTGCCGCATCCGTTGTAATTGTCCCGTACGTAAGCACGATAGCGGCTGCAAAAATAAAAATAGAAACTAAAAATTTGATGTAGAAAATAATCATGTGCTGATATAGAACCCTAATAAAATTTAGAAAAATTAAGTTTAATGAACAAAATGGCGGCCACATGACACAGTTTTTTGTTCATATCTCTCATATTAATCAACTTTTAGCATATTGAATTAGATTCAAATTTGGAAAATTTAATTCTGCATGTAATACCTTCTCTACGATAATAAATAGCAAAGTTATTGTCAAATAAGTAATTTCGATGTCTTAAAACAATTAAAGGTTTATTCCGTATAAGTTATGAAATCCAGCAAAGACCAGAGTGGACGCTCCTTAACAGGTACGATGTCTACATGAGCCGAGACTTTAAGTTATTTGAGCGTTAAAAGCAGTAATTTTTTTTATTTTATCTTTATTGGTAAAAACAGTTTTATGTGAAAATTACTATTAAGAAAACGAACACTAAATAAACGATTTCACAAAATTTCTCACGCATTCAAATAACTGCAACAAACAACAATTTCGAATAATTTGAAAAATAACAGTTTAGATATACTGAGTGTCCAAGAGTAGTTACAATTTCACACCAATAACTATTAAACCCCTATTGTTAAAAAACTAAATCATTTTTCTTTCGTACTTCTTAACCAATTTTGAAAAATAAGATCAATATTGCAGAGTGATGATGTCTCTGATTAGATACATGCTTTGATTGTAATGGCAGTGGCACAGCTGATGAGTAGTGTACGGTCGATAAAGGAAGGAATCTAGAGAGAAGTGCTGCGGAACATCTCGACACGACTTGTGTCGAGTCCTAGTGAATTTAATCATTTTATTTCTACTGAAGTTTTTCTAAATTATTATCTCGGGAATAAATTTTCAGTAAATGGCGCTCCTGGATTCACATGAAGGTCTAAATAATATGTCCTACCGCTGTAGTTATATCGAGGTGTGTCGAAATAAGCTATGGGCTTTAGACCACCTTCCTTACGTTCACGGTTGTGTGCTTTTTATAATTAAATGTATGTCTTACAAAGTTTATTGTAATTAACTCATTAACAGCTGGTTACCTAGAGTGGTTATTGGTATGACGGGGATAAGTGATTTATGACCTCAAATCGTAAGGGCAGCCACGTTTTCCAAGGTTTAGCCTATGTTAGGGTAAGGCATACGCCCTCACCCCGTGTATTATGTGGTAATGTTTCTCTCAACAAGCGAAAATCAACGCAATTGGTAGCAAAGAACACCGCACCCAGTTACTCCAAATTTCGATACAGACAATTTTCCCCGTTTTAGTTTCAGACATCATCATTCCAAAAACAATTCCCTTGGAATCATGTTTATAACGAATATTTATCAATTTGTTTTGATCTGCCACGAGAAAAAATAAGTGGTTAAAGTGTAAGTAAGCAAGCAAAAATACTTGAATTAATTTTAGCAATGTAAGAGAATATAACAGTACCTAGTTTATATTTAGAAATAAAATCCGACTTTTAATTATTATGATAATCTAATTTACGATTGGACGTAAAACATTAACTAGAGTTCATTCTTCTTCTATACCTAGCATTTTCTTAATTTCTGCTTACGCGTTTCGGATGAATTCCATCTTCAAAAGCTATTTACACACTGCTTTGTCCCTCGTAGGAGTTTTCATATATAACCCAAATAACAACTCTTCTATTTTAAATGAAGACACTACCCCTTTCTGTGATTGATTGACACTCTGTTGTGTGTTATTGGTTATAACAGTTTTTTGTTTCAGTTAAGTTTTACTCAATAACTAAGGGTTGTTAAACATTATATCTGACATATTACTTACTTGCTCATTTATAATATTTTGTTCTTTTAATTTTTCTTAAATATTTCAAAATTATTATGAGTTATTGGGTTTACTGCTATTAAATATAATTGTCTGATTAAGCTTAAATCAAAAATATGATGTTTTATTAAACATTTCTGCTTGGTCTTCACAATTTATTTAAGTACAACACCGGGTACATTATTTGAATAAATAAATAATTCTTTTTAATATACTTCATTCAAAACGCGTCAAAAAGTAGACATTTCTAGAAGCTGCGAATTAATATACTAAACACAATGGTATGCAATGATTAGTTAATGCTTATCTTATTCTTATTTCTAATTCTTATTTAACTACTATTTTTAATAAGAACACAACAAAATAATTATCGATCTGACAGTACAGTACTTAGATTGATACTTCCTTTTGTGACTGTACATAGTGTATTCATATTTCCACTTTGCAACAATATTAAATGAACAGGATCCGAGACAAGGATATGCGATTTGGATAACATGATCCTTCACCAGGATGCAATATCGATGGTTTGATTGGACAAGTAACGATACAGTTCGTAGCCTTTTACAGTAAAGGATTTAAATAAATATGTATATCTGGATAAAATACCTTTTTAAGTGTAAAGATTTTTTTTTTAACATCAAAGTTGTGGAGTGGATTTAAAATTGTTGTGGATAAATTGATCCACGGTGTGAATAAATTGATTTTTTTTAAGTAGAATTTTGTATATTTTGTATAAAATGGTGTCTGTATTGATCTTTAATTTCGTCTACTTTGAAAATAAACCCAACATGTCTTCCGTCGGTCCTTGTCGTCTTTATGTAAAGAATAAAACAATTACAAAAATTACGATAAGGGCTTGAAATTTGATTATACTATTTTTATCATCTGAGCATCGAATATAAGTCTGTCTTGTTGTGTAACGACAGCTGTTTCATCAACATCATTTTAATGTTAAAATCCGTCCGTGTATTTATCGTGTGTTTTGTGTTGTTTACGATCGTGATGTTTAGTGTGTTTTGTGATATTATATCTTAATCTCGCCCTGATGAGATCAACAGTTTCGCCGAAACAGCGGTTAAGATACATTAATATAGACTTACATTTGACGCCCACAATGTTAGTATAATTATTTACAGTAAGTCAGAAGACAACCGATGAACAGCAATTAATTTAAACTGCTAGTCACGCAAAACCTGCCTACGAGTTCATCATTAAATCTATATTTCAATAAGTAATTCATCAAGAACAATATTGTGCTTAATTACATAAATGTCAATATTATGAACAAGTCTAACGCAGCAAAAAAGCTAAATCAATGGCAGAAAAAAACTTTGATAAAGGAAGAAATCAAATATTTACACACGAAAGACAAACTCAATATCAGATTATACAAGTCTCATTCTTAATTGGCAAACTACTTTTCCCCCATTGAATTAGATAAACAGTTTTTAGAGATTAATGTACAAATTAAACAGATTATCGTACAAAAAATCAGTCATCAATAAGAATCCAACTAGCTAGATTAACATGAATCAACAAACCGACGTGTCTGTTATTACAAATCATACATTCTTTCCAATAATTACAAACCTTTCCAATTTTATCAAGAAATCAATTTACTCAATAAAGGAATTAAACACAAACATTGTCAACATCACACTGTTATAATATCAATGATGAAGTTTATCATTAATTAAAATGACAAATCATAAAATACGTAAACACTTAAAGGTTATAGTTGGTAATCTACAACAATCTGGATATGCTTATTATATCACTTGTCTCAGCAATCCTTTTGACGTTTTCTTTAAATTAAATTTTTCATTAACGTGTTTCGGACATTATTCGTTCATCATCAGCTGATTAAAACACTCAATTACAAACATTCAACATAAAAAATAAACAATACACCAGTATTCATAGGACTCGCGCACAAATAGTCTATGAATAATGTTCTATTGTTTATTTTTCATTTTGAATGTTTGTAATTGAGTGTTTTTTATCACCTGACGATGGACGAATAATGTCCGATAAACGTGTTGTGTAATTAAAAATATAATTTTAAGAAAACTTCAAAAGAATTCCTGGCGGTAAGTGACATAATAAACAGTTGTTCAGAAATAATTGTCTTAGCCAATAAAATCAAGGAAGAACTCTGATAATAATGTCATTGTCACTAAAGCCGACAAAGGAAACTGCATTTGTCTATGATGAACATTTATTATCCCAAAATCACACATATTGTAATATAGAAAACAACATGGAAATAATATACATAGGTAAGAATAGTAAAAACACTTAATCCAATAGAAAAATACACCATCTATTCTAATTATGTAGAAAATCCAACCAGATTACTAAATGACAAATTGAACTTTACCTCCAACTTTATAGTGACACAATCACTAAACTAAACTAACATCCCTACTAATAATGTGAACTATCCGCAGATTACCAGTCCATCAAGCCACTCAGATGTGAAATGTCCATCCTCATTTTTATTAAAACCCGACTCTTCTAATTTAATATACATATTTTTTTTAAATATTAAAATCCCCCCGTGTATGTATCGTGAGTTTTGTTTTGTGTTCGATTGTGATAACCTGACGAGGTCAACAGCGTTGACGAAACAATTCTCGCTACAAACCATGATAGACTTAGATTTGACCTCCAAAAAGTAAAATAATATCGTTAATTACAATAAGTCGAAAGTCAACCGGAGAATTAATTAAAATTGATCCCCTCGTTACCGGTATATAGAACTGATTGATATTCAGAAAAATGTAACAGAAATTTCCTAGAAATTTATTTTAAACATATTTTTTACACTGTAATTAAAGTTACAATACAAATGAATCAGATTGTCATTTACAGTTTGAAATTCTACATAAAGTAATATAAACTCTCTACAATTGCAATTACAGAAAATCGTAATTTCGAATTTAGAAATTAATAACCAGTATTTTGTCCAAGTTATTGTAAAAACGATATATTTGTGAAAACTTAAAGTAATTCAGATTAAAAAAGTCCTCTAAAGCATTTATAAGACAATCTGAAACATATTCATAATATAGTCTGTACGCAGCTCAGAGGTGTTTGTCATGTCTACAATGTTACTCTAACTTGATTACCCAACAAGGACGTTGGGAAACAAATAATTGAGTTCTTATTGCAACACCCTTAGAATAAATAATAAGGCAGAACACTTTGGAACTGTCTAGACGTATTGACAGGTTATTTATTATCTTGCATACAAAATCAGTTAAAACTGTCAGAACACAGTAAACAGGTGGTTTTAATGTCTACATTGTTGAATAAAAATAGAGTAAGAAAGTATTTTTTCTATGTATAATACATAAAATAGAAATTTTCATAAAATATCATTTAACTATTAAACTTCTTATACGATAATGTTACCATACTTAGTGATATTTATTTTCCTGGAGGCACTTTCAGGCGATATGTATCTCGCAGTGTTGATAATCTGGTTTACTCACTAAACCCCAACATCCTTTTCTGGTACAATTCATCTTTGAACGACTTGTCGCATAACATCCAGGTGGTATCTTCATTTACGTTCCAAACCGACTCCGCATAGTTTATTTGTCTTCTAGTTGAGAATGTTATTCTTAATTTCTTTTTCTTGTTTTCATGAACTGCCACAACGTAGGGACACCTACGGTTCCAGCGAGCATTCTCTTTATGATGGTGATTGAAGTGACATCACATATCTCTACTTCTAGTCTACGTATCTTCTCCAGATATCTTCTATACTCAGTGAATCTACAGTTGGCGTCGTCCTTCGTGACCCCCCACACTGGTAAGCTGCACTTTCTGTCTTCCCCATTTTATACAGGTAAACATTGAAACTGCCATGTCCAGTGAGGGAGTTAATAATTCACCTCTCTATTCTTTCATGTCGATTACCCTCGCAATCCATCTGCATCTCATGTCAGTGCAGTGAGACAGCGCTCTTTCCATAGACTCTCTGTACTTTTCTTGACTTCATCTGATGTAGCACCTTTACCAAAGTCCAGATGTGATTTTCTCAACATTATTAAACACGGACTTAAACTCCTTCTACAACGTTAATTTGAGGCTAAAAAATTACTCCCCGATATATCACAGTAACTTATTTTTTGTACGTTTAATTTCTAAGGCGATTTGCATTTCCACAATCGTGGGGAAATGTTCCCTCAACAGAGCTATTTCAGACTTTTCAGTGACAAGACACAAACTTTGTCCCTTGTTCCAAACCCAACCCATCTCATTATTTCATTCGATTTCCTCAAATTAAAAATTTGGTTGTTGTAGCTGCTGTATCACTGAGGATGTTCTTGAAACCCGTTTGATAATTAAACGTTATTTTATTTTTATTTGTTCCTGTTTGTATTTGAAGGTCTAGACTTTATTCTGAAGTAATTTTTGATTAACTTAATATAATGCTGTAAGACACATACAGTTATTAAACTGTTAAATCCATAGTCCGGCTATTAAGGAAATCTAAATTCTTAAGTTTGGTTATTAGCTGCTACTCATAGGTACAGTTTCTGTTTTCGAGGTATAATCAAGTAAAATATATCTTCAAAATTTCAATTTCATCGTAATCGTAATCAGTCAACCTATTTGAGCTGCAGAAGATTATAATATGACACGTTATGAACCAAAATTCTGAAATCCAATATTTGTAACTAAAAAAAACATTAAAACAAATATTTGTGTGGAAACTTTACATAGATAGTGTAATTATTTTGTTTTTAAGAGCCAAAATTAAGCAACTATACATCTTCGTTTCTTTAAAAATTATTCAACGTTCACACAATTCGAAAGATCATTTTTGTTGTGAATGTTTGTGTTACTTCAACCCTTTTTTAGACTCGAAACTTATATTTCCAAGTAAAACACAACATCGATTTTGACACCCCAACACAAAATCTCCCCTATACTGTACTACGTAATGTGAAAAGTTGTTTTTGCCTTTGCATTTTGTTGGATACCTGGTGTGTGTCCTTTGTCTGTTACTCTAATACTTTTTACTCTTGTTTTTATGTAGTTCTTTATAGACTAAATCTAATTGATTTACAGTCAAATATGAATCTCAATACTGTAACTTAAACTAATGTAAGAGGAAATTAAAAGTTCGAAAAGAAAATAACATTATAAAAATAAACTTTAAAAAAAGAGTTTTATGGTGTATAATATATTCTATTATTTAATTACAAATGAATGTATTGTAAGACTTTTGAGTAATAGACACACACCGGGAATCCAACCAAATTTAAAGGCAAAAGCAGCTTCTCACATTACGTAGTATAGGGGAGGTTTTGTATTGGGGTATCAAAATCGATGTTGTGTTTTACGTCGAAATATCCGTTTCGAAGCTCTCTACGTCCAAAAAAGGGTTGAAGTAAAATAAACACTCACAACAAATTGTGTTTTTATAAACTAAATCATTTTTTCAAAATGACTATACTTGAGAGTAGTGTTGGATTTATTTTGACAAACGTCCTCCCTCACAAGTGGGGAAAGCGTTATCGTAATAGTTCAAATTTGTAAAAATCGGATAGGTTAGTTTTTACCAATAACTATTTATCTAAGGAAATGATTACCAATATGTTTTGTTTTGGATCCTTAGATCGGCGGTTTACATATGTAGATTATAATAATCAAATAAAAAAACTGACTCAGATGAACATTTGAATAATTACATCCCACTTTCTCTTTAACTAACTTTTACAAAATTGTTGGTGAAAGCTATTTCCAACTTTTTTATTAAGAAGTAAGTTTTTTTTCTAGTTGTGAGTTATTTTATTTTATTTATTTTTTAGTAACATTTAAATATATTATAAAGTTCTTTTATGTCAATAGATAATAATTTATATTTTAACATTATTATAAGTGAAATAGCAGAATGTTTAACTCTTACTATGAATTTTACTACTCTTTTGCTATTTTTAAAAAAACATCATTCAAGTTTAATAATTCCAATATTTCTTGGAATGTAAGTTTCCAAATTTTTATGATTGATGTTCGTATTTTTTTTTAATTGAAATTTGAATATTAACTGTATATTTACTACATTACTTGAATATCTGTATTTTGTGACGTTAAGTCACTTGAGAAGGGTCCATTTTTGCCTAATCCAGACTGATCATAGAAGGAACAGCTGATTAGGCAACTTGGTTGAGCAGACCACGCTACTCGAGCACACTCAGTCAGAGTCTGTATTAATTTTATTTTTTAAACTGTTTACCAAATTACCCCATGGCTGTTTAATTAATCGGCGTCTTGTAGTTCTGGGTTTTTTTCCGGAGGTCTATCCCCAAGTCGGATGTATCTCTATTATTAACTTTAACGAGAAGATTTTGAGAATGGGTTCGCCAAATGTCAGCTCTATTATTAATTTGAGTTCTGCAAGTGTTTAATTTGTAATTAGCTTTAATAATTCGGTAATGTCTTATACAGTAAAATAATTTAATCCTTTCAAAGCTGGTATTGCATGACCAGATAAGCTGGTAATGCTGCATGACCAGATATGGGGTGAATGATTTAGACCTCAAAATAGGCTTGTGTCGAAGCAATACGTTATTCAAAATATAGTGTAGGCTTAGACTAAATGTAACGTTCCACCACAAATTGTTTAGCACTCGTTCCAAACAACAACTACACAAATACTGAAAATAAAAACAATTCATTTTAATTTGAGTAGAACTGTGTAGAATGCGCTGATGACGAGTAATTCCAGCTTAAAATAATATTCTAATTAACGATTCTCATATTTTAATTTTTATTCCATGAGTATCGGAATTCGATGTAATAATCAGAGCAAGTGTAGCGTGTGAATCGCAGACATCAATAGAAAGTAATAATGTGCAACGTGTGTTGTCCCCCCCCCACACTTTTATATATGTACCAACATATCACATGTTTTACACCGTACACGATGACGCGCGGGTTAATATTCATGATAGGAGATAACGTGTCCAGACTTGGAGATGAAAATGTTACAAATACTGTTGTAAATTTATTCTCTTTCTTTAGAATACATTGCCATTTTCTCCTCTGAATACCGTTAATACTGAAAATGTATTAACTTGTTATAAACTGTCTTAAATCATGCCATTCTTGGTTTTTCTTAAATTTCTTTTCAAATGCAGTGTAAATTTGAGTTGTTTTATAAGAAATAAATTATATAAATAACTTCATAATCAAAAAATGTTTGTAATTTTGGTTAGAAGGCTAACATAGTTCATTTTTGTCCAAATTACTCATTAAACGTAATTTTCTACTGTTTGACACATTGATTTACATTATAAATACTCATATTTCAACATAATTGCTTGAGATAAACTTAAAGCAGTTCTTTTCAACATTAAATCTCTTCTTCTCCCTTGGTTTATTTCTCCTTTTATAACCAAAAACTTGCAAACGAACAATTTAAGAGAGATAGTGACAGATAGAAGATATAGTTTTATCAAAACCGTTACAGTATTGGGTTTAGGTCTTTCAGCAACTGACCCAAATTCCGAGTTATGCACCCATAACAAATTTGATCAACTCAAAGAGGTCCATTCGTTTTCACTGACAGACGATATTCCAAAAACTCATTTTTGTCTTTAGGGTACCTCGATTTTTTCTCCCTATACTGTTTACACATGAAAAACTGAAATAATGTTCTGAGAAGGTAACAGCTGTTTATAGTCTTTGGTAAATGACCAGTCTAGTATCTTATTATTCCTTTTATTCTGATACTTAAACAAAAATACTTTATAGCACTGTATGACTGCTCAATTCGTCCTAAAATTTGTAAAGACATCGACTATTGAGTTCTACTAAACAGACAGTATAATAGTAGTTATGAAAACAACTGTTTAAATATTGCTAAACTGTTTTTTTTTAACAATATTAAATAGTTGTCAAAACAAATGTTGTGTAGCAACAGTTTTAATGTCTTACTGCAACCACGTAGATACTCGATGAGTTTTGGCCTTGAGTAGTGGCTACTGTTTATCTAGTTAAAACTGGGAAGTGTGAGAGAGAGAGAGAGAGAGAGAGAGAGAGAGAGAGAGAGAGAGAGAGAGAGAGAGAGAGAGAGATTAGGAGTGAAATCAGTAGCTGACTAACAAACAACTCAATTTTTCTAGCTCTAAACGACCTGGTTTATACGTAAGTACTCAAGTATTTTACCAGACAAAAAAACTTATAAGTGTTTTCTTTTTTTCATAACTCCTCCGCTACACTTCCAGAAAATTGTTTGATTGTCTTTGTAATGACATAACTTAAATTTTCAAAGGAGTTAAACTCAATTATACAACATTTAATGCATAAACTTTTATTTTTTAAATTTTAAATGAAGTAAAGATTTAAAGTTTTTTAATAACGTAACAAAATAATTTTTGATCTGAAGGTACATACATTGATAATACCTCGTGTGACTGTACACACAGTATTCATATTTCCACTTTGCAACAATATTAAATGAACAGAATGCGGGACAAGGAACTGCCATTTGGATAACATGATCCTTCTCCAGGATCCAATATCAATGGTTTGATTGGACAAGCGACGATATAGTTCGTAATATGTTTGATATTATTTTTTACAACAAAACACTGGAATTAAATATCCGAATAAAATATAATATACATAAAGTGTATTAGTAAAACAGTGAAATGATAGGTACAGAATTTGGTATAGGTACTTTATCAATACCTATGCACCTTATATACCCACTACAATCTTTACTATATCACATGCAATGAGTGCAGGAGTACCAATCCCGACGTAACATAACTGAATTTACATATTTTATATTTTTGGATTACATCTCTCTCTTTAATATTCCCTATAAAGTCTCTCCTTACCAACTTTTGTTCTCTCTCAAAATAACAATGTTTTCTACAAAATGAGTGACTGTATATGTTTTTGCACTTTTTAAAAATATTTCTTACACTTTAAATATTAGTAAGGATTTTTTTGCTGTTTTCAACATTATTCTCTGTATACTGTTGCTTAGATGAACAAATGTTCAATTTAAAAAAATAAATAGTGTAATTCCCAATACTACCTTCTTAATACATATTTATTCATACACAGCTTATTACAATGTAAATATAAAGTACAAATTAATTATGTTTTATACTATTATTATTATATTGTTCTTCTTTGTTTCATTAAAATCTAAAAGTACATATTTTTCGATAAAGATATACGATAGTGTTGTTTATTCACATTTATTAATCATCATACTATCATTCATTTTGTGGTGAAATCCTTTCACCACCTCCCTTTTTCCCCGGCGATACTTCTACTCCAACAGCCCTACTTGCGGGTTGCTTGAATAGCCAATTGCAAGGAAATTATATTCTATCAAATCAGTTTTCCCCCTCCCTCGGTAAAAAGGCCAGTTGTGCACCAACCGCATGAGAGACCGGATGTGTTTAGGGAAGTGCATGTCTTCAGTCTACGGGATAACCGATTTTTGAGGTACCTCACAAATTGTTCACCTACCAAATAATGGCTAATTAGCCCTTTTTTAGGATGGGTCAGACGGCCCAGGGTTTTCGGCGGTGCGTCTCCAAATTTCGTATTAAATTAAATTTAATATGTGATAATTAGTTAACGGTCATTTTGGCTTAATACTGTTTTCTAGACAACTAGTTTTAAATAGAGTCATTCCCTTAATTATATTCATAGTTCATTTAGTTTATTAATTATTATATTTAATAACATAGTTTTAATCGCTCGTGAAGCTGGCTGGCTGAGCTGTAGTATTTATTTTATTCTTTTCCAAATTTAAATCAATAGTGGTCTTTCACATCGCGAATTTGAATTTTTCTTCTTCCCTTTTCCCTTAATTGTATGTAAATATATTATTTCAAAACTCTTTAAACAAATTTATATTTTGTTTCTGTCTCCGCGACCATAGTGATGTCCAAACGTTTTTTAATCCCTCCCGTTAGGCTAACCAATTTTTTCTTTTTTCTCTTCTCCTTGTCATTTTTCCTTTTTCCTATTTCAACCTATTCAGAGTAAGTACCTACACCACAATTTTTACATTTATATTATTTTTTTACACCTTCTCTACCTCCTACACCAACACTTGTAAGTCTTGGATTTTTTTTGTAATCCTATATGAATCATAAATTAACTTATTGCAATTTTCAGTCATTTAAATTTAGTATGTTTAGCATTAATTTGTAGTATTTCTTAGTCATTAAATTATTTGCATTATTGGTCACTAAAAATAGAGTATGTTTTCAATTCACAGTGTTCAAAAGATGAATGAGGCTGCCAACGTAATTAATTTTTTTTTTAAATATAATAATATAACTCCTCATTTTTCTTTCTTTAATAGTTTATTTTCCTCTGTTAATGACTAGTTTTTTCGTAGGAACTTTATAGAAACGGAAACATTTAAAACACTAAGGAAAGGCTCCATTTCATAATTTAATTTTTTTTAAATACAAAATTACTCGTTTTTTACATCACTTTAAATGTTACCTAAGAACCAATTTAAGCTATAAATTCCCCCCACAGAAACCACCCACCCCACCACCTAGAGTTATTATACTAGACTTCTATGAATATAGATTGAAAAAGAAATAGAAATTTCTATTATTTTTTGCTATTACATTACATATCTGCTGTTGATACTCGTGAAAAAAAAACCCCAATTACTGTTCTCCAAACATTTTAATGGAGTTACAAAGACATAGACAGGCCATCAACACGTTGCAAACTTTATATCATTATGCAGACTCTATCAACTTCACAAAGATATTCCATAGCTTATGAATAGTAATGAGTAAGTCTGTAGCTCTCACACTAACTTTCCCAACACAGTCATGCTCAAATAATCATTGTAAAATAAATAAGTTTATATTAGAGGGGGAAAATTATGTAATTCGTAAAAAAATTGATGTTGACTTTTAACATCTCAGTTATGTAACTGAAAATCTTTTTTGTGATTTCTGTCTGTCCTCTGTCTAGTGTTCTAATCCATGAAGCATAGAAACAACGATAGATTTTTTATGAAGTCGACCAAAAAAAGTTTTTTTTTATTAAATCGTAGGTTTTTAAGTGTAGAATAAGATAAAAATAATAATACGCACTAATTTCCGACCCCACGTCATGGTCAAAAATTTGAAAAACTTGGCATTTTTCGCTGTTTTAATGATTTTGTACATTTATATTGGCTTCTTTTTGATAAATTAAATTCCTATTGGTCTCATTTTATTGGAAAAACTTAGACGAACACTTTGAGGGGAAATTCAATTTTGCAAGATGGAAAATTTTCGTATATGTTTCTAGAAAACATCGTAATATGTTAGCAAGATTTCTAATTAGCTGGAAAAAAATTTCTCCAGTAAGTATATTTTTTTCAATTCTTAAAATTTATACTAACTATGACTCTAAAAGTATACATCAAATCTTTCTAACATCACAGAGAGGGGTCAAAAATATAATTCCTGTCCAAAATAGCACTAATTTGTTTTTAAAAAAAAGAAGATTATTTTAACTCGCAAAAGTTGGGCAAAAATAGCCAATATTTTGGCGTAAAACGTTTCCAGCCTCTCATAATGTTCGTATAAATTTTGTCAATAAATAGCGACCAATAACATTATAATCTGTCAAAAAGAATCGAAGATAAACGCATAAAATCATTAAAACAGCAAAAAAGCCAAGTTTTTCCTTATTTTCTTTATTTTATCTTTTTTTTTCTGTTTTTATAAAGCGATGATGTCCAAACGTTGCCTTTAAACAACAACAAAAAATCTAAGCTTTATTTTATGTAACTGTATGAAGTGAAATACAAACATATTCTATTAGTTTTTTTTAAGTAATATATTATTCAAACTTGAAGAGGGTAGTGGTTATTTGGAGAAAAAAACTCTTACGTAACACCTATGAAAGTATAAAAATATTACCCCTCCATAAAGTTGGTATTGAGTGCTACCTACAGTCAAATTACACAACCTCATAAAACGATTTGAAAAACAGCCTGTATTGGAGATGTTTTTACACAGACATACCATAGGCAATACTACACAAGGGACTTCTCCACGTTGACAGTTATTGCCACTGCCTTTGATATATTGACTTCCTTTTACAATGTCACAAGTTGTACATTTAGTGAGAGCTTCTTCTTTGACATATTGTGTTCTTTGTTTAGTAATATGACTTGCCAACATATGTTAGTTTAAGTAATGTGTGGTGAATGTTAAACAAATATGCTGTAAATAACGTTATTCCAAAAGGAAATTACAAACTTTCTCATTTTGTAAATGGGGTAGAGAAAATTATGTAAAGGAAAAATCAGATGTTCTTGTGTGGGGTTAAAGGTAAAAACTGCCAACCCTTCTACTTTCCCTCCCTTATTTTCCACCATTTTTTTAATTTGGGCGGAAATAATTTCAGACTGAGCCCCTTTACGACACCTCAAACGTCAAAATTCTAGAAGTTCTACTCAGAAAATCCGCCCTAAGTTATCAAATAAATATAGATTTGTTATATGGGTATATTTTGGTCAACTCTTAAGACATTTTTATCAATTTTTCGAACACTTCAAATTTGATTATTAGGACCCATAAAATGAATATAAAAAATCTTTTTTTTTTCAAAATCAGCTGTAATGTTTTTGCTCGAACGTAGCTTCTAAAGTCCCGAACAAAACGCATTAGCCACAAACCCCCTAAAAATACTGGATTGGGAGTTTACGGTAAAAAGCAAATATATATATATATATAATCCAAGAAGTTATTTACTCTACTGATTTCGTTCCAATGAAGAAATATAAAGGTTGATAAACCATCGTGTCTAATTGTATAATGAAGAAAATCACAATTCGGAAATAAGTTCCATATGTTTAATAGAACTTGTATTAATTAATGTGCTAGAGTACAATATAAACGTTTTTACAGCTCCGAACGAATAGGCTAAAACCATTGTAGTCCATCAAGGTGGTGGTAAAGGCTAGTTTTTCGCTGTCGTTCTAAATCGTTGGATATGTTACCGGCAACGTATAAAATCCAGGCATTCTATAGAATACCCAGGTATTTTATACATTGCCTAAAGATTTTTGGCAAAGTTGAAATAAAGTAATTTTGTTAGATCCATACGCACTTTACTGTGTATAATTGCTTAAGAATTTTAAAATATGTCTATGAAATGAATAGAATGTGTCTGTACTAAATATTTACCAAAGTAAATGAATTCAATCTAACCTAACCTGAAAGTCATTAAAATAGGTATTCTAAACTCCGCCGGATGTTCAGCAGGCATTCTATAAACTCCCTAGATAAAGTATGAAATATGCTTTATATCACACTTTCCCTGCCAACTTTAGGCAATTTATATAATACCTAGACATTGTATACAAAGCATATACAACACATTCCCTGTAACAGATACACTATAATATTTACTACAATTGTTATCACAATTAATAATGTATTATAATAACAATCCAAAACAAGCCAATATTAACGATTTTGTATTTTCTAAGACCGAAGTGTAACTTTTTTCCTTGTGAGGAAACAAATTGTATAATTGTAGACTCTAATAAAAATTTTACAAAATAGTAAATTTATTAATTGAACTGAACTTTACTCTAACGCAGCTTGTAAAAAGTACCTTTAATTCAATTGGTTTGAGATAATTAATTTTTAAAATGAAAATTAAAGAAAAACATGTTCCAAAACAGATCTCTACATATTTTTTAAAGTTTATTTCTTCATTTTGTTTGCATTTTGAAAATCCTAAGATGAAAATTGAAAGTCAATTTTTAGACCTGGGTTGATGATAGACACCAAAATTGGTTATCGGGTGCGGAAACACAAATTACGGTAGTTATAGACATTGTGGAAACTCGAATAGGTGGATAAATAACACATAGAGTTCTACCAATGACTACATAAATACTATAAGACACGACATGGCCATGTTAAATATTCTACGCTTATTCTTGAGTTGACCAATACCCGCTAGGGTGTGGAGCTGTCGCTCTGCTAGAAGTTGATGTGACTGGCGTTAGGTGGCTCTACGGTCAAACAATGTTTCAGTTGCGCACTGATGCCACATATGGGACCAGAGATGCGAGGGAAGGTCGAGAACCGCTTATCTCAGCGCACGAACTGACAACACTGACTATGCTGTGTCAACAGTTGTACAGTCTCAACCAAGTGGGATGCGTACAGTCAAGCACCTGCTGCTAGCGCTTTCTGATAGCTGTGTGTCAAACTTGTGACGAACAGCACCCGTAAAGCGTAGACTATTTCCCTATCCTATGTCGTGTCTTATAGTATTTATGTAGTCATTGGTTCTACTAACTAAATAAATCTAAGCAGCGCTTAAAGCAGTCTACCAAGCCGAATACAATAACTAAATCCTTAATCGCTCCACACTTGCCACGATTTTGAATTAGCTAGGTCACGCATAGCGTAAATACAGGTGTGGAGCGCTACGATTCGCCGAATTCCATATGGCTGCTTTAGCGATATGCAAGTTATACTTAATTCACGTTTTGTGTATTTTTACGTGTAATAAAATAACAACGCTCAACCTCACGTTACCTGTCTTCTTCCAGGCGCTATTATAATAATTTAACGCGTTTTAAACTCAAGGATACAGTTCGACAATAACTGAAATAATAGATGAAACCATTGTCACCACAAAATAAAAGAAAACGACTATGTATCAAGGTATTTATAATAATTAAACCAGTCCAGTAAAACAAACGAGAAATCATTATTTGTAATCACCAAAGTGCGTTTTGTAATTCCAGGGTAGACAGACTGCAATTATGTTGAAAGGGGATGATTGTGGCCTAACTGCAGAGGGATAATTATCTTCGGACTCGTTTGTTTTGGAGGCAGAGAGAAAGAAGATTAGCAGTGCTAAACGAGAAGAGCAGTTTGCTAAGTATTTATAAATAGCTATGTAAGTCACGATTAGTTCTGAATTTGGTTTCAGTTCAAGCTAATTATAATGAAAACAATTAGTATCGTAAATTAATAATGGCGATCGTAGATAATTTAACCTCAAATTGATTTAAGTTCATTTTTGTTTGTGCTTTAGGATACAGGACTAGGTATTCCCAATAATAATAAATACTTCATGTTTCGTGTCACAACAAATCCAAAACGTGATTTTCAATATGCTGTATATATGTCATTGTGATTGAGATCGGCAAAAGTCAGTACGATATCTGCTACTCGGCTTTCTATTGTGGTTGTGGTCCGGATTTTAATCTTAATTGTAATCGGGATCGCTGTCCGTATTATATAGGAGGCTGGAGATCACGCAGAAGTCTGTAGGGTACCGATGTTGGGTTCTGGTAACAACGTTGCCGAGTTCTCGGGGAGGCCAAAAATGTGTCGCACAACAGAAATATATATATATTTAAATGGTAGAGAGTGAATAGTAGCATAGAAGAAGGAATTAGAATAAGAAAGTCACAGCCCACGTTAAACAGCGTGATACGAGGGCGATCGGCCCCTAGGAGCGCCACTAGTTGTTTTGTAGCAGTTCTTGTTTTCAAGTAGTTTCGGTTACTGCCACCGTGCCACCCCGGCGCTGTATCTCCACAGCCAGCCCTGTCAAGCCCACCCCACCCCCGTCAGCATGGCAGCGTAACTGGTCTTGTGATACAGTAGCCAAGCCTTTGCTACTAGCGCTTTCTGTTGTCCAATAACCAAACTAAGGATATTTTGGCGATCGAGGGCATCACGCTAGAGCCTATACCTGTGACTTTCTTATTCCAATTCCTTCTTCTATGATAGTAGGCGTATATAACCTTGATCAAACAGTTGTGTGTAGTTACTTTTATGAAAGTCCTCCTTTTTAGTTTATTACTGTGTAATCAACTCATTATCAGCTGGTTACCTGGAGTGGTATTGGTCTCTGAGGAATAAGTAAAACCTCTTTAGAGAATAGCCAAGTACTTTTGCTGCAGAATGTCTATCATTGGTTAGCATAACTCTAATCGGGTATTAACGCGTTGCACTAATACCTTTACAACCCAAAGTCGGACTCTCTGGCCTCATACAATCACCTCTCTCGGCAACTAATTCCTTATTCCCAACTCTCTTCTATAATCTGCGACTCTTTCCTCATATGTTTTTCATGGCTGACCTCTTAGTGTTCTTCCCATCTATTTGTCCCTTAGGATTTTTTTTTTCTTTTTTCTTTAGGTTTCTAAACTCTTCCATCCTTACTACGTAACAACCCTTCCCAACCTTTATAGTTTAACAAACTAACATACAGGTTTTTTTATACTTATAGTATAATTCGAAAATGGTTTTGATTCTCCAAAGACCATTATAGTTTTATTCGAAACATTTTACTTCCAATTGTGTTTATTTTTCCTTAGATCTCAGAGTAAGCACCCATCCATAACCTTATTACCCTTATAATAGTTTTATTTTTTCTTAGTTTGGTTTTCTGGTGCACATTTTCAGATTTATAGTTTTCAAAAGAGCAAAGTAAGCTTTGGTGAGCTTACGTGTGGTTATTCTGATTCACCCATACAATATTAAATCCTAAATATTACCAAGTTATCTACTTCTCATAGAAATTAGATATTGACACAGTTGCGAGGACTATCAGATTAGGACCGATAGGTCCTGCCCAATGATAAGGTCGGTAGGGAGTGTGTGCCGTGTTGGAACTGAAGAAGAAAATTTTGTTGTTGAAACGCTGACTTATTAAGTTGGAAGTGTAGATCTGGGATTAGGTTTGTTTCGAAGGCTATGCAAACGGATGTTAAATTCTATCTCTGCTCTTCAAAATACAGGGTCTGTTCAAGAAGAGGACCTCCACTTGTAAACAATTTTCTTGACATAAATAGGACAGAACCTGACCTGACAGGACAGTTGAAAAGTTGTTGGCGTGTATTGAGGAACAGAAAGAATCTGGAACCAGTGATGATTTGTTAGATTCCTGAATTTATATGGCACCGTAGGAACAAATATGAAGATCTGTTTGACACCGTCTGGAAGGACATCAAAATATACTGGGCTCCAGAACAATAAAGTGTTTATTCATATATTATGTAGAAAGATGATTAGGTTAGGTTAGGAATCCTTCTGGGTGCTATTGTTTGAGTGGCGGTCCTCTTCTTGACCAAAATATATAAACAATATAGGCTTCACACACACACACACACACACACACACACACACACACACACACACACACACACACACACACACACACACACACACACACACACACACACACAGAAACACACACACACACACACACACACACACACACACACACAAATATAAAAAAATACATTTTCACTAAAACAGTTTATTTGTTGACGCTTCAATTAATTATTATGTTCACATCTTTAGTTTCTACATCTACACAACATCAAAAAAGAAAGGTTATACATAAGTATTTATCGCTTTGGAAACCTTCCTCTTTTCATCTCTAAAAGCCACCCCTTAACAAAACTGTAATGATCTCTTGGACATTACATCATAGTTTTAAAATGTTTGAGAAATTAACTCCGTTCCTGAGATATTGCAGACAATTGTTTTATAATATCACAATTGAGAAACAAATTGTATACCTGTATTTCTATTACATTATAATTAATGCATAACAAATGAACTAAAGTCATTTTGTATTGAATGTTTGTTGGTGTACTGTGCAATGAATTATAAATCCCATGGAATTTTACTCGTGGTTTGTTTTCACAATTACATTTTAAATATTCAACAACTGAAACCAGAAACCAGGAATTTATGTTTTATAATTGTTATATTCTGATTTACTGACACTATAATAAATTATAGCCAAGAGAAAAGCTAAAAACAAATGGGAAAATAAACATTTTGATTGTTCACAACTTCCTATATTATGGAAAAAAAAAAAAAAAAAAAAAATGTTACCTTCGCGAGACGAAGTGAAAACTTTAACTCAATTTTAAAAATGAATAATAAATAAATTAATAAAATTTTAAACTTTCAATAAATGTAATAAAATATTAATTATTTGTAATGGTTCATTTTTTATTATTTAAAACATATTTCAGTTAAAATTTTAATAATTTCATATTAGTTTCAAAATATAAAAAATATCTATTAAATATCGTAAATTTCAAAAAAGAAATCCTTTACTGTTTCCGTTACTGCTACGAAAAAGCCAATTAAAATGAATTTTGAGAAATTCATTCCCATTACATCAGAGCTAGATTGTTTTGGCGTAGAACATTATTCCGTTATTCACTCATGGCACAAGATACAACCGTATAAAGCGTCGATATTATACTCCGGAGATGAAATCCGAGAATAATTCCCCCTCCCCCACTCCACCCCCCAAGAAGTGCTCCGTGTGTATTGGACCGTGAGTGCTCGCCATTCGCCTTCCCCCTCGTTCATTGTTGAGGTAAAGGGCTCACTGGGCCGGATATTTTTAATATTCTGCGATCACCGAGATATATAACAGATTTTTATCGTTTTTCTGTTTTTTAAACGACCAGTGTTTTTATATTTTCCTGCTTTTGTTATGATGGAGGTAGCAACATAAAGGTAATTTGTGTTTATTTTGGGACGTTGAAAGGAAATTGTTAGTTATGATTTTAAATTTGTTTTAAAATTGTATTGAAATCACCTAGCTTAATTCTAAAAAACACTACTTGCCTATCTGTGTAATTCATTTTTTTAAATTTTTAACTTACATTTTGGTTATATTAAATGTTGAGCTTGACTTATGAGAAAAATTATACAGTATAACAAACACACAAAACACAATTCTCATAAAAAAATACGCCTAAGTATCAGACGCGTTTCAACAACAAGGTCGTCCTCTTCAGTGATACACGAGCTACACCAATCAAACTATAACTTCATTGTTACTAATTACAATCAAACTATAACTGTTATTAGTAACAATGAAGTTATAGTTTGATTGGTGTAGCTCGTGTATCACTGAAGAGGACGACCTTGTCGTTGAAACGCGTCTGATACTTAGGCGTATTTTTTTTTATGAGAATTGTGTTTTGTGTGTTTGTTATACTGTATATTTTGGTTAGTGAATTCCCAAATAGTTGTTATCTCTATTATATTCAGCCATATTTGGTTCTATGGTAGCCTTGCTGTATAGTCATTCAAATTAAAAATGTGTATTTTTCAAGAAACTATTTTCATAAAGACTACAAAACATAATCTTATTTTTGTATTTTTCTTTACATATATTCTATTAAATGGTTAAAATGATGTATTATTTATTAAAATCTGATAGAGAAACAAGTCGAAATATTTTCTAAACTGCCCAGATTCATTATATACACGAAGTTTGATCATTATAAATTGCTTATCATAAAACATTTCAACTATTAAAAATTTATTAATACGTCCATAGAAGTGCACATTTGCTATTAAAAACATTGTAGACAATTAATTTGCTATAAGTAAATTACATGGAATTTAATATCGTTCTTATTTATGTCGACACAATTAAAGTGGTTTAACATTTCAAAAATAGCACTACTACTATTTTGTTATATTTTTTTAATGGTTTTCAAATAATATACCTACAAGTTAGATCGTCAAGTTTCATTGCGATTCATTACCCGTGTTGACATGTAAGGCATCAAAATATTTCATGCTTAATCGTTTGAGCTCAGCAATTGATTATAGAGTGACTCAGATATAAGATATTGAAGATGTAGTTTCCCCCCTAGTTTTAGAACAGGTCAGAACGCGAAAAATAAAGATTACCCATAGTCGTCTAAGATAATGAGGACGAACTTTACATTTCCATTTTTTTATATAGTAAGATCTGCTTATATTAATTATAAATAATTACGTTGGAAGGCATTGACTTTGGAAAGATCCACAGCCTGGGTAGAATAGAATAAAAGTCGTCTTTATTTTAAGGGCAAGATTAGGACTCAAAAGCCCTCTCTTCTACCTAACCTAACCAAACCTAACCTAACCTATCCTTCCACTTGACCCTTCTACAAAGATACAAAATTACATTTCTTATGCATTACATTAATAACAATAAATTCAACACTAAACATAAGAACAATAAAAGGAATACAGTAAATAATAGTATAATAATAATAATAATAATAAAGATTTAAAACTAAGCTTGGAAAATAAACAAATATTAATTAATTCACTACAATTTAAAATAAACCGCAAGAACTAAATGTTAACAAATATAATGAATATTGTAAACAATATTTCTTACATAATATTGAATAAAAATATTTGTTTAAAACTTAAAAAATATAAAAATGGTATAATTGAATATAATTTATTTACAAATGCATTCAAGCTCACATTTACACTTTAAACACAGTTAGAGTTATATTTCACTAGGCCTACATCTCTTATAGATACTAATATATGGTAAAATGACAGATAAATCAACGATGATTTTTAACGTGATGTTGGAATTGGCGTTAAAAAAGACGCATTTGGGGAAGTAAAACTACCAAAATGCGAGAGATATCCGCCAACACGGATGACATAGACATTGTAAGTAGAAAAGAGAATAAAATGGAGGCTTTCTTAGAATTATAAAAGGAAGTCAATAAAGTAGGACTAATAACGATATAAAAATCCCTGGGGATATAAACGTCCAGGGTACGGCATGAACACGACTAAAACAATACTTTAGAAGTAGGACAACCCAGTTTTGAAAAGATTAATAGCTTCATATACCTCGGAACAATACTAAAAATGTATTATTAGAGATGAGATTAATAGAAGAACCACAGCTGGTAAAAAATATTACTTTGCTTGTAAAAAGCTTATATGTTTAAAGCTGTTAAGAAGAAGATCAAAGTTAACTTATAATGCGGTTGCAAGGCAGTGGTTACCAATGACTGTGAAGCGTGCATCGTAACAAAATCTGAAGTTTCTTTCAAAGAAGAGCCTCACGAGGAATTTAGGGTACTGTTTAGAAGAAGGATAGAACTTGGAGAATTAGAAACAAGTTAAAATTAATACATTGATTGTAAGGGTAGAACCACGTATTTCCTCTGGTAATGTACACACTCCTCACTTTATTTTAAATACTTCAGCTAGCTCTTGCTGTGTCAGTTGGTTTAATACCCAGCAACAACAGAAATTAAAGAAAAGTAAGAGAGCCTTAGTATTGATATAAAGGTATTCCTCGTGTATTACTTATTAAACAAAAACATGTTATTTGATTCTTTTCAGTTCTAAGTTTGATATAATGCTACACCAATATAAATTATTGTTTATTAAGGATGGATGAAATGTAGGCCTGTATTTAAAAAAAGAGTGTAATAGTTAAATTTCATATAGACAGAAACTAAATAAAATCAACAAATACCCCACATAATGGTATATTTAAGGAATATATTTCTTTCTTTATGATGTAATAAAATGGACGTTACATATCCTTGCTGTAAGTATAAACAACCCTTTATAAGCCGCAAAATAAATACAATGGAATAATAGTAATGAAAAGCTGCGATCATTCAAAATATGAGTACAAAAATACACTTATTCTTCCAAAAAAATAAAAAAATTAACTTACTTTACACACTGAGGAAATACTGTAAATTTCTGTAAACATTAAATTGAGAAGCAATGTTTTCGTTTTTTAGTAAGAGCACCCGTGTTATCATGTAAGGCATCATAATATGTCCTGCTTAATCGTTTGAGCTCAGCAAATGATTATAGAGCAACTCAAATATAAGATATTGAAGATGTAGTTTCCCCCCTTGTTTTAGAACAGGTCAGATCGCGAAAAATATAGATTACCCATAGTCTTCTTCCTCTTCTTCCTCTTCCCCCTCCTCCTTCTCCTACTCCTTCCTTTATTTTCTTGTTCTCTTTTTCTTCCTCGTCTTCTACTTTTTCTTCTTCTACTACTTCTTCTCCTCCTTCTTCGTTTCCTCCTTCTCCGTCTTCTTCTCTCCCTTCTTCTCCTTCTTCATTTCCTCCTTCTCCACCTCCTTCTCCTCCTTCTTCTTCTTCAGTTGGATGATCTAGCCCATTAGCAAGACAGCCAAAAGGGCATAATGTACCCTAAAAATAATGAGAGACGACGTGATATGCAGCACATCCCAAGGAAGACCAGTTAGCTCCATGAAATTTAACATCTTCCTGACAAGATTGTAGTGAGGTATTATCTCTCCTGTATCAAAGATCCAACAGTTTCGTCCTTTCTCGATTGAGGCTCTCGCATTCCAAGATATATGCTCTGCAATTTACTCTTGCAAGTCACACTTTCCAACAGTATTGTTATTTATAAGCCCTAAACTTAATTAGGTCTATATTAATTCCTTATTTTAGTACTCTGGCTTTACACATTCTCGCAAGCTTTAACAGTGTAATGAAATTTACTAAATATATACATAGAATAAGATTTACTAAAATACAGGAAGTGGGAAAACTAACTGTAAAACTTGTTAATTAATATTATGTGAATGGTAATTAATCACCAATATTCATATGTGTTATATTTTTTATCATTCAACAATTTAATAAATCCTATGCGTTGTAAAATCTACGAGTAGCCACTGGTAATGTACTTGAAATTAAAACATATGATTCAATCTCCAACAAATGGTCAACCTTTCGTGTTCAGAAGGGGTATAAAGCTAATCTGTTGTACGATCATTGTTATTTAGTTCATACGATATAGAAATATTTTATGTTTCTAACAATTTAAATTCCATACTTTAATTTATTCAATAGGGATTTAACCAGATATAGAGGTTGTGTTTATAATAGAATAGTTGATAGTAAACACGTAGCTCTGAAAAGTCTAAAGACTTAACGGTGCCTAAAGTAGTGTTACCGCATGTTGTACAGGTAACAGCAGTTACTGCACTCCTGGGGGTGTTTAATTCTGAAGAGGCTCATAGAGTTCCTGCTTCTCTTTCCACGAGGCTTTGTTTTGTGGTATTTAACATTGCATGGCTCAAAATGTTGAGTTAACACAATTTTACGATTAAATGTTTTCTACTTCTGTAAATTAGAGAATAACAAGTGATGAGGGAGTAAACTGTAGATGAAGGGAGTAAAAGTAAATTCCTAGGAGATGTGGAAACAGTGGGAAACAGAGATGTAAGGGTTAGAAGCAGGAAAGATAGAGAAATAGAAGTTATAATGAGAGTAAACTATATATGTGCACGTTTAGAGAAAGGGTGGAAGAGGGAGAACGCGGAGCAGGAAAACGGTGTGGGAATGGCGATAGCGAAAGAAAACTTACTGATAAAACCTTTTAAAGTCCATCTACTACAAGAGCTTCGTAAAGACGACTTTGATCGTAGGGTTGAATTTTACGACACTATGGTGGGTAAGCTAGACGCAGAACCTGGTTTTCTAAATAGAATCCTTCTTACTAATGAGGCTACTTTCATGACAAACGGATATGTCAATAGACACAACTATCGTTATTGGACGGAATCCACATTGGTGTGTTGAGACTTATACACAACGCCCTTCAAAAGTAAATGTTTGGGTAGGAATAGTTAACAACCAGTTGGTTGGACCATTTGTAATTGATGGAAACTTGAACTCCGAGAAATATTTAAAGATCCTTGCCAACCAAATCGTGCCTGCATTCCAAAATATTTTTGGTCAGGGGACAGTAGGTTGCTAAAAGATGTAGCACTACCACACTACGGGCGTGATGTACAATAGTTGGACATTGTTTTTCCAAGAAGACGGATAGGCAGAAGAGGCGCTATGGAATGGCCAGCAAAGTCTCCTGACCTTAATCCACTATACAATATTTTACGAATACTGGCTCAGTTTCTTTTACGCTAGCACTGCCAAACAACCGAAGGTCACCAATTCGAGCACTTGTTATATTAAAACAGGTAAGAGATACGCGTGTTAGTAATAACTAGTTTTTTCATGTAATTTTTGTCAGGGATGTACTAGCAACCTTTACCTCCCCCCGCCCCTTTTAAAAGGAGGCAAAAACTTTAACCCCCCCCCCCTTAATCACCAGAAACATTGTTATAATAGGTATGGAAAATGTTTTACTTTGATATAGCAATCCATTTAACTTATATCTAGGTTATCACGACTTATTTGCACTCTTTATATAAGGATATGGATGACAAAAAGGTTTTTCGCCTTTCAACAAGGCGGGGAAATGTAAGTAAATAATAACATTGTAAATAATTAAACTCTAGTATTGGGTGAAATAAATGCTCCATCTACTAAATTAGTAACGCCGACGTTATTCCATATTTAATCATATAAATCAATATAAATACACGGCAGGTAAACAGTAAGGAAATGTATTAAACCTAACCTAATTCAATACTCTCTCCGGCATACAATGTTGATACAAATAGATATATAATATGAGAACTTGCTAGGGGTAACTACCCCCTAGTGCGTTGTAACTGTCGATTACTCTAAACCGAATGTTGCAACGTGACTGTGTGAATGTAGCTTACATACATGGAGGATCTCGCAAGGTAAATATTTTGTTTTCAGAGGAAATGTGTTGCAAGTTTTGTTACTTTTAAGAGACCGCTTGTAGAGTACTTTTTATTTTTTTGATAGAGGTTTAAACTAACATGATATGAAAAAAAAACTCTTTGAGGTGCAGTGGTTACGTTGTGTAACCACTTTAATTTTGACCTTAAAGAGGCAGTGGTTACACTGCGAAACCACCCGTATTTTGTTCATTTTTGTCTTTCCAGGCCAGCAGCTACAGACTGTAACCACCTAGATAGTTCCTAATTATTCACATAGGAGCGCTCTGTGAAAAGCAGCTGGTAATGAAATGTTACCCCCATGTTTGTGTATATGTTTACAGCTGGGGTAAAATTTAAAAAAAAAATAGATTTGCCCCTCTAGGGGTATTCAGAGTATTACTATACTTGCTCCTCAAAGAGTTTGCACATTATACTTATTTTCTCAAACGTGCAAATAGATATCCAAGGTCAAAATTGGAAAGTGTAAAAATCAACTTAAAATTTTTTTTTAATTGGCTTAATGTTGCAAATATTATTTTTATCTCTTCAAAAATACAGATTCGAGAGTTATATGTTATCTGGCAAAACATATCATATTTGCAAAGTTATATGTCAATTATCAGTGTATGCTTTTATTACAACTCGGTACCAATATTATTGCAAAAAAAAAAGGAAGAAAAAAGAAAAAGTTTTTACGATATCTGTAGCCTGTATGTGAAAATAATGTCGCACATCGAAAATTAGTGTAACCATTGAATTTTTTATTCATATATAAAACCGTTATATAAATTACCTTACATTTTCCATCTAACAATCCTTTTTCGGTAATATCAGATTACCGGTTTCACTGGCCTAGGTTGCCATCATCAGATCAACTCAAGTAGATTTTCAAAAACACAATTGAGAGAAGCATGATTTTAATTTTCTCCACTTAGACGCAGCAATTTGTTTTTAGTCAAATTATGACCAGTAAAAACATAATTTACTCCACATTACTGGACCTAAGTGGATAAAATTAAAATCATGGTTATTTCAATTGTGTTTTTAAGACCTTTACTTGAGTATAGCTCTAATTGTGGCGGCCTATACCGCTGAAACTAGTAATCTGAGGTTACAAAAAAAAAGTTATTAGACGGAAACTATAAGGTAATTTATATAATTACATTAATATATTTTTAAAATATTCTATACTGATCGAAGCTGGTTTAACGATCCATGCCGTGAAGGTACATTTACATAAATCCCCAAATAATTATATATAATTCATATTATATATTTCCAGCAGCATGGGTTTCGTCTCTTATGTTTTATTATACTGTTATATATTACTAATGTAATTACATAAATTACATGTCACTTTGTCCTAATTGTATTGTTAATTATACTAGCAGTGTGTTATGTTTTGTGTAATAATGAATGTGTCACCAATGTTACCCAGGTGGTTTATATATCAGCAAAGCGAAGTAATGTGGTCGTTATAGGTTAAATAAAGTGCGCACAAACTGTCTCACACATACAGTCACAATCGAAAGAGTAATTAAACAAAATGTCAGTTAAAAAGTGGAAAAAAACTCAGAGGGCGTCTCGGATTTTGTAGGTTATTTTAAACAATATTTCTATGTTTAAAGAAGGTCTAACTTGCTTCGTTTGTTTGGAAATTATTGGATCGTTATTTTCTGTTATTTGCAAGCCTCCAGGACCTCCTGGCTGTGACGGTATTGAAATTCAGCTTTGTAAATAAACACCTCACTCAAAACAGTTATTACCAAAGGAATCCGTTACATAGCATAAGTCTTTTCAATCATTCAGTGTAAAAAAAAGTGTTCGAACCAAGCGTTTCCAAAACAAGTTAGTGAGTGAACTATTCCTTACTGAACTTATACCTTGTGAACACTAATAAATTCTATATACAATAAACCTTCTTCTAAATAGTAAACTAACTGATATTATGAACCAAAAAACAAAAATTACCCAGTTCATATTTTCACCCATCCAATCATCCATTTAGTAATTAAGAATATCAAGTATAAATTTCAATTTATGTATGTTAAAGATTGGTTTTAATTCTATTGTGAACCTATTGTAAATTAGTTCCCTGCAGATAATAAATTTGACGTTGTATCCATATTCTCTGCCTATTTCATTTGTTTAATTACAATAATAATAATAATAAATATTATAAGGTTGGTAATCGTGAGAGTGCCCAGATAGATTTACAACTTTTTCCAAGTAGTCTTGGGTAAGACTACTCTCTTTCATTTTTCCTAACAGGTCTCTGTTATGTTCGGGTTTATAAATTATTTAAATAAATGTATACATTACAATATTTAGAAGTACCAGTTTTATTATTAAGCGATCTACTTCAGTCGCTGTTCATTGTAAGACTGCTGGCTGCGCATCGTAGCCAGGACATGTTGCTACAATGTTAACTTAATATTGCTAATACAGATTACATAACAATTTCCTTCTTTTTTTTTTTTTAACTAAGAATAGATCAAATAATAGTAAAATATTTTTATAACCTTATAATTTTTTTTTAAAGAAATTAAAATTATATTCTAATACAAAACAATATTTTTTTTTTTAAGAAATTCAAAACTAGACGTTACAAATAATACTCAAATTAATAAATATGTATTTTTTTTTTTTTTTTTTTTTTTCCAAATTAAAACTATCTTCTGACCATTTACAAATCAAAAATGTTTTTATTTTTAATTTTAAGAACAACAACATTAATAACAATTACAATAATAATAACAATATTACTTTTAAAATTTTTTTTTTTTTTTAACCAACTTAAAATTTATCTTCTAATCGACAACTGCTTTTGACTACTCTACCATATCTGGTTTTGTAATTATCAAGATCTTTTAAAAAATCACTTTCTGGACTAACCTTTTGCCCTGAATTAACACTTTCACTTATTCTTCTATTAGATTGATTTAATGGGCTTATTTCATTCTTTTGACGAGACATGGAAGGACATTTTGAAGGCGACATTCTTTCAACCGCAGGACTAATATGTATTCTATTACGTCTATATGATTTACCGTTTTGATCTATGACTATATATGATCGAGGTTCTTCTGTTTCTCGAATTATGTTACCGCTAGACCAATTGGAATTAGGTTTTTTCTGAAAGAGAACATCTTGACCATTACATAAACTCTGCAGTGGTTTAGAATTGCGGTCAAAATGTCCCTTCATTCTCTGTTTGTTAACATACAGTTGATTTCTGGTTCTATTATAATTAAGTTTAGGTTTAAGACATTTGTAATGCATTGGTACTAAGGTACGCAATTTCCTTGACATGAGAAGTTGAGCAGGTGATTCCACATTATTTTTATTAGTGTTTCTAAAACTTAAAAGTGCAAGATAAATATCTTCTCCTGCATCAGCTGTTTTTTTTAATAATGATTTCATCGTTTTTACAGCACTCTCAGCCATGCCATTTGATTGAGGAAAATGAGGGCTTGAAATTACATGCTCAATATCCCAATTTTTACAAAACATTCTAAATTCTTCACATTTAAAATAAGTCGCCCCATCAGAATAAACTTTTAGAGGTATCCCATGTCTTGAAAAAAAACTTTTTAATTTTGATATTATAGTTACACTTTTAGTATTTGAAATACTTGCTATTTCAATATAGTTTGAATAATAATCAACAGCAACAATATACAACATTTGTTCCCATTCAAACACGTCTATTCCCACTTCTGACCATGGTAAATTTGGTACTCTATGTGGCAATAGAGGCATTTTACTTTGATTTCTTTTAAATTTACTACAGGTTCGACAAGATTCAACATAATTCTTAATATCATTAGACATGTTAGGCCAATAAAGTGCTAACCTAGCCCTTGATTTACATCTATTTATTCCCATATGACCTTGATGAACAATTTCCATCATTTGTGTTCTTAGATTTTTTGGTACAATAATTGTGTCACCTTTAAATATTAAATTTTTTATAATACTTAATTCATCTTTAAAATCAAAATAACATTTTAATTTATCATTTACATTACTTTTATATTTTGGCCAGCCATGATTAATATAGTCTTTTAATTTATTTAATTCTTCATCATTTTTAGATTCTTTCTCAAACAATAACCACTTAGCATGTGAAATTGGTAAATTATCAATTAATAAATTAACCTGTAATTCTATTTCGTCAAAAACCTCATCTTCAACCTTGTCATTTACATTAAAATGTCTTGACAAAGTGTCAGCAATAACTAACTCTTTACCCGGTTTGTACACTACATTAAGTTTATACTGTTGAAGGCGTAACAACATTCTTTGTAATCTACTTGAGATTTTTGATAAGGGTTTTTTAAATATTGCTATTAAAGGTTTATGATCAGTTTCAACAGTAACATTTTTTGAGAAAATATACTGATGGAACCTTGTACAACCAAAAACTATTCCTAAGAGCTCTTTTTCAATTTGAGCATAGTTAATTTGAGTTTCTGTTAAGGCTTTAGAAGCATAACATACAGGTTTATTATCTTGCAATAAACAAGCACCTAGCCCCGTCGAACTTGCATCGACAGACAACAATATTGGCTTAGATTGATCAAAATAGTTTAATACTGGGGCTTGTGTTATTATTTTTTTCAATTTGTTAAACACCTCATTAAGATATTTATTCCAAGTAAACTCTACATCTTTTTTTAGCAAAGCTCTAAGAGGTTGTGATATTTCCGAAAAATTTTCTATGAATTTTGAGACATAATTAAACATTCCTAAAATTCTTGCAAGTTCTTTTTTATCCTTAGGTATTGGTAAATCAATTATAGCTTTTATTTTGTTTTCATCTACCGAAATACCATCAGAACTAATTTTGTGCCCAAGAAAATTTATTTCTTTAACATTAAATTTACATTTGTTAATATTGAATTTAAATCCATTAGTTTGAGCTTTATCTAACACTGCATTAACTCTTTCAGTTAATTGTTTTTCTGTTTCACCCCAAATTAATATATCATCTTGAAATGACTGAACCCCATCGATTTTTTCAAAAATTTGAGACACTACTCTATGAAATATTTCTGGAGCACAACTCAATCCAAATGGTAATCTTTTAAAATAAAATCTGCCAAAAGGCGTTTGAAAAGTAGTTATTTTGGCACATTCCTCATCTAATGGAAGCATCCAAAACCCTGATTTTGCATCTAACACTGTGAATAACTTTGCACCTTTAATTTTATGAATAATTTCCTCAAAAGTAGGAAATTGATAGTGCGATCTCTTAATACATTCATTTAATGGTTTTGGATCTAAACATAACCTTATATTACCATCTTTCTTTTGAACAATTACTAGCGAATTAACCCAATCAGTAGGCTCATTAATAGTTTCAATGATACCTAGCTTTAACATTCTATCCAATTCAGCTTTCAATTTATTTTCTAGTGCAAAAGGAATTTTTCTAGGAGCACTAATTACAGGACATGAATTTTCATTAAACTCTATCCTAACCTTAACTGGTACACACCCTATTTCATTATTAAACAAATCTTTGTACTTTTTATCTATTTGGTCTAACTTTAAGGTATTGATATGCTTAACAATTCCTAAATTAAGACATGTATCAAGTCCTATCAAATTTTCCCAGTTTGATTTAACAATATAAAAAGTCAATGCATAGTTTGAGCCTTTAAACTTGCTTTGTAATGTACAAGTCCCTACAACAGGTAATCTGTTGTTTGTAAATTAAGTAATTTTAGCATTTGTTTTATTAATTAAATTAACATTAATTCCTAATTTAAGAAAGGAATTATACGATAAAATGTTTACTTGGGCTCCCGTGTCTACTTTAAAAGATTGGTGCACTTTATTTATTATAATTGTCTCATACCATTGAGTTACGTTTACCTTATAATTTTGCAGGTTAGGTTTAGCTAAAGTGTTTATCACAAAGTTTTTATTTTCATTATCACATAATAAACTTTCATTACCTGTTTCTGTCAGTTGGTTAACTGAAAACCTACACATGTTTCTAAAATGGTTCAATTTACCACACTGTGAACATACTTGATTCCATGCTGGACACTTTCCAAAAAGATGAAATCGGCCACATCTACCGCACGGATTATTATGCATGTTTGCCTTTGCTTTGTGTGCCTGGAAGGATGATCTTGACCTTGTAGTTGACCCTTGATGCATAGCATTTGACATTGTATTTGATGTATTGCGCTTCACTTGGTTTCCTGTTGAATTCTGTCCACGATTACCGGTTCCAGCTTGAAACTTGTTTAAATTAAAGTTTAAAGTTTTGTTTCTTGGTTTACTATTTTTAAAAACTCTATCTACCGTAGAATCTAATAACTCTTTTTTTACATTTAGTTTATGAGCCCTATCATAAGCTAATTCTTTAGATTTACACATTTCTAAGGCTTGTTCTAAAGTCAAATTATGTGTTTTTAACAAAGAAACTTTAATATCGGAATCATGAATACCACTAACAAAAATGTCTCGAACTAAACTATCACGTAAAGCACCGAAGTCACAAGAAGCACTTAGGTTTTTTAATATTGCCACATATTGTTCATAAGATTCATTGTGTAATTGTTTACGATTAAAGAATATATGTCTCTCATATGTTACATTAGCCAAAGGAATAAAATAATTTTCAAAACTTTGAATTACAGTTTCTAACTTGTCTGAATCCACTGCACTAAGATTAAACGATTTAAAAATGTCTTGTCCTTCTTCACCCATGTAATGAAGTAATAAAGCTACTTTTCTTTTGTCTTTTGTAGACTCTGGTACAAATGCTTCAATAAAAATTTCATACCTGTTTTTAAATTTTCTCCAGTTAGTTGCCAAATCACCTTGAAATTCCATCGGAGAGACGCCATTTCCTGTGTTTCTAAAATCCATTTTTCCGTAGTAAAATAGAAACTATTTTTGTTTTGCAAACTAGTTAACACTTTATCTGAATTCTTATTAAATCTGGTTTACACCGCTGCCACCATGTTATGTTCGGGTTTATAAATTATTTAAATAAATGTATACATTACAATATTTAGAAGTACCAGTTTTATTATTAAGCGATCTACTTCAGTCGCTGTTCATTGTAAGACTGCTGGCTGCGCATCGTAGCCAGGACATGTTGCTACAATGTTAACTTAATATTGCTAATACAGATTACATAACCAACTCTTGCTCTTTTCCGACACCGAAGCTATTAGAGTATTTGAGAGATATGAGCCTTTATTTTAGGTTCTTTTCTTCTCTAAAAGACGCTATGATGACAGAGACTTTTTTTACTTTAAATAACAAAGAAAAGAAAATCTTTTACTGTATTTACAGTTTTTTACTCTAGTTTGGGTCATTTTTACATTTCATTTGGTGTTGTGTTTCATGTTTCAGTCATAGGACTTTTTCCGATGGTATTTTTGATTTTCTTCTCTTTTAAGCTGTTGATATTCAGATAGACCATTGAATGATAGTAGACGAAAAGTATAAATTATTTTAAGTTGAAATGAATATGGTAATATAAATTTAATTTGTCCTATTAAATTCTTGTATTTGTGCCGTTCTTAAATTGTTTTTTAATCATATTTGTATAGAAACATTGTAATTGAGAATGTACTGTCGAAAGGCCTTTGTATTTAATGTAACAATATTTTTTCTTTTTTTTTTTATTAATTTCAATGATATCTGTAGAACCATTTTTGAGAAATTGCGTCTTTTATTATACCTCCGTGATCGATTTGAAAAGTTGGCGACCGATATGTTTTGTTTGGATACTTAGTGGCTATATTTTAGCAAAATATTACCTAAATCCTTAAATCAGAGTTTGATTAAATCGGAATATTGCGATTTTTTCTTCCAATTATGGGGTTATTCAACGAAGTTTTAAAAAGTGGCCAAAAATATATCCACAAAACAAATTTGATTAAAATCTGTCCACCCGTTTGGGCTGTAAGAGCACTGCACAGACGACAGACGGACATCACTCCAAACCACTTTTATTGACTCAGAGGACGGATATTTCCGCCAAAATCTCGACACCAGAAGTACTTACCTTCATCAAGCACATACAAACGAATAAATACAAATTGTTTGTAGATATTAACTTCTTTTTACAGGAGGTTTCATTTGTACCATAATTACTGCTCCGTAATGGCATCTGCCATACACTAGTCACCTATTCTTCCTCATTTTTAATTTGTAAAAAAGGTTAGAAAAAATATTGTAAAAGGACTTTTGATTATTTTCTCTTTTGATCTCTACAGTTCGATTTTTTTTCCAGACGTCATTTTATATTCAATTTTCAATGAGGATTCAATTTTCATAAAAAATCTTGAGAAAAATACTAGATTTTTGTTGAACTTATAGAATAGGTCAAGAAATATCTTAACAAACTGGAGCAGTTAAAGCTTTTAGCAATACCAATTACAAGTTTTGATGATATCGTCGCTATTTGGAACCTTAGGTAGTGGGTCCAAGACTTTTATGAAACCTTAGATCACATGTGCATTGAGTCTCTATTAAATGCATTGGGTTGAGGATCTAGGCAGCCATGTTAGATAGCGATTGGGATATCTGTGTGAGTCAGAGACTATGAAGATAGTTTTGGATGTTGTTTGAAGACGTAGGCTATGGCCAGCTGCCATAGGCTAAACCAATTAAGGTTAATGGTTATCACAGGAGTGGGCACATGGTGATCCGGGGTGATTGATGTGTGGCTGTATCCAGGTGTAACCAGCTCTTTAATGTGGTGATACCTTTTAGAAAATACTAGATACTAAGGCCACCCTGAGAGGAACGTCAGTGAAGTTTGATGTGTTACACAAATAGTTCACAAGAACCCAATGGGGCAGGCTTGAATATACCAACAACAGAGCTGGAGAGATCTTTCCATAATCTAGCGACTTCCAATAGGAAATCAATGCAATTTGTACCGTTCAATGAATTTAAGAAAAGTGTAGTTAGTGAGATGATGCTTTAGCGTCGACTATGGTTGAAACCTTATTTGTTGATTTGTGCAAAAGAACATTCAACATATTAGCGGGAAAGGAAAAGGTGAGTTAGGTGTGCAGTCTGGGAAACGACTTAGTAGTGTAAAGAAACGAGCAAGCAGATAGTTTGGCATAACCAGTTTGAGTGCTCTGACGTAAGATAGGAAACTATCCAAGATCAGAGTTTATGTGGAGGGGACTTCTTGAAGCATAGGCTCTAAAGAACAACATGGTAGATGGAATACACTGACAGATTGGGCTCTGGATGGTGATTGGTTTGTTGACAAGATAGTGTTCCCTGAATAGTCATCTCAACCTAATGGGTAAGATTACCCATCTTGCTGTAGGTGCGGAGAAAGTGTATTTGTTGAAACAATGAATTTAATTTTGTGGTTTAAAACTATAAAATCCCCGACATCATCCCTTAAAAAAAAGAAGAAAAATAGCATAAAAGATATCCCTAGCTACCGAATCCTCTAATAAAGTCAGGGTCAGAAGTGAACAAGAATTGGTCAAGAGAGACCTGATAAAACAGATGAAAGAAAGGGATTTAACCCAGGACCAAATGAAGAAATGTGTAGATAGAGCTAGGCTATCTCGGGATTGTCGCACCAGTACTAAGTGAGGGAAGGATCAATGGAATCGGCGTATAGGGATCTTCAAATCCTGGACATTTACATCTGTTGAAGTTTGCAAGGACCTCTAGTAGATTGAGAGAAGATAAATACTGTTTAGTGTATAGATCAATCCTCGACTTTAACCTGCAGCAAGGAAAATACAAATAAATAAAATAAACCTGTGTTTATAATTTAAATATCTGCATATTTTGACCCAGAAATGATTTTATTTTGAATTATTATAGCCCTACATCTTAAAATATTTTTCAGTACAAAACTATGTACAAAAAAGAGTCACCATTTTGAAACCGTTTGATAGATTTAGCTAATTAATCAACTTATTTAAGATAACTCTGAATACACTTTAAACCAAATTTGAATTTAAATGGACAAAAATTCCGATCCGATGTGTGAATATTTTCTACATTCTAATTATAAAATCCTACACCATTTTGTAAAAACTAATCCAGAGTGATAAGGTCAGTGCACATTACGTGATTCCGGATCGTAGATCTTATCGAGAGAACGTCCGCAATAGTTTATTTCCTATGTGAATAATGTACATTGAGAGTGTTTTGGCGCAATTAGTTAAACTACGTATCTAGCTCTCTGGAACTGAGATATACTACAGCCTAAACGCGCAGTTGACTCACTATAGCGAGGACAAGCGTGGCAAACCCAGGTGCCTAGTTAGATCTACACCCCTTTGATTTCATCTTTCTTCTAGCGTTTCTTTTGACCAACTCTTGTTTTTTTCCAACCCTGGCGTTATTAGAGTATTCGAGGACAAAGGGGGCTTTTATTTATATGCTTTACTTCCTTTTTATGAAGAAAGGTTTTATGACCGAAAGATTTTTACTTTTAAACAACAAAGAAAAACTTATTGAGTTTGGATTTTTCCATTGACTGGCGTCTCATTAGGATAACGGCTTTAAAATAAAAACATCAAACAAAACATAATAACAATATAGGCTTACACAAGATATCATCCCTTTTATAAAATACAAAACCCATTTAACTGAAGGCTTAACTAACCTATGGCTGGGGTTTAAACGCAATCCATCTCTTTTCACTCTGACGTCAAACTTTACTTCAACTCAGGTTCGTCATTCGCGGCACGTTTTGTATTTTCTTATTTGTTTCGGAAATGAATAGTTTAGGGTATTAGGGACGTGGAGAGCTTGTGTTTTCTGAATACAAATGAAACAACTCCATTTTACTGACAGGCGAAAGTAGCAACCCAATTAAATTTGATAATTTATTCCTTTACACATAAACAGATGAAACAAAATAGACGTAATGCTGCTTCGTTCGGAGAAAATAAACTTATTATATCTCCATATAATATTTTAATGTCAAATAAAATGGTTTTCTTTTTTAATTTATTACAATTACGAAGTATTGAGGAAGTAATGTGATTGTATAAAACATTGATGTATATTTTCGCTAAAATATCCTTTGTTTCCGAAAAAAAAATCGGAAAATATCTGTGTCTGTCATCAGTTTCTCTGTCGCCTACATAGTTCTCTGCAACTCATCTGTCGCCTACATAGTTCTCTGCAACTCATCTGTCGTCTACACAGTTCTCTGCAACTCATCTGTCGCCTACATAGTTCTCTGCAACTCATCTGTCGCCTACATTGTTCTCTGCAACTCGTCTGTCGTCTACACAGTTCTCTGCAACTCATCTGTCGCCTACATAGTTCTCTGCAACTCATCTGTCGCCTACATTGTTCTCTGCAACTCATCTGTCGTCTACACAGTTCTCTGCAACTCATCTGTCGCCTACATAGTTCTCTGCAACTCATCAGTCGCCTACATAGTTCTCTTCAACTCATCTGTCATCTACACAGTTCTCTGCGACTCATCTGTCGCCTACACAGTTCTCTGCAACTCATCTGTCGCCTACATAGTTCTCTGCAACTCATCAGTCGCCTACACAGTTCTCTTCAACTCATCTGTCATCTACACAGTTCTCTGCGACTCATCTGTCGCCTACACAGTTCTCTGCAACTCATCAGTCGCCTACACAGTTCTCTTCAACTCATCTGTCATCTACACAGTTCTCTGCGACTCATCTGTCGCCTACACAGTTCTCTGCAACTCATCTGTCGCCTACATAGTTCTCTGCAACTCATCAGTCGCCTACACAGTTCTCTTCAACTCATCAGTCATCTACACAGTTCTCTGCGACTCATCTGTCGTCTACACAGTTCTCTCCAACTCATCTATCACCTGCACATTTCTCTGCAATTCAAATAAGTTTTTACTATTTTTGTGAAATTCGTTATGTGAAAATATTTCAATCGTATCTCGAGAAGAAACGAAAGTTGATGTGAACCCATCATGGTACTTACCCAACCCCTGTAACTAAAGAAGATTATCTAAATCAATGGTCAAAAGTTGTTTTTTTAGTCTTGAAGGAAATGTTAAATTGTATTGGTAGATCAAGGAGTCTTACCCACAGTTTTTCCGAACCTCGTATTTGTGTATATTACTACAGTAGTTTCTTGACGTCGGCTTAATCCTAACGAGCATGATAGATTTGTTTATATTCGCTTCGCTCGTGTCAGTAACTTGACCATATTTCGTAGCTATACGAATACAATATTTTATTGATAGGGTTTAAAATTACATTTTTGACATTAAGATGTGTCATCGCAGAGAAGTCGTGTTGGCATCATTACATGTAGAATTAAAATATGCAAACTTTTATCTAATTTAATGTAAGTTGAATAACACTCGAGGTTTTAAATGACCGTAATTTTAATATATTCAATTTGAGTTTACTGAATTTTGCGGTCGCTATATTCCTTAAGTACAGACGACAATGAAGGAAAATCGGAAACCAGTTATATACTATTCGGCTTTCTGAAGCCATGGAATGTGAAGGCAATAAATGGAAGTCGAATTTTGACGATTTCCAAACACGCGTATACCTCGCGTATTTGAACAATTAAAATCAAAATGACAATAAAATTTTACCAGAGTGTAACCTTTAGGATCCGAACAAAAGATCATCTCTCCAAAAATACCGGGTCTGAAATTATCGGTAGAAAAAATCTTCCTTGGAGTTGTCATACCAGACCTAATTTATCAAAATCGGTTTTGTCGATAATAAACCTTACGAAACGTTTTAGAGTAAGCAGCAATATTTTTTGTTTGTTTTATAGACAGATGCGTACTAGACTCATTTACATCAAATTTTCAGAGAATTTTAATTATAAAAACAAATTCTATTTCGAAATGTATTCATAGAATTTAACGCTTTTCCGATTAGTAATAAACTTGCAGAAACTGTATGTTGAACTTTGTCTGTTATACGCGTCCAGTTAAATCAATAATAATTTATCTACTCTGCAAATACACTGGTCTGCCTTCAATGTAGACAGCCAAGCCCTAAATGTATATTTACATAATAACTGTCAAACATACACTAATTATATTAATTAATTAATTAATCAACTATAATGTCAACTCACCACCACAGCAAATAATATATCACAAGATATGTTTGTCATGTACGACAAGAATATTTAATTGATGCTTAAAAATGTAATTATAGTCAACTCTCGATTATCCTTGATAATGTCGGAGTAACAGGTCACGGACAAAACAAAATATCGGATAAAAAGATATTCCCATAGCAAATTCTTATAAAATTCCGAATCACTTTGTATAAAAGTTTATTTCATAAAATGTTTTCGTAATCTGTTTTCATGTTTCGCTGCATCATTTTGACGTCATCAGGGCGTATAAGTTCATACTAATCACAAATTATCAAACGAACAAAATCGCATTAAAGAAATCAATTATATAAATCATGGGACACTTTCCAATGGATATAATAGACAACCAAAATTATGATTATTCTATTTACAAATTAATCTGTGTATAATTAGAAACTCTTTCAAAGTTGTTGAAAACCGATGTTTTAGGTAAAAAAAATACACAAGTTTTCCCCAAAGGGTTGTAAATTACTACTGTACAGGGAACTTAACTTGAAACTTCTTTGTTAAGTTTTAAACAAGTTGGAGGGAAAGCTGTCTGTAGTGATGACGCTTCACACAGTATCATGAGACTTGACAGTTTGCTGTGATTTACTGTCTACCCAAAGTTTGTATACATTACTTTAAAACAAAATAAAACTAATACATTACAGGCCTAGTCTACATTTGGGCGGTAGGCTTTAACAAAACGGGAGTGACATTGACAAATTAGTAGCATGGCAACATTTTTAAATAAAAATTATATATAAACGAAGTTACTACCAAATAATTAATTTCATCAATATAAGCACCGCAGAACAGTGTTTCCAATAGAAACAGTAGGGCCTATGATTTAATATTCTCGCCTTTTATACACCGGATATAATTATCTTCTACCACTACAGTCCAAAAGGCTGAACCTATCATCATTCATTTTCATTAGTCTCTCCCATGTGCGCATTAGCGAACTGGACAGAAATGAACTAAACCATTCTTTTGTTCTCCACTTCTCTACTTTCGTTTCTCCCCCTCGTTTCTACCTCTCGCTCGCTCAGTCTCTGTCTCTCTTCGTCACTCCGTCAGGTCTCCGTCTCTCTCTGTCTAATTTACTAATGTATCTTAGTCTCGGCTCACTCGATCAGTCGCTTTGTTTCAGTCTCTATCTCTTTATCTTTTTTATCTCTCTCTCTCTCTCTCTCTCTCTCTCTCTCTCTCTCTCTCTCTCTCTCTCTCTCTCTCTCTCTCTCTCTCTCTCTCTCTCACACACACACACACACACACACACTTTCCTTCCAGCTCTCTCTCCCCTTCCCCCCTCTCTCCCCTTCCTCCTCTCACTCTGTTTTTTCCTTCCTTATCCACATCTATCTTGTCTTCTTCTCCCGCTCATTCTTCTTCACTCTCCTTCCTACTCTCTATCCTCTCTTTAAAAAAATATATAATTTATTCATATCCATCATGCTGTTTATTAGTTTATGTCGTTTTTATAATTATTGTCAATTTTTTTAAATTTATTATTAATTTTATTTTCCTTTATTTACAATTGTGTTATGTTTCTTTATAATAAAGGCCTCATCCATCCATTCATTCAGTTCTCTCTTTCCTTCCCTCTATCCTTCTCTCCTTCCTTCTTTCCTTTCTTCTGTCTATCTTCCTTTCCCTCTTTCTCAATTTCCTTCCCTCGTTCTCTCTTTCCTTTCATCTTTCTTTCTTTCTTTCGCTCTTCCTCTTTTTCCTTCGCTCTTTCCCTCTTTCCTTCCTTTTTTTCTCCGTTTCCTTCCCTCATTCCCTTTGCTTCGCTCTCTTTCTCTCGTCCACTCTTTCTCTCCCTCAAAATGTCAATAATCTCTAAAGGACTTAGAAAATGTCCAGTTATATTTAATTCAGACTTTATTTTCTCATCACGTTTTGTATTTCCTTTCGCTTGTTCTGAAAATGAACAGTTTAAGGTATTAGAAGCTGACGGATTTGTTATTTACGAAATTAAATCCAAACACCAGCGATTTACTAAAAGAAGGGTAAGGGATCAAAATATTACCATGTTAATTAAATTGAGGGAGGATGAGGGCGTAGGCTACTCTTGGAAAACTAAACATGAATTCCATCGACCAGTGGCACAAACATTAATCATTTTAGAAATAGAAATATAACTTACTGGAAATCTTCATAAATACAAATTATGAATCCGACGCGACTTTCCAAATATGTAGTAAAGCTTTTTTTAGTAAATTATGAAAGTAAAACTTCAATCAACTAATATTCAAATTTAACATAACCAAATGTGTCATAAACATTGCGAAAACATTCCCAATATATGTCTGTAATAAAAACTAACACATGCACAAATAAAACCAATTAACGATTCACGCATATAAATACACAAATTTGTTTAAATACAAGTCTTTAACAGTAGATCTCGCTTCCCTAAACTTAATAAATAGTTCTTGTAAATCACTGCCTAGCTCACAACGTGACACACAACAATATCTAAAGTCAAAAATTTAACTGTACACACAGCTAATGTACACTTGGGGGAAATAGTAAAAGTTAGTGACTTGCTTCTTGCATTGCAATTGTTATTTACCATTCATTAAGTTTAAAGTAGTAGATATTATGTTCAATCCATCAATTTACGAGAGTATACGCCACCTAGAATGTTGACTGTATTAAGTAAAAATTAAACGTTACCCCCCACTACTGTTTGACGCCAGTAGTTGGCGCCCAACAATTTGATGGAAACGTGAACAATCTGAGTACCGTTTATATTTTACTATAGACTAATTACATTGATGCATATGCACGTATAAATTACATGAAAATTGCACAAAGTTTTAAGATGAAATCTCAAAGAACGAAACAGTAACTGTTGTGTAGATAACAATATGTGTTTTTGGTGTTTTTGTAACCCTACGAAACTTGAAAAAAAAGTTTTTATCCATACGATAAAAAAAAGTAAGCCGTGAGAGAAAGCGTCTTATTTTTTCAAGTGGTAAAAACTTTCTGTGAGAAAATTATAAAGACAGTTCTAACTTACTTTTTCATTTGAAGTTTCTGTTTGTAGTTCGCTATGCCATGTCCACATCATCATCTCTTAGAAGTTCACTTTAGTGAATACGGACTTCACAATCCTGAGTGATGCTAATTGGATCAACACTTTTTTTCATGTAGTCTTAGGTTATATTTCTCTCATCTTTTTATAAAGTCTCTCTTGACCAACTCTTGTTCTTTTTCGAACCTGACACTACTAGAGTATTCGAGGGCGGGGTGGTCTCTATTTATTATAATACTTTTTATTCTTGCTTTATAACCGAGCAATAATTGTTTTGAGTAGCCACCATTTTAAAATGAAATATTAAATTCAAAATATCTTGTATGTACCGCTATTTATAAAGAAAGTTATTCACAAAATCAGCTAATATATGTCATTATGGAAAGTAGATAAAGAAAACTACTGTAAAAATATTTCAAACGGGCGCCATATTGAAACTTTCCAACCCATTTTCTATATCATAGTTATAGAACCGTGAAACCTTACTTGCTAAATTTGAATAGAATACAGCTAAAATTTCCTTCTATTACTGCTAATTTTTTTAAATAATTTTGATGCTATATTTTCAAAATACTTCTATAACTAAAGTAGAAAACACGTTTTGGCATCGTTCCATACAAATTTTCAAATTGTACAAAATAAGCTATGTTCTAAGACAATAATAAGCTATCCTCTATCGTTGATTTTTTTTTAATTTGAAAATCAGAGCCAATTTAATATTGTCCAATTTTCTCATTAAGGATTCCATTGACGTAAAAACGAACCTTTAATAAATTCGGACGAAAATTCGACATCTGGACAGCACGAATGGCCAAAAAGATGTATTCAGGAGGCTTAAAAAAGATATCAAATTAGCCTACTTCCTATGGATCAGTAAACATTCATTGCATCGGCGTTGCCATGACAACTAGCAGTAGGTAGAATGTCTAAATTAGAAATGCGCTAATATGATTAATACAAACATAATTTGTCACTGGCAGCGAATATAATACGGCCACACCTTAAACATACGGGGAAATGGGTGTATCTAATACCAGAGATCAGAATTTCTTTCAAAATCTATTAAATCTTCCTGTTCAAAGCCTTAAGGCTGCAAGTTAACGATATTATTTTTTATGTACTCTATACTACGTCCATGGTGACTACAGGTTGGTCTCTACGTGCAAGTACTTCCCACGTATTGTTTTCCTTAGAATTGATTGTAGGCTACAATTAAACAAACATTGTTTTCGTAATTGCATTGCTTATATAAAAATAGTGTTTCAAGTGTTGAGGTCTGCAGTAGGAGTCATATAGCCAGCTAAGAATGGGATTTGGTCCCCTGCGCTTGTATGAGTGTAACGTAACGGCTATCCACGAAGCCGCCATCAACGAATGGGTAAACTATAAGAAACTCGATTTAAATAAGAAATAATAGATTTGTATTGCAAGTTTTAAACAGATTAAATTTGATATTTATGCAGAGTGTGCCATTTAAATTTAAACAAGTTACTTCAAAAAGTAACTAAAAGTAAAAAAGTAAAAGTAAAAAAAACGGCAATATTTGAAGTAAATATTTTAGAATAAAAGTTATTTTGTATGGAGAAGAAAATAAAATGACATTATTTATTCTTTGTTTGATCAATGTTTTAAAGATATTTTGAAGGTATAAAAGAAAAAGAGACAAGAAACAAAGAGCAATTTCGCAAAATTATTTAATAACTTCGTAAAGAAATATTAATATTTATAACTTCGAAGGAGTGTCAAAAGAAAACACTACGACCTATGCATAATACATAAACATTTACATCTCTCTCCCTCTCTCTATCTCTCTCTCTCTCCCTCCCTCCCTCCCCTCCCTCAATCATAAGTGTGAATGATTGAAATAAGTATTTGTTACTTTCTTTAACTTTTATGTAGTAATAATAGTGATTATTTTAATTATGTGGTGTCTTTTTCAATGTTATTATGTATGAATGTGCTTGTGTGTGTGTGGGGGGGGGTGTATGTGTGTGTGATTGTATTTATCTGTATCAACACGTGCAAGCTACAGTATTTCATTTTATTTTATTTTTGTTTCTAAATTCTAAATTTTATTATGTTGTTTAAATTTAAGTTTATTAATTTTTATTTTATTTTAAGTTATAATTTTCATCTTGTTCCTTTAAATTTAAGATTGTTAATTTTTATTTTATTTTAAATCCTTAATTTCATTTTGTACCTAGTTTAAATTTAAGTTTGTTATTTTTTTATTTTATCTTAGTTATTTTAAATTTTTTATTAATAACAACTTGTATTTTATATTTTTATATATTATGTTGTTATGTTGTAATGGGGTTAGGTGGTAGAGAGGACTATACAGCTCATTCATTCATTCTCTTTATCTCTTTATCTTTTTTCTCTCTCTCTCTCTCTCACTCTCTCTCTCTCTTTCTGAGAATAGCAAACTATATACACAAAAGAGTATATATTTATTACGTATATATATATATATATATATATATATATATATATATATATATATATTATTTACATGTTCATATTCTGATTAAATAATACACACACACGCACGCACGCACCCACGCGCGCGCGCGCTCACACACACAAATATATATATATATATATATATATATTATTATTATTATTATTATTATTATTACACAGAATATATTACATAAATACGAAAATGAAACGAATTTATGGTTGTTCTGAGGATCAAGATCAGTGAACTATAATAGTCACTACTCCAGGATACACAACTAATCTCTTTTACAACTATTTTTTAAAAGATTAAATTAGATAAAAGATCGATCCAAATCGTTGCAACAGTTTCTGATAAATATGTATCCTACCTCCTAGATACACAAAGGAGTAGACACAGCAGTAGTTCCACAAATATTTCAAAGTTGTTTTTTATTATTGGTGTAGTATAACTCAAATCGTTATCAATGAAACGTAGAACATGATAACATCCAAAGTCCTAGTCTTCTAGGGCTATGTTGGTAATTAAGGCTAAAAAAAAAGAGTTATATAAAAGTAGGTTGGTTTTGTACCAATCGCAATAATCTCTGTTTAAAACATAATTTGTACAATATCAATTTGTTATTAAAATATTTTAGCTAAATATACTCGGCTAAAATGTATAGTCCAATAACGAATGAAGCCCTCGTATAATTTGCGGAGGTCTGACGCAGCTCAATTCAGTTATGAACTGGACTGGAAAGATAGACACATCATCTGAGCGTAGCTGTCATATACTGTATATGAACTGGCAAAAGTATGAAGTTAATGACCCAAAAAGAGAAATAAATTTGTCTTTTAGGTTTTATGGTAATACGGTGAAAAACAACGAGGGAATATAGGAGGGAATATATTACAAATACATTTGGCCCAAGTACATATCACTTAAATAATTAAATAACCTAACCTCTTCTGGTTTTGGGTTTATATTTTTACTACAAAACTTTAAAAGATGTGTTATAATAACTACTATCATTTTGTATTTTTACAAGTGTCTGTAATGAAGAAATAAATGTCTTTTAAATTGTTAAATAACCTAACCTATTTAACCAAACCTAACCTAACCTCTTCTGGTTTTGGGTTTATATTTCTACTACAAAACGTTAAAGAGACTTGACTTACTTGACTTATTTCCTTTTATCTCCTATTGGAGCATAGGGCGTCCAGAAGAGCTCTCCATCTGTCCCTGTCTCCAGCAAGTGCCTTCACTTCTCCCCAAGTCTTGTTAACCTCTTTTGCTTCTTTAATAATGCTTCTTCCAGGTTTCTCGAGGTCGACCTCTTCTTCTGACACCTTGCGGGTTCAAATCTAAGGCCACTTTCTCAATGGTTCCGTCTGGCTTCCTCAGTGTATGTCCTAACCACCTCCACTTCCTCTCTCGAATCTGCAGTTTGACCCGAATTTGACCTGTTTCTCTCCATAAATCCTCGTTTGTAATGATCTCAGGCCAATGAATGTTCATGATACGGCGAAGACACCTATTGATGAAAACTTGCAGCCGAGACGTAATTGAACTTGTAACTTTCCACGTCTCACTTGCATACAGCAAAACTTTTGTGTATACAGCAAGACTTAACATTTGTGTTGAAGATGCGAAGCTTCGTTTTCATTGAGATGTTTCGATTTCGCCAAATCGGGTACAGTTGTACAGAGGCGGCGTTTGCTTTTTTAATGCGAGTCTTCACATCATCATCAGCTCCTCTACTTGTTGAAACAACACTTCCCAAGTAAGAAAAAGTGTCCATCGCAGTTTAGAGCAAATTGTTAAATAACCTAATGTAACCCTCTTATGATTTTGGGTTTATATTTTTACTACAAAACTTTAAAGAGATGTCTTATAATAATTACTATCATTTTTCAATTTTTTCAAGTCTGTAATAAAGTAAATGAAGATATAAATTTCATATGTAGTGTATTTACTATTGTACAAAATCTCCAGCGGAATATGATTGATGTACGAGGTTTCGACAAAAACATATCCTACCTCAATTTTTACCACGGGTTTTTTCCTTGTTGTTTTAAGGCGAAAAACCTCTCGATCATCATCGCCTAATAAAAAAGGGTGAAGAAAACATAAAATAAAGACCTCTAGCCCTCAAATACTCTAATAGCGTCAGGGTCAGAAGAGAACCTTATAGGGATGGTCAAGAGGGACCTGATAGGAAAGATGAAGGATCTAACTAAGACTATGTGGAAAGTTATAGATCCATCTAGGGTCCCTTGGGATCTCCACACCCGTACTCACTAAAGTGAGCCCCTATGGGTTTTCCCCACAAAAATTATCACCTCCGGTGTGGAAATAAAGCATACCTTCATACCAATGGGTTATTTTTTTCTTAAAACTCAGTCTCTGACAGTCAACTTGTTGAAAGGGTGTGTACTCAACAAACGTCACTCTACGAAGCAGTGACGGAGAAGCTGAGTTCCATCATGTTTTGTGATACTCAACCAGAAACCATTCAGAAAATTCAGCAAACTTTCAACGACAAAGCCATAACAATTACACATATTCAGTTGCAATAGAATGAATTTTAAAGATAAAATCACGTTGGTAGAAAACGATTCATGTATTGATAATCCCCCTCCCCCTACAAACCAAAATTACTAATGTTGTAAGAAATTATGAATTGTAAGTAATTATGAAAAAGGGGGTTTTAATTTATCAACACCCCATGTTAGAATTCTATAGTGAATTTGAACATATTAAATCGTTGCAGAAAGTGAATATCCTTCTAACTTGAATAAAACTCACCAACCCTTTAATGACCTTCTTGATATTTTAGGTAAGCTCGTTTTTTTTACTGTTGGATATTAAAGCGTGACTTGTGAAAGTGCTAAAGGCTAAACAACAGTTATCATTCAATTATCACTTACTAAGCATATATTTAAAAAAACAACCCCTTCCGTAACTTTTACACAACGGAAAGTAGAAAGATAAAACTTTGGGAATGTCTTTGGTTAATTAGTAATTACTTTTACAAACTTTCAACAACACCCCCTCTCCTCAGGAGGGTCCTGTGGGGACACCTCAAAATTTGTAAATGTAAATATAAGGCTTGTGATACATTATTTTTTGTTCTTAAACTACAAACATTTTGATAGCAAGGGAAGTAAGAAACGACAACCATATCTAAAATGGCGACCGAAAAACTTGTTTTCCAAAAATACTGCACCCCTCCCGGAATATTTTTAACAATTTAAATGGAAAGATTGATCTAAAAACAAGATCACTTTGTATTTAACTGTTTAAATATTGCGGGAGGGATCCAGTATTTATGAGGGGAAAAAAATCCACCGTCATTTTGCGTAGGGTTGTCGTACCTTACTTTCCTTGGTATCAAAATGTTTGTCATTTAAAGACAAAAAGTTATGTGCCACAAGCTCTGTTTGCATTTTTAAATTTTGAATTGCCCGCCACAGGACACCCCCGGAGGAAGGGGGAGGTGTTGGAAGTTAGTAAAAGTAGTTACTAATTATCCAATGACATTCCCAATGTTTCATCTTTCTACTTTCCGTTGTCAAGGGGTCCCATACTTTTGGAACACCTGCTGGGCTATATTAAGTATAAACAATATTAAAGATTCAAGGATAAAATAAAGCAAAAGCTTAAAGTTTCAAATATTTTAATAATATAAATGAGCTACAATTGTTTCGCCTTGCGGCATCATCAAGCAACTTGACCGATGATGCCGCAAGGCGAAACAATTGTAGCTCATTTATATTATTAAAATATTTGAAACTTTAAGCTTTTGCTTTATTTTATCTTTGAATATGGAGTTTCAACAAGAAATATCTGCTATTACATTAAAGTTTTAAAAAATATTAAAGATTGTTTCAAAGTCAGTTAAACACAAATGAATGTTAACCTAATTAAACATTTAAATGTTGAAACTTATAGTTTAAAATTATTAACTTAATATAAATAAAAAATAATTTATCTTACAAAATGAGTCCTCTTTATATGTTTCTTATTCCAAATAGTTACACAAAAAAACAAACGAAATTCCACACAATATTTTGGTGTCATACACAGAAACTCTTTATATAAAAATACACATGAATTATAGACTCGCGTATCACCTTTAGGGAATAATAATAATTTAATAATGTGATTAGTATTTTTGGGTAATAATAAACTTATAAATCCCGTTCATTTATAAAATAACTATAACATTATTATCTTGCTATTATTAAAACTACTTATTATCTAAATTTATTACTACTAATATAAACTTTACTAAAATGTTCTTATCTATGCACAGGACGTTGTTTTGACTATATACAGCTCATTGTTCCTCTTTGCTCGCTAGTTATCTCTTCCATCGATATAAAGAATAATGGATTGCGCGCTGCCTTAGGGCACGGGTTCAGCTTTCCGGTCGTACACTGCTACGTGTTGCGAGTTGCATCCACGGCGTTTTGCAGGCTGATAAGGTACTATTTATATCGATGATCTCATCACCTGTTCATTTTTATTTCACTATTTTGAGAATTCTTTTCCACTCTAATTTATTGATGATACCGATTGGATTAAAACTTTTTTTTCCTTTAATCTTGTGTTTTGTTTTGTTTTATTGACTGAAGACTTCATTTATTGATTTCCTGTCAATACTCTTTCCTTCGCGGATATTTTTAACTTACGTAAACGTCCTGTTTACATATCCGGTGTTAATAGCCTTTCTTCAAAAATAATGCACTCACAGTGTGTAGTTTTACAGAACCATCGTGTTACCATCTGAGAACTTGCGGACGAAATGGGATAGTTATTATTTCAATACATTCCAATTTGAGCGACGATTTAACTGCAATCGTGCCCAACTGCTAAACGAAACAAAAATCACTCCGTCTAATCTGACAGGAGTTCTCTATGTTAAAGAGAACGAACATCTATTATCCTTTATGATGTTTTTCTGCATAAATGGAAGCAACATTTTTCATTAAACTTCTAATCTTTTTCATTAAACTTCATTAAAAATTGCCATTGAGTTTAACGATATCATAATATACCAGAAGGCAGTTAGAACCTTGTCATAGTCAAGTCCTCGAAAGTGACAAAATTCCAACTGCGCATGAAACTCTGTAGTTTTTATGTGCTTCTTGTCTTCTTCAACATCAGAAGTACAATTTTACAATTTATTTTTATCTGCAACACCCTCAGTTAAATTAATAATCTTGGAACTATATTTTGAAAAACTTAATAATGAAAAAATACATAGTAAAATAATATACACTTTTTTGAGTTGTTGGTGACAAAATTTTGTTTTCGTTTGTGGATAGGTGAGTGAGAAGTTTAGTTAAATGTTTGTGGCTTTGTGAGAGAGTAAACAATTCCTTCAACAGGTCTGAAACATGAGGCTTTATAAATTACAAACTTCTCAGTCATCATCCCCTTATAAAAAAAAAACCATTTATTGAACATAAAATAAAGATCCAGAGACCCCTCGAATACTCTAATAGCGTGATGGTAGGTAAAGAACAAGAGTTGGTCAAGAGATACCGAATAGGAAAGATGAAAGAGGGATCTAACTCCAGACTACATAAAAAGGGTGTAGATTCAGCTAGATCTCCTCGGGATTGCCAAGCTCGTACTCACTACATTTCACCCTTAGAGTATTTTACAAGTTTCACATGGTAGTGTTCAAACTTAATTGAGTAAAACAAAATATTGTTTATATTAGTACATAACCTACCCACAGCCAGTGTGTAACAGAGTTCAGACAATAAATCAATTAAATGCATAAATGATAAACACATACAAGGGATACACTGTTTTGAATATTTAAAATATTCAATGATACGCTGCATAATACATTAGCAATCAAAATTAAAATATTTAAAATTGATACATTGGGAATGGTTTATTAAAGATTAAAAATAACTCTGTATTATTCTCTGGTACGGGTGGTTAGTACAAAACAAATTAATTAATTGTTTATTTATTAAATAATTATTGAAACAAAAGATTAATGTTCTATTACTGTGTCACTAATATTATTTTATGGTACGCCAGTGATTTTTTTACCCTGTTGCGTTAGTTAAAAAAACAATTTATAATAAATCAAGTAAAATCTGTTTTATGAGATAAAAGTAATCTGATCGGAGGGGTCCAATTTTTATCAGAAAGTCTTTTTTTCCTGTAGGTCAACGGATAACCAAATTATGGACAAAAACTGTAAACATCATTTCTTGGTAATTGTCTACAACATCCATGATTACACCTGGACAGCTTATTTATTAGTACACCTAAATCAAAATATTATGGATTTAATAATAATTGTTAATATTATAATTCATTGTCCAGAAAGGTATCAAATGAAAATGTTTCTAAAAATAATTTGACCAACAGAAATGTATTTTATATAAACTTTTATTTTCAGCTATTTCCATGCCATTTTGAATAATCTTGTAGGCCTATATTAAAATGTTACTATAACACTTCTTGTTTTGTAAAAATTAGTGTAGTTCAATGCTTTTTATTTTATTCACAATTAAACGAGCTCCATGTTTTATTGGACTTGACCGATTGGGACATACTCACCATCTTGTAAGGGGCAGGCAGAAAATGGAAACCTTTTTGCAATTTTAAGTAAAGCAACAAGTTTAAATAAGAAATTAGTCTTCACTATTGACTAAAAGATTTATTTCTGGTCTTGAATGAGGTTTAACTTATTTTCAAAGTATATTTATTCTAATTTTACACAAATTCAAAATAATGTATACACAACAAACTCGAATATGTTACCTACTTTTAGTACTTTCAAAAAACAAATTAGTTAAATATATTTAACAAAGAAACAAACAAAAACCATAACTTTACTTAATACTGCAGATTTTATTTTATTTTATTTTATTTTTTGTACTTTTTCTTTGACTACATTAGTGAATGAGGTAATTAAATTATTTATCTTAAATTCAATAGCTTTACAAGAGTTTGAATAGTTTTGTGTCCTTTGGTTTTTTCTCCTCCAAAGACATAACACCTTCCAAGATCCTTTGAACCTCTTGAAGTTCCTTTTCAGAGCCTTTCTAAAACAATCTATGGCTTTACTGCAAAAAATATGCAGATTCTTTGGTCTTACTATATTTTCTCTTCTTTTCATAAATCTTACCTGAATACTCTTTTTAATTTTCCCATCTTTCTTTTACTTTGTTTCAATTTCTTTTTTCCTTCCACAAGTCTGGCTTCTTTTCCTGCCTCAGGGAGGCTCCAATAAAACTTGTTAAGGTTAACAACCATTCTGACCCAAAGTAATAGATTTTTAATAATTGGAATAAGTTGAAGTTTAACGTTGTAACATTTCAAAAGATCTTTTTATCATCAAAAAACTTTTTCCGAGACGAAGAATCTTCTTTCAATACCTACATTCCCTAGACAGACAAGGTGAAATATCAGTTATTTTGAGGGAAAACTTTGATGAACCAAGTATCTATCCTCTTTCATCTTAAGAAATAGCCCCAGTAATTGTCAACATGTGAAGAAGAAAAACTCTCAAACTGTATATATTACTACCAATCATCATGTTAGGTCTAGTGATAAGGTTTTTAATATTTTCATAATATTGCTAGATTATTCTGATTTTCTTCCTTGAGTAAAAAAATAGAGTACTTGTTTTAGGTAAACTGAATGTCATTGTTTTTTCCACCAAATATTTAGTACCTGAAATATAATGTGCTATAAAGTTAGTGCTTCCATTTCTGAAAACTTAATTTCCTGAAAGTGTGCATAAAGCAACATATTGATTAAAACAACTTTCTACTTGTCTAATCATATGAAGATAATTTAGTATATAACAGATATATATTATTTTATAGTATATACAGATAACAGTATATTTTTCATATTCTGTTGATGATAGTTCCAATTACATCGATTAACTCAGCTTACAAAACACTTATGTAGCTTCACTCTGGAAATGTTTTGTGAATTCCTGCAACAATTTAGCAGAAGACGATGTGAAAAATATCTGGTCTAACATCACAGGTTATTTGAGTAAATATATAACATTCTTCAAAAATTATTTGTTAAAATGTGGTTTTTCTGTTCTAATAAAATATACAAGAAACTGTTCCAAATAAGTTCATTGTTTGATTAATCTTTCACCTATGAATGATAACCATCTGGTGTGTTTCAGAATGATATATACTTTAGATTAACTCCTTTTACAAAATAGTCTCATATGCTTCTCAACCTGAAGACCAACCATTGCATCTTAACTAAATGTTTAGTTGGTTTATAAGAACCATATGATTAACAGATCATTATGAACAATATGAACAGAACATGTTCTAATATTTATTAAACCTTTAGAATGAACTTGTAGCTGTTCCTTATTAAACAACTCGAAACCTTAATGTCGATATTTGGACAGTCAGCACCGATCATCTAAAGATTTTGGATTTTTACAATTAAATTTTTTATGGCTTTGCTTATAAAATTATGAAGACTAAATTAACATGTATTTCCAGTGTTTAAGGTGCCTAGTGTTATTTCTAACAAGCCTGGTGCCTGAATATACTAATGGTAACTTGTAGTTACTTCTTGTCTTCAATATTTTGTAAATTCATCATAAGAAATAACATAAGATAATCCAACAATTCTTTATACAAATACATGAGAGCATCAATAGTCAAATTGTGCATTTTCTAGTGTAGAGAGAAAACTGTAAGTCATTTCAAAACCCACTTTCAAAAATAGTTGTTATATCTGTAGATGAATTCACGTAGTAGTTGCTATGGCTACTTTCATAGCCCATATCAGTTTTGCTACCTCACCTCTGAAGCTGTAAATCTGCAGTTGATACTTTCTCTGCTCTAATGAAGACATTCCTGTAGATGAAGAACTCATAATGCCAACTGGATTTTAAGTTAGAAATATTTTAAGACTGTTTGGATTGACATTGTTTTGCTCCAAGAATATCACTACACCACCAATTCTTATGTTTTGGGCTTTCAGAAAACCATTATATCCTTTGTTCCAAAACACATGTAAAAAAAATATTAAAAATCATTAACTTTTTTAGGCCAAGAGCGTATTTCTAGACTTTCACCTTCATATAGTTTTTCTTTATTGCTTACCATCCAGTTCACCATCGCCTAAAAAAATTAAAAAAACATTATTGGTTTTCGTTTTTAATAAAAATAAAAAAACAAGCAGTTCAACATCAAAAAACTTGAAAAAGCACAAAAAAAATAAAGTACTGTCCCTTAGATAAGCACTTTCTAGCTTCATTGGGGCCAGAAAACATCTATTATATATTTAAATTGTAATATAGCTTACCTCCATATTTCGATACGTAGATATCATTTTTTTTTTTTTTTTTGTTACAGTTTTGGATGAAGAAGAAAACTGCATTTGAACATAATTTTAAAACAAAACAAAACCTTTTTTAAGAGATGAGATAAATTACAAATGTATATTCAAACTATAACGAGTAGTAAGAAATAGCTAATATAAAGACAAAACTATGGCTATACATAAAAAAAAAAAAAAATTTAAATGGATTGATTTTTCGGAATGAAGGGGTTCTAAGACTTTCCAAAAAATTTAATACTTTTAGCTAAAAAGATACTTCTTACACTTCTAAGATACTAGAGAGAGGAGGGGGAGAATTTTTTCATATAACTTAAAATTAACCGTAGACAAAATAAAGGACTCAGTTTTTCATGAGATTTAATAAGGAATATATTATCCGATTTAAAAAAAAAAATTATAATTAGAAAGGCTTTTTAATGATTTTAATTCAGCATATTTTTATACTCCTTGAAGATTTTATAATAAAAAATATAAATATAGTATAAATATAAGTAAAAATTAACTAAAGGAAAATCGTTGATATTGTGGTCTTAATGATTCAGACTATTTATAACGAAATGGTTTTTGATGTTGTTTTTATCTAAGTCAGATTATGTTTTCCTTATCAAAAACTGATCTCAAAATGTCTGGTAGATTTGATCAAAATTTTTCAAAAAGTGATCAAAATTTGGAAATTAAGCTGTATAACTTTTATCTGTGAAAAATCTCAAATCCGTATTATTTCAACTTTAAATACAAAGAAATGTTTTATAATATACTTCTAGGACTTATAATTAATTAAGTTGAGTACAATCTGCTGCCATTCCTAGTCTTAACATCATTTATATGTCTGAGTAATTTCATTATCAAAACTTCCTACATGAAATCTGTAGAAGATATAAAAATGAAGTTAGGAATGTCAGAAGATTGTATTCAATATAATCTATGAAATTTTCAGTTATTAAATAAAATCTGAACCAAATCATTCCTATGTATTTCTTATGTAGCTTTACGCAGAATTAAGTGATTGCCATTTTAAAAAGAAGAAGTATGGTTAACGAACCCTTTTGAGCTGTAAACTAGAGGAATATGTGTGTTAAGTTTGGATAAGATCAGGTAGTTAACAGGAAATATACGCATTCTGGACAGACGGACAAAATGGACCAATACTAAAATTGTTTCTATTTCAAAAGGTTAAAATCAGCCAAAAACCAAATTTTTAACTAAATCTGTGATACATATTTTATTTAGAATGTTTCTTTAAAATACATTTCTGTATTACATACACCCGCCAACTTCTCAAAATCGAACATCATCCTTCAGCCATATGCAATGTTAAAATCATACCTCCACACATTGCAATACATAAACTTTTTTTCCCTTTAAGACACCGGAGAAAAAAGGATTTACATTAGATTAAGCCTCTCAATGGAGCTGTTTGAAAACTGTTTGATGTATAACAGTATATCACTAAATGCACCTAATAACCTTTTTAATCTAACCATAAACTAGTTTGCTCACTCGAATATAAAAAGAAACTATTCAGCAACTACTTTTAGGGTTTTGCATTTAAAAGTACATTGAATCTTTAGAGTCTCTTCTACAGGCTTTGTGGCACAACCATTTAGAAATTTTCAGATGGCATCAGGACCAATTTTAAAAGAGTTGTCCTGATACATACCAAAGATTTCCAAATTCCTACATCTACCCGTATGTGAATACCATTACAGCATACAGCTACAATCAAATTGGCACTTGTTAACACTTTATTATACAATATAATCCAAGTTATATTTCCAACACTTGTACACATTAACTTTATTCCACACCAAAACCAAATAAACAATCAATATAACATAATTAAAATTTATAAACTGTAAAATTAGGACCATTTTATAGACTTAAAAATCTGTAAAAAAATTATATCTATCAGTACATCCATAAAACAATAGTAAATATATAAAATTTTATGGATGAAACCTAAAGGTTGGCAGATATGATAAAAACTAAGAAGAAAACAATTGTTAAAACTAAACGTGTGACTTCTTGAAGTTTCGTGTGACAAATAAAATAAAATTTGAAATCATATTAATCATTATACGAACACATATTTTTTTATCTAATTTCAGGATTTTGTTTGTTGTTTTGGAGGTATCAACACCGCTTTCAATAAATGATAGCCAGGTAGATAAAAAAAAATAAAACATTTAATATAAATTTATATTACTTTTCAAAGGTTTTGAAATGTACAGTACATTAGTTAAAAATACATTAAATACATTTTATTACAATACTTCCAGATTATCAGTGAGTGATATCAATGATTAGCCGGCACATCATTTTTTTTTTTTAACTAGATTCCAAAATCTAATTCTTCTTTGTGAGGTTTTCTTCTGGTCTTATGCCCTTTCATATATTCAAGTTTTCTTTTTTTCTGGTCTTTCTTTTTTAACTGCTTACTTATTTTTCTTTTTGCAGCTTTTTCTGGTTGTGTTATAACCTTGAAATAAAATAAAACAAATACATTACTAAATTCAAAAATAAAACAAGTGTCTTATAATAGGAAAATAATAAAGTACCTACGAATTTGTTAAATACAAGTTCCATGTATACTTTTTGTAATTTAGTAGAAATTATGACACTTTCTCATTTCTCACAATTTTTAATTAAAAACATGCATGTTCGAATTAGCGTAACCAATACTCAGCATTAATTTTCTCCCAGCGATTTTTTATAAAATTATTTCAGCTATTTTTTGTCCATAATATATGAATGATTAGGTTTAGTTTGAATTAAAAATACAATATGGATTTATGAAAGGGTTGTCAATTGAGGATGCACTGCTAACCTTATTAAAACAAATTATAGAAAGTGCTAATAATAGCACTTCAGCTTTATTTATAGATATAAAAAAAGGTTTTAATACTGTTGACCATAAAATCCTTTTGGAAATTATGGTTAGCAGGAATAAGAGGTATGCCGCTAAAATGGTTTGCCAGTTACTTGAATAACCAGCAACAGTTCGTTAAGGTTGGAAGTGGTTTGAGTAGGGTTGGTTGTTTAAAGCAAAGTGTCCCACAGGGTTCTGTTTTGGGACCTATCCTATTCTTAGTTTATGTAAATGATTTATGTGAGGCTAAATTTCATGGTACTTTGCGGATGATACGGTTTTAACTTATTCGGGCAAAACAATGTATAAGCAAATGCATGAGGATTTAGGTAAATTAAGATATTGTTTTGACAAATATTATTTAATACTTAGCGGAAAAAAACAAAATATATACTGTTTGGTCTGAAAATACCCAGAACTTTTACGGAAAACCTTTTTTATTACGAACTATGATGTAATAATTTAATTAAGTGTAGGTGTATAAAACTAGAACAGACTGAAGAGATAAAATATTTGGGCTTGTAGTTAATTTAAAGCTTTCATGGGTGGGGCACGTAAAGAAACTTGAGAGAAATGTTTTTAATTTTACGTACATTTTATTTGTTGCAAAATGTCTGCCCTGAGAGAGTACTTGTGTATATGTATCATGAACAAGTGACCTCACGTATAGGATATAGACTTAGTTGTTGGGGAGGCACTTATTTTACTATACTCAAGCCACTAATTGGTCTACAAAAGAGTATTATTCAAGCAATTTTTAGGAGATCTAAATTTGATCACTCTTGGCTTCTCTTTTTGGTATCTAAAATCCATCCATTACACGACATTTTTACATATATAAAGTCTTAGAAATATTTTGACAACAGAATTCTGTTGTTGTAAATAACATGTGAAATGCAGTATACAGTTTAAGGAACTCTCGTATTGTACCTGTACCCGTACCGAAACCAACTATATACTGTCAATTTTTTATTTATAGTGCGGCTCATTTTTATAACCTTATCTCTCCAAAAATTGTGAATTTAAAAAATATGTCAAACAGTGTAATGTTAAGAAATATAAAGTTCTGGTTGTTTTTATTAGATAATATTGAAACTCTTTTCGAAATAATACAATACTATATATTGTGAAACACTTTGCGGGTTGATTTTTTTGTATATTATCTTTATAGTTAAATAACATGTGCTTGTTTCTTGTGGTTAATTAAGTTAGGGCCCCTGCCGAACTCTCCATTTGGATATTGTGTTTGTTCTTTTTGATGGAAGTCTCAAACTGGCATCTGCCTAGGAGACCCCTGAATTTATTCACTGTTGTACTGTTTACTGTGTCTATGGCAATTTGGATGTATAATGTTATGTGTAAATTTTATAATTATGTAAAAAAAACTATAAAAGTTGAGCTATCTTTAATGTAAGGAAGTAATTTCTTTTGTTTTGTTTTGAATAGTATTATATTGTATTTTTATTTTTATGTTCATGTACTTATATGTATGTTTGCAGTAACATGAGGATAAATATATTATATATAAAAAAAATTAATAAAGAACTTTCCACTAAGGTTATCGATTTTGATTAACAAATTGTATTAAATATCTTAAATAAAAAATATTACCTGTTGTGCTCTCTCTTTCCTCCTCTCAGCTCGTTTAATATTCATCCTAGTTGTTAGTTTAGCAAGCAGATTATTATACTCTTCAGATCCTATTTTACGCTTAACGTAGTTGGCAGTTTCTTTTGCTACACGATGGAGAGGTGTGCCTTCATTTTCTGATAGGTTTAATTCTCGCACTAAAGGAGCCATAATATGATGTAACACTGGTTGTATGGCTTCTTTGTCCAATTTCAATACAATGGCAGCCATCCAGTTGAAAGACATTGTACGCTAAAAATATAAAAATAAAAATCATTAATTCAAGAAATATAAGATGTTATGGTGAATTAACCAAAATTAATTATGCCAATTTCCATTCTCTAAAATATATATATATGTGTGTGTGTGACAATTTAAAAACAACAAATTAATATTATATTCATTAACCCTCCAAGCCCTAGATATAGTGATCACAATCCATTTCTATGTGTCCCCAGTGCTAAAGTCACGATCTCGATCCAATTAAACAAAGTATGCTAAAATCAATATACAGGTGGTAATTTTGGTCCGAACAGTATGTATCTTATAAAGTCCCACTCATAAGATTATACAATATTAACCTGGCACAATTTCATCTATGGATACCAAAAAAAAACATATTGGCTAACCTGTGAAAATCAGCTGTTAGTTTTTGCTGCAGCTATCTACTTCTTGTGTTGCATTATAAACTGCATGGAAGTTCATTATTTCTTACATTTGTTTTGTAATATATGATGTTTTTACGATTACAGTAAACACTCTCTGATCCGGATCTCTGATATCCGGAAACTCCGATATCCGGCCGTCGTATGCCATCGTATAAAAAATAATAAAAATACAATTTTCTATACAAAAATAATATTTTCGGGCCGAATAGTAGTGAACGATGTTTTTGAGCTGGGCAATGGGCAGTAGTGCGGTTCTGATTCTAAGAAACGTTCCCGGTTGTGACAAAATAAACAGTGATGGTGTGAATGAGTGGATGGAGGAAGATGAGTTTACTGACAGTGACATCATTGACTTGGTGAACACAGAGCCAGCTCCTGTCTAAGATGAACAACAAAAACAAATCATGACTCATTGCGAAGCTTCTCAAGCACTTGAACAGCTGATAGACTACGTGGAAGAACAACAAGAATCCTCACCGGCCGATCTCCTTCTTTTTCGTAGATGGAGAGATATTACATCTAAGAAGCGTGTTCTTCAACGAGCCAAGCAAGTTACCATTACATCTTTTTTTAAATAAAAACTGACGTGAGTACAAATTACTGTACTGTAATGAAAACTAACATTTCTCGTAAGTTCATCAAAATTTCACGTATACAATCCTGTACATATTTATTGTACTGTTTTATTTTCTAATCTTCATTTGATATTTTTAGTTAACACTGTAGACCTAATTAATTGTTGTTTGTGTACTTTATGCTGAGCCTCATTCAGCTTAAAATAAATATAATTTTAAACATAGCTATTGTAATATTTATTTAGTTAACCCACCTTTTGTTGTTTTTGGTATTTTTGTTACCGGTTACCGTACCGCTACGTACCGGTAAATTTGCTACATTTTTTTCACGTTTAAAACCACTTTAAATATATAAAAATAGCCACCTCGAGATCCGGATCGGCCGGCGCCACATTAATCCGGATTAGAGAGTTTTTACTGTATTTAGTGTTTTTATATCATAAGACAAAATAAGAAATAGTAATAAAAATAGTGAAAATGTAATAAAATGTCAAATAATGTGTGAAATTTTTTATTCACACAATTAGTGTATCTGTGACAATTTATCATCTCAGTTTTTTTATATAGAGAAAAATAAAGTATTGTAGTATTATATTTCTAGTTTTGTTATAACATGTTGAACATTTTGTATGTAATGGATTTTTTATTTTGATAATTTAATTGTCATCTATAGTGCTGCTAAAAAAAAAAATAAAAAAAAAAAAAAAAAAAAAAAAAAAAAAAAAAAGAACAAAAATATTTTATATCATCGTATCTATACCTTTTTATGTAAACATTGATATATAATGTCATGTTTCAGCCATATTAATTGTATTTCTTGTATTAATAAAATATTTGAGCAAAGTGCTAGAATAGCTTAGTACTGAGGACTAAACCGTAATCAATACTTGGAGAGTTAAAGGCAGCATATTTGTTTAAAAAATACGCAATTTTTTTAATGTATTCCTTAATAGAAATCAAATAAAACTTAAATCTTTACAAGCTTTAAATCTTGGAAGCTTTAGCTGCCATCAATATCATAGAGTTAAACAATAATTAAAACCACATACAATTTGCCCTTACTATTCGTATTTATTAGGTATATACCTAACTCGGATTTGATCAAACACTGGAATGTAAATTAAGATTTTATATGGATATTTCAATTAAAATGATTTAACTTTGGATATTATCAAAATTATTATTTTAACTGTTTAGTTACATATTAAAATTTAAAAGGCAGAATATAATATGTCATTTGTTTTTACATGCATACTATAATATACAGCTAAAGTGTGGTAGAGAAGAACACTTCGAGATGTCACTAGACGTAGGTTAACTAGTCTACAAAGGTTAGCCTGCTTAGATATATCAGGAGCTGTTGGAAATACACCTGCAATAGTAATAGAGGTTCTCTTAGGAATAGCTCCACTAGACCTTAGCATAATAGCTGAGGCAAGTTCATCAACATACAGAATGAAATACTCTGGAATGTGGAAAGGAAATTGTTGGCAAAAAGAACACGGTAACATTCGAAAACACAAATCGTATAATCATGTACTTACTATGAGAAGTGATTACATCAGTAAAAAACCTCATGGATTATACCATTTGAAGTTATAATCCAAAAGAGAAAGGATATTGACAGTCCAATACAGAATGGTACAAAATACTATACTGATGGCTCTTATAATGCCTTAGGTGCAGGTGCAGGAATATATGAAAAAACAAAGAAAATATGTATACGTATAGCTTTGGGAAAATACACAACTGTATTCCAAGCAGAAGTTATGGTAATATTGGAATCCACACAACTGTGCCTAGTAAAAGGATATACCAATGAGTACATCATTATCATGTCGGACAGTCAGGTTGATTTAAAGTCTGTAAGCTCACACAAACACTATTGGTATAGGATTGTCACCAAACCCAAAGCTTTCGACCCAAAACTAGGTAATACTTAGCTGGATACCATGTCACAGAGGAGGCTACGAAGGCAACAAAAAGCCATACAAACTGGCAAAAATGGATCCAAGAAATCATTCATTGGTCCTGAACCCATATGTGGAATAACTAAAACCGTAGCAAAAGATACTCTAAAACAATGGCTAAACTTAGAAATTTAGTAACAATGGACAAAATACTCCAAGAGAAAACTTTACGAATCACTAGTCCAACCAGATCTGAAACTCTCTAAGTTCATCACTTCACAAAATAAACAAAATCAGAGAAAAATATTAAGTTCATATCAGGCCATGGGGTTTTCAAGAAGGTTTATAATATTATGGGATTATTCCAAGGAAACCTGAAATGCAGACTATGCAACCAGCACCTAGAAACGCCAGAACATATACTTCTAAAGTGCGAAGCATTAGGATGTAGAAGACAACTGATCTTCGGCCCAGATGTGACCTAAAGCAATAAGCAACCTGGTTAGGAAAATTCTGTCCTCAACCTAGGGCATAGAAATAAGATGGTCAGAAATAAGAAGTACACAAAAAGTCTTATAGACTGAAGTGTCTAGGGGGTAAAATCTGCTTCTAATATTAATGCATAATATTAATAATTTACAGTATAAAATAAAACATATTACTCAACATGAAAAGTGAAATATTCTTACTTTAAGCTCAGGTTAGAGTTTACTGGGGCATTTAGTCCTTATTACAAAATGTTTAGATTTTGTATGGATAAGAGACAAAGGCTTATCTTGGAAAATCGTCCTTGGTATTATCTAATAGTACACAAATAGAAAGACATAATAAAACACTAAATTTCTGACATGACACTAACCCTATGTCTCATATTCAAACAAAATCCTTACTTTAAATTCATAATAATTTTTTTGGTAACTTAGTTGTTTAAGCATAGACATGTTTAAATTAAAAGTGTAATGAAAAATAAACTTTTTTTTTATTATGTTCAGTTATGTAAACTTACAACTGTATTGAATGTAGGAGTTTGAGCTACTTCTGTATTTATGAGTTTTCTGAATCTTCGGACAAGCCATGTCAATGAGAGTTGATCTTTTCCTGAAACTTCATGAACATCCTTCAGTACTTCGGCTATAAAAACCAAGTTCTTCATAGTCTGAAAGTAAACAACAAGTTGTAACGCAAAAGATAATGAATATATAAAACTCTAATCTTACTTAGACCTTATTATTATTACTTAGACTACTAGTTCGTTTAGTTTTTAATAAACAAAATATTAGCAAAAACATTATTTGTACATGAAGAACTATTTATAACCTGTTACTTTTTTCCTAGAAGAAATTTAAATCTTACAAGACGCCTAATTACTTTAGATATCAAGGATAACACAAGATCGCCAATTTACAAATGGACGGACAACAGCAGAATACTTATTTTGTGTCACTGTGCCTTTATCTACTGTAAAACATCTGGAAGAAGTTTAATTCAATTTGAAATCATTTTAGCTGTTATATAATATGTTAACAAAAATATTTAATCAACCGAACTCATTATTTTAGTTTATGTTTATACTGTGTCAACTTTTCAATTCACAATTTTTCATTGACACAATTACTATATTCATTGACATTCACCAGATTTTCTAAATTTTTATGTTACAAAAAATGCAAGATAAATAATAATAAAATGGCAAAATGTTTCAGCTTCATATTAAAAAACTCTACAGAGGAAAGAGTGAAACCATGTTAAATCTTATTTAGATTCATTGAGTGAAGGTTGTAAAATTAGCATAATACAACAAAAACTGCCAAAATACTGTCTGTTTGGGATATTTAAATTTAGTAATGTTTTTTAATAAAAATTTTTATTTAGTTTACAGTATATATTTTTTTTACAATTTAACATGAAGTTCTACCAAGTACCTTTGGTCATTAGTACAAATCATGTTATATAATTTTATTCAATAAAAAACAAAAGTTACAGACATTTCATAAACTTGGGGAAAACCTGTGAAAATTATATACTTTACATTTTTGTAGTAAGAAGCACTACATCTGATTCAGAATGAGTATATACGTTTTAAACATACTATTAAAATCATTATGAAATATGTTACGCAGTTCATCATCCCATTCCCGCCCCAAAACCATAGAGTAACTCAATCTGCACCTGTTTTAAAATAGAACAAATGTTGAAGCCAGATCTTTCATAAAGTTTTGAAACAATGACAAAATAAACATAGGGTGTATATAGACAATAACAATACACCCTATTAGAGTTCTAAGAACTCTAAAAACATAGCACTTGCTTATAATATTACATAAATGTAACTTTAAATATCTTAAAATAACAAAAAGCAATTAAGACAATGTGTATTACAACCATACTAAATAGCATACAATTTATAACATCAAAATAACTGACTTTCCATTCAGTTTTAGAATGGATACAATAGTCATTAATGTCCTCTAACTGCAAAAAAAAACATTTATTTTACTAATTATTATTTTTAAACGTATTTCAATACTCATTAATGTTTAGACATTTAAATGTTTCCTGTCCCATATTTTTTAAAAAAATATTTAATAGTAAACAATAATAATAATGAATTCTAGATCATGGTTGTTCTAACGTTTAAATCAATATTACTACTTTGTATACTCCTCACCGCTACAGGTCAATGTGACCCTTCACCTTCTGAACCATCTTTCTATCCCTGGCTCTACCCCCTCCTGTCCCTCAATTTAAATAATAATACTACTTTGTATACTCCTCAGCACTACAGATCAATGTGACCCTTCACCTTCTGCACCATCTTTCTATCCCTGGCTCTACCCCCTCCTGTCCTTCAATTTAAATCAATAATACTACTTTGTATAGTTCTCAACGCTACAGGTCAATGTGACCCTTCACCTTCTGAACCATCTTTCTATCCCTGGCTCTACCCCCTCCTGTCCCTCAATTTAAATAATAATAATACTTTGTATACTCCTCAGCACTACAGATCAATGTGACCCTTCACCTTCTGCACCATCTTTCTATCCCTGGCTCTACCCCCTCCTGTCCTTCAATTTAAATCAATAATACTACTTTGCATAGTTCTCAACGCTACAGGTCAATGTGACCCTTCACCTTCTGCACCATCTTTCTATCCCTGGCTCTACCCCCTCCTGCCCTTCAATTTAAATCAATAATACTACTTTGTATAGTTCTCAACGCTACAGGTCAATGTGACCCTTCACCTTCTGCACCATCTTTCTATCCCTGGCTCTACCCCCTCCTGTCCTTCAAATTAAATCAATAATACAGTACTACTTTGTATAGTTCTCAACGCTACAGGTCAATGTGACCCTTCATCTTCTGAACCATCTTTCTATCCCTGGCTCTACCCCCTCCTGTCCCTCAATTTAAATAATAATACTACTTTGTATACTCCTCAGCACTACAGATCAATGTGACCCTTCACCTTCTGCACCATTTTTCTATCCCTGGCTCTACCCCCTCCTGTCCTTCTATTTAAATCAGTAATACTACTTTGTATAGTTCTCAACGCTACAGGTCAATGTGACCCTTCACCTTCTGAACCATCTTTCTATCCTTGCTCTACCCCTCCTGTCCCTCACTTAGAACCAATAACATTACTAAAATAAATTATGAATTGTAAGCATATATAAACTTTAGACAGAGTTTGAAATTATAATCAAAGTTTTTACTCTTCATTAAGTTGAATTCAATTCAAGTTGTTCGTACACATCTTCAAACAAAGTCAATGTAAACTTATTTCTTAAAATATTACAATAATGTGATACAAATTTAATTTAATTGATATTACAAACATTACATAATTCACAAATGAATAAGCATTAATAAAATCATGAAAATAAATTAAAGCATTTGATTAAGAAATGAATAATAACTACAAAGCCATACTTGCATTAGCAGCTTATCCCCAATCTCTGCTCCTGGTGTTAATTGACCACAAAAATCCAACGATAAAGATCTTATCTTCTCTCTTGTATTGTTTAATAAAAACCCTGGACGTTCTAACTGTGCGTCATTGAGTATAGCAGAAATGTCATTAGGAGATAACACACTCATTACTTTGCCAAGGAACTGTGCCGCACATAAGCGAACCCATTCGTGAGGATGAGATAACAATGACTGGGAGTTTTCTTAAACCAAAAACAAAACACTTGATCATTAAATAAATTTTGGCGTAAAATCATAGAAAGCCCATTATGATTAGAGAAATAATGAAATGATATTATTTTAGTTGCATGCTAAATTTGTATTAATTTATATGAATTATTTATTTTAGAATATAGTACAAAAATACATTTCTATACTAGTGTTTCACAATATTTCTTCAGAAATGTATTACTTTGAATTGACCAAATATAAACTTCATGTCTTTATATTCCTATCCAGTATTAAATTATAGTTAGAGAGATAGTGAGATTTTATGTTACAAAAAGCGACCGGCTGAGAGTTTAAAAAAAAAGTAACATTGCCAGCTGAGAGTTTAAAAGGTAGATCATACACTAAAATGGGGAAATGTGTAGTCTATATACATATTTTCATAATTATGGAAAATAGACATATTTGCTGAACTTAGATAAACCTATTTCCCTTGACTATGAAAACATATGTATATACTTCTTTGAGACCACGAAAAACATTCACCAACCATATTTATGAGTTATAAAGTGTTGCACTCGTGATAAAAGTGTCCTGTAAAAGAATACACACATCAAAGTGGTTTTTTATAAATTAACATGTAATATTTTTAATGCAGCTTATGTAGGTCAAACAGGCTGTAGTTTTAAATGTAGGTTAAGTGAACACGAAAGAAGTTGGCAGTCGGGTCATAATGACTCTAGTTTTTCCAATAATTTAAAAACTCATTTAGTGTCTGATTTTTTCAATAATGTTAAGTTTGAGATTCTCCATGTCAATGCAAAAAGTAGAAAATTAAATTATTAGAAATGTTAGAGATTAGTAGAATATTTTGTAAAGACTCCAAACTGGTACTCAATGATCAGGTAGAATTTTTGTCAAACTCATATTTGTTAAAACCATTGTCTTCCTTATGACCACATGTTTCCCGCGCCCTTCCACTCCCTCACCTTTAGCTAAGTAACTATTCTTCTTTTTGTAATATTATATGTCAGTTTTCAATATCTTCTTTAGTCTGTGTTAAGCTGCCTTGTAAATGCCGTTGCTGGCGAAACCATGGTCGGCAAGACTCAATAAAATTGTAAAATTTACTAAATATTGTGATTTTTTTTTCCACTATATTATAAAATACCACACATATATTTTTACTTCTCCTTACCTGCTAAACTTTCAACTTCTTCAGTAAACATTGGATCTGAAAGCAATTTCGGGCAGTGTACGGTAATTTTCACTATCATATGCAGTACTTGATACAGATGGTGATCTTTAAGTTTTTCTTTTATATTGACTCCTGTATCTTCTTCCACTCTCATCAGAGCACCTGGTCTATTCTCCAAAAATCCTTCCGAAAATTGATTTAACACAATCGGAAGAAGTGTCGGCAGATGGCGCTCAAATTCTTTCTTTTCGTGTGCAACAAATATACCACAAAGTTGAGCTCCAAGGCGTCTGTGAATTATCTATAAAACAAAAACTAATTTTAACACACTACTAAAATAAATTTTAAATTGTAAAATATTAAAGTTCATCATTGTATTAGTATTCATTTTAAGCTTTCTGTTGATATTACAGTTAATCAAGTTGTAGAACATACTTCAATATTATATCTACACAACTGAGAAGGTATGGTTTCAGTTATTTACTACAGTATTTGGGTTAGAATTCAATAAGGCACACAGCCTATTAGCATAGATTTTGTATGGATAGGATACATAGGTTTACCTTGGAAAGTGGTCCTTGGTATTACCTAATAGTACACAAGTATGAAAACACACAAAAAAACTTAAGTTCTGAAATACTTCTCAATCAGTAGAAAATAACAGATGATTGTGGATTAAATAAACATCTCTCAGTCATGAGGAAGAAAGATCCCTCTACATGTGATCAATGTGGGTTTGAAAAAACATGTGATCATTTTTTTGCAATTTGTATAAAGTATTAAAAAATGAGATATAAAAAGCAGAGGTTTGACATGTTGATGTTAAGGACTTAACAATTTCCCTGATCTGATATCAAAATAACAGATAGGTTTGAATCTTATTACGAGGTCATACCACTCCCCATTATAGATAGATAATACAATACAAATATATGTAAACAAAGGGATTGTAAATCTTACTTTAAAATTGAAAAATGTATACAGATTTTGATGAGAAATGAGTAAAAGAATTTTTTGAAATGGTATTTATAATACAAAATGGATTGTGGTTTTAAAATAGTGGTATTGTAACGTTTAGCCTACAAATAAGTTAGTACTTTTTATATACATCTCTAGACAATTAAATAAGAAATAATTTAAGTACTTGTACGTAAATAACCTTTAAGATACTCAGCCTTTATGATTTTTCCAAGTTTATTCTGCATTGTTTGTAAAAGCCCATGAAATTGTCATGAAGTAAAGAAACCTTTAGTAATTTATCTATAGTACAGAAATTTGTAAACTGTAAAACTCACTTGGATGGCCCTGGAATTACTCCATACAGCTGTTTGAGTAATAATTGCAATTGTATTTTGTTCGTGTTTAGAATGCAATATTGTGAAGTTCAATGTTGTGTAATATTTTTTTAATAGAGTTGAAAATGTCTAGATTTAACAACAAAATATTCAAAAATAGAGAGCATCCGTTTACAAAAGGAAGTCAAGTGATATTGATTATAATAATATGTCTAACAGTAGTGTATTAGACCCTAAAAATCATTGACTAGGCCTACCGCCTCCTTCAGATGACGAAAATGAAAGTAGGGTTCGGTTAGTTAAAAAAAACTATAATAAATTTGAAAGGAAGGTCAGAAGAGTAAAAGACTTCAAAAGAAGAAACTAGACAACCTGTATGAGAAAGACAAACAATATAAGGCTGGAATGTACTAAAATATCAAAACACAAAACTGCAAGTTAATATAGTTTTTTTTGCACTTTTCTAAAAACTTAGTTTTTATATAATTAAGGAACACTTCCTCAAAAACTAATAAAAATATATCAATGACATTTTCAGGAGTTGTTATTAGTGTTAGAATACGCAATTAAACACAGAGATTTTTCAGTTAGTGAAATAAAATCTATTTTATTCATAACATTAGGACTAATTTTATGATACTGAACACAGATGATACAAAAAATTCTGTACCATACAAAATATCATCAAACCCTCTAATCAAAATCTGTATTAAGATGAAATAAACAATTACTATTATTATTAAATACACTATTTGGCAGAAAATTAATACTGCCAAAAATAACTCATAATTTCACATTAGTCAATTTATTATACAATAATTAATGCGTACCTTTGTATCTTTCATCCAAAGCAACACAATGTCAAATAGTTTATCAACTTGATTTTTGTCCACTTTCTCTAGCAACAGGATAATTGTATTGGCAGCCATCTTACGGCATTCAGGGTCATCGTCATTGACCAAGCACGCTCCTAGATTTATAAAAAATATTCCACACTGCTCGAACAGAATATTCTGAAATACAAAAGTACATACAACAGTATAAAATATAATGAATAATTCTATAAGAAAATAGAGATATACAATAGATATGCAGTAAAACCTTATTAATTTGAACAGATTTGGACTCACGGTTCTGATTAATAGAATAAGGTGCAATAAAATAGTGTACAAGTTTATTTTACATTAAAAACAATAAAATTATAAATCAGTTTATTATTTTTTTAAGTAATCTTTTTTCAATCTCATGTGAACAGTACTACGTCATTCATGACTCCTTTTTTAAATGTTTGTAAGAAGACTATTCGAAAAGTAAATTCCATTTCTGTCTGGCACACAGAGAAATGGGGGTAGTAGCATAATCTTTACATAGCTATATAGTTCAGTATGAGTCAGGCAATGCTAGTGGAGAGATGGTCCAGCCTGTTCTCATGCTAGTACTGTTGTTTATAATCCCACTGATTCCAAAATATGTACTGTTATTCATTTTTTGTAAGCAAAAAACTGTAGGCAGCAAACATTCATTACAAAGTATATGCAATGTATGCAAAGAACATTATGAGTGGAAGTACTATTAGAAAATGATGCTGTTTGTTCCGAGATGGACTGACTAATGTCCATGACGAAGAAAAAGGTTGAAGGCCATCTTTTGTGACACATGAATTTGTTGAAAAGGTGAATGAAAAATCCAAGCCAGCACATCAAAATTTGAAATTATTGGACATTTTCCCTCATGTATCACAAACAGTTTGGTATGAAGTGGTAACTGACAAGTTAAGCTACTTACTTCAACTTTAGGCTGGGTGCCTACATTTCTTATTGATAACCACTAAACTTGGAGGATGGATGTAGAACTAACTTTCCTTGTGCTCTATGATATGGAAGGCAATTATTTCCTCAATCATATTGTGACAAGCAATGTTGTATATCAATGTGGAGATTAAAAATCAATCGATGTAGTGGGGCCACACTAGCTTGTTGCAAAAACCTATAAAAGTCTCGCCAAACTTTTTATTGGCACACTCACACAAAGCCTTTTGGAGAGTTTTAAATAGGACCACCTGCCGTAGAGCCGATATGATTCATTATATGAAAAATGGTTGATTTGAAATAATGAGGAGTTGAAGGACTGTATCCCTAACTCACAGACAGGGGAGTTCTACAACACGAGTATTAGGGTCTTAAAAAACTTGTCCACCGTTATAAGAAATGTCTTAATGTAGCTGAAATTTATGTAGAAAAAAAGATAAAAATTTAACTTTAATATGTGTAAAATAAAAAATATTTAATTATATTGGTGTTTTACCAAAATGGAACTTACTATCTGAACAGCTTTCTTATCTTGAATAAAAAGTTATTTATGTTCATGTTTCTGTCTTAAATTAAATTTACTTTTACATTGAAAAGTAAATTTAAAACCACATTACAGAATTCTACATTATAATTATAAGACTGAGGTAGAATATACTTTATTAATTAAGACTGAGAGAAGCAAGCAATATTATTATTAGAATTTTTTTTTTTTAGATTCTTGGCATTAGAAGATTTAGATTCAAGAACTATCCATTTATAACCCAACCAATAACTGAGATTTGTATTTAATCTTCTTTTTTTCTAGATTACCTGTGGAAATGTAAGTATGAATGTCTTCAACATTTCAAGAGCACTCTGTCGCCCTGGTTTCAACTCGTACTCAAGCTGTGATATATAAAAGGAGATATATTTATTCAACTTTTTGCCCACCGGGTAATCGACTAGAAATTGGTGAAACACCTGAAATTAAACAAAATAAATAAATATTGTTATCAGATACTACATTCATGTAATACTACTATAAGATATTTTACCACCAGTACTGATTAAATTGAGGCTTTAGCAAAAAGAATTCAGTAATAAAATTCAACAATATATTTGGAATTTTTACAATTCATGCAACTCAAATGTATATTTTACCTTTTTGGAACGAGTTTATTACTACTGTAGAACAATTAGAGAATATTATTTTCTTTGAATTCTGCAGATTTTAATTATTTTTTTTCTTTATTTTTATTTATGTATATACCTAAATGTCCAAAACTAACTCGACTAACAATTTCTGATAACTTGTATGCATGAAAAAACAAAATATGATAAAATATAACACTTAATATAAAATTTTTGTTTCCATGATATAGTTTTCTGTGGCGGTTCTCAAGATATTTCTTCTTTTTTTCCATTTTCTACCAAATCCCAATTTTTTTATTTGCAAATGGGCATATTGGTGTTGATAATCTCCATATCTTCTAAAATTTAATAAAAATCAGTTAATCTGATTTTGTAAAACTCTGCCATTAATTACGTTTTCAAAAGTATATTTGTTTTCTTGTTTTAATGATAATCCCTAATTCAGACTTAAAGAAGAGTTAGTGTTTTAGTAAATAGAAGCTATATTTGAGTATTTTTGTCTTTTATTCAGTTAAATTTTAATCCAAAATTTCTCTATTTATATTAGGTCAAATCATAAATGTAAAAAACAAGTGTACAATTTCCTTAAATTTGATCGACTGGTTTTCATTCTACAAGTCACGGATAATACTCATACATATGCAGACATTTAATAGAAAATATGTTTTTGGTCAGAGGCCAGGGATACAACAGTAAAAACAGATTTGTTTAACATCACTAAATTTGTTCTATACAATGTAAAAGTCAGTTAATAAAACATAAATAAATACAAACAAAAAGATCCGACAAGAATAAAAAAAAAAAATTTTTAAGTTAGTTCAACTTGTGGATATTATTTTTTCTGAAGTTTGTAATAGACAAGAGCTTAAACATAACAAATATTCATGACTTATTCCTGTATCAGAATTCAAACATTTCTTTTTTTAAACACCAGATAACATTATATTTAAATTACTTTCTTTCAATTCATTCCCTAAACAAAATATTTATGTATGTGTATGTACTGTCCACCACTGGTAACTGTGCTTCTGTAAGAAATTTGTCGTTAACGCATAGAGATTTAAATTTCTAAGAACTACTGCTACTAACGTAACTAAAAACATTAGTTTTTAACCGATAGCAGGTACAAAAATTAACATAGGATCATGTAATTTGACATACAGGACTATAGTATACTCATACAGCACCCAATTGAAATGTAGAAAAATCTAATTGTAAATATCAAAATGATGACCATTTTAAACAGTTTATTATTCAAATCTCGTATGTTATTTAACTTATATAACACACTAAATTAGATAAAAATATGCAGATTTCAATTCTTCATATTATGGCACCAACCCCACCTCTCAACGTGCCAAATAACAAAGTTATTGTCAAAAATGTAATCCATGATATTATTCCGGAAATAAATTTAATAATAAATATAATTCTAAAAACATTTTTTTTTTTTTTTTTTTTACTAGGCCAGCATTTCTTAAAAGTCAAATTACTTTTACAATAAATACTTTATAATAAATATTTCCTGGCCTTTCAACCAACAACTTTATTTTACTTTTACATTTACGCCAAGCGAAACCTATTTTAATGACTATTCTTAACAAGGAATCTTCATTCCATGGGAAATGTATACTTTGTTTTAAAAATGGTAACAATTTTGGTTGGAATGGCACAGTTTTCTTGTTGATATAAAAGTCTTGAATTATGTAGTATTGCATTTTTGTCGAAATCATCAATTGACACTACACTTTTTTTCTCCACTTCATGCTTTACATTTTTTCCTCGGTCTAGATAATTTTTTATCTAAATTGTCTGTAGTATTGTTATTTCTTGACGAATTTTAACAATAAATCTATCAGGCCGCAATAATTTACAGCTTGTTTTAAAGGAAACGATATTATGTTTGATGCTGCTTCAGAATCACATTTTAAAAATAATATAACTAATTAATTCTCTGGCTTCACTGTGTAGACTATTTTTCTTACGCATATTTTGAGCCATTATTTAAACATATAGATAATTTAATTACAAAATATATGTAAGAAAAATTTTAAACACACCTAAATGTCACTAATAAAAAGAAAATAAATGTTAAAAATAACACAATGTATATAAAAGAAAAAGAAACACTTCACAATCAATGGCGAGTAACTTCAGGCTGAATTTCAGAAAACTACTGTACTAAAAAACTCTGTAATTTCTACATGTCAGGCTAACTTTTTCAGAGTGAGTAATATCTCACCGCTCAGTTGGACTTTAAATATCCCTCCACTCTCCGAGGCACACTTACTAGCATTAAACAGTATGATCACTCTAACCTCAAACTCACGATTTTCAATGGTTGGAAACCAACAATCAAAAATGTATTAAAAACTCTCTTAATTAAATTATGCAACCGATAATTACCAAACAAAACCTCAGGCTAATATTATAACCAAAATCAAACTAAAAATTCTCTTATTTTCAAACATGATAGCCAAACAATTGATAATGCATTGAAAAATAGAGTTGTATCTAAGTAAACCTATTGACAGAATTGTTAAATTTATAAAATTACATTTGTATAACATAAACAAATCAGGTTTATTCAGATACCTAAAAATTTCTCAAAAATATATCTTGTTAAATATTTTAAGTTTTCGAAACTGACAAACTGGTTCAAAATGGACACTGAACCAAAGATTTGTCCAAGAGAAAAATACGTGGAATTTGAAATATCTATAGTATTGGACAATTTCTTTTTTTTTAATGAGACTACTGCAGACAATATAAGCCTCCATAATTTGTTTTCCGCCTATAAAATACACAGCCTATTTTATGTACCCTACCTGCCTTGCTTGAAGACGTATATGTTCCAAGTTGGCTGTAATACTCATGTTAGCAACTTTCTCCATGACTGAATGAAGCTCTGGTGCGAGCAGTTTACGTTTGACAACAGCTTTTAATAACGTGAAGGCGGTGGCTTGTCTGGTATAATCTTGGATGTCTTGTTCACAGTATAAAAGTAAAGCTCTCAGCTGATCTGGAGATATTGTGTGGTACTTCACATCCCGCACTAACACTGCTACTGCCTGAACAAAAACAATTTCATGTGAAGGAATACAATGAACAGATAAATATAAAGCTCATTTGAACAGATCTCAACTATCTAAGCACACACAAATTTTTGTTAGTAAAGTTAATATTATAATGTTAAAAGATAATTCATGTTTAGTTGTGAATTCAATAATTTCTGGTTTTATTTCACAAAGCAGAGTTGAGCTCTCCACAATTCTCTCAATGTTGAACTGAGACAACTTCAAGAAAATTCATAAACAATGGGTCAGTTTGAATTCCATTGTTGGTGTCTGTTGTGGTAATAGAACTCTTTCATAATTTTTCAATAAGAATTTTTCCTTGTTTTTTAAAGATCTTGATCATCATCACTGCATAAAAAAAAGAAGAACAACAAAAAAGTTTAAAATAAATACACGTAGCCCTTGAGTATTCTAATACCGTCAAGATCGGAAGAGAAGAAGATTTGGTCAAGGGAGACCTAATAGGAAAGATGAGAGTGATTTAACCCAAAACTATGTGAAGAAAGGTGTAAACCTAGCTATGTGCTGCCCCTGAGGGACTAATAGGAATTGGAATAATCACAAAAGATATTAATTTTTAAAAGTCTTGTTCTAAATTATGGGAGAGTAGACCCAAAAACCTGGGCAGTAATTTCTCGTGACTTTAGGTTAAAAAATGGATAATGAGGTATAAGGGATATAGGTTTCAAAATAATTGCTCTTGGTAAGGTGTCAGTGCAGTTTTAATTAATTTAAGTGCATCAATTAAATGATTTACTGATAATAAACTATTTGGTAATAAATAATGAATAGTTCAATGCTGGAGGGAGTTGGAATAATTCTTTAGCATTTTTAACACATTTTCCATCAAACATTAACACATTTCAAGTGTAAGGAACAAAACACCAAAAGATTGTTTTCAAATCCTTACTTAGGCTTATGAAAAAACTGCAAGTATTCTGCACATGTAGTTGAGTGTCGCAAAAGATTGAGTGAAAGACGTCAGAACAAAAAAGACGATGGACGCATCCTTGATAACATTCTACTTCAAGAATGTAAGAAAATGTAGACAAAATTAACAAAATTCTCAAGAACATTGCCGAATGGTAGCTGAAATTGTGAACATTGACAAAGATATTAATTGGAAAATTTTGAGTGGATATCCTAATATGTAAAAAGTATGTACAAGACAAAAAGAACACTACAATAAAATCTGCACTAATTTAAACAATAAATAATCAAATATGGGTGTAAAGATAAACAAACTAATTTCTCTATTTGTAACTAAAAAAAAGGAAATTTTTTAAACATTTATTTTGGTTACATAGAAGCTGATGGGAATAGTACCAGACAAAAATTGTTTTGTTGCCTGCCACTACTTTACTGTGAACATACAATCTGACCTAAAACATGATAGCAAATGAAACTTTAGTACAATGAAGGAGTTGTCTGAAGAAATATTTTTAGATTGATACTATTGCAATGAGACAGCATACCTCCTTTCTTTTACCTCACTCTGCTGATCCCTTAGTACCATTCTCATCAGCTATTTATGTTGCATTGGTAAATATGTTATCATTAACTTTCAGATTTCATAAAATCTCTAATTTAATGTTTCATGATTTATTTTCACATTCTTGCATTTACATTATTTTATCATATATCTAACATAGTTCTACTTTTTTTAAATTTAAAATTAGTCTAACTAGTTGTAAAATAAAGAAGTTAAAGCAACAAACAAATTTAATACAATATGAAATATTATTATATACATAGTTTCGATATACTCCGACTAATCTGTATTTATAATTTTAACAAATAATAAATATAAATTACTATTTTTTCCTCATAAAACAACACAATTAATTATTGCACAATTAATAATATACAAATATATTACCTTGAATGCCGCCATGACTAGATCGAAGTTATCCCCTTTACTTAGGCCTGCTGAAGCATATTTATGAAGTGTTTGAAACAAGTATTTTGATATTTGATTTAAATTTGACTTCAATGATGGCAAATCAAACTTGAACACCCAGCTCAAGCATTGAAGGGATAATGTACTTAACTAAAATAGACAACAACAAAAACAATTTTAATATAGAATGTCATAAAATTTTACTAACATTTACAATAAATAGTGTATAAATATTACAGAAACTTTCTCGGTGATACAAGTTCATGTGCACAGAAAAAACAAATTGGTTATATTTATACCAATCTAAAGATAATTTTTGTCCAACATAATACTTCCTCTATATTTAGTGATGAAATAAAAACAACTCTTGAAAACAACTCGGGCCCAGAGTGTCCTCCATGCAGTTTCATATTTAATCAAAACTTTTTAATATTTTGTGTGATGGAATGTGGAGTTTCATTGCGAGCACATTCCTTAATAAAACCCCTACTTGCTTTTATCGTGTCAACAACTATTTCCTAGTATAGTTTGTAGTTGTTAATATTTAAATAGAAAATTAACTTTGCTTACTTTGCTTGTTGGAAACGGGGCCTAATATGTACTTCATAACTAATTTCAATTAGACAAAAAAAAACCTGAAAAATGGTCCTTGGTATTACTTATTTGTACACAAATACAAAAACTCAATAAAACACTAAAGTTCTGATATATTTCGTTAAACAAGCCTGTGTCTCCTATCCATATAAAATCTAGATATATGTGCCTATGTGCCCTATTAACCTATAACCTAAAACCGAACAAAAAATACTTTTTCTATCCTCCTTCTCTTTTCTTGTATGTTCTATTCCTCTGTCTTATCTCACATTTTCACAATGGACCTTCCTAAACTATTTTTAAAACAACTTAGCCTCTACTGATTGACAAAGTGAACAATGCTTATGAAATGTTTCAGAACTTTAGTGTTTTATTGGTACTATTGTGTATTAGTCCTTATGTTCTTGGTTTAACTCTTGATAACAAGAGCTGATCTTGAAATGTTGGGTATTTGTATACAATAATGATGGCTAAATGTTCGAATAAATTATACAAAACAATATGAACGCCCCATCAATGACCATAACTTTGAACCCTAAAAGTGGCACCATTTTTACTAATTTTAAACACTTTTTTTAAATGCACCAAAAATAGTAATACTATCCAAAGCCCAAATACTGTTATACCATTTTTCTCAGAAAGGTTCATAGAATTCATTTATGAAATGAAAAATTCATTTGAAAGTAAAAATTTGGAATTGGTAAGTCAGGAATCAAAAAATGTGCAGTAAAAAAAAGTGGAAATTCCAAAAAGTGACCACCATATAACTAAATTTTTGTATTTTTTTTTTCAAGATATAAAAAAACTTCGAAATTTATATGTGAGTAAAAATTGTTTTTAAAAAATCATTTTTGAAAAGTTACGTTTCGAAAAGTTAATATTTATGAATAAAGTGAAATTTGGTAAAAGTTGGGGTTATTTTTTAAATTTACGAAAAATAGTAATAAACACAACTTGTTATATAACATTTTTCTTAGAAAGATACATACAATTCATCTGTAAAATGGAAAAAAAAAATTAGAAAAAAAAATTGTGGAATTAGTATGTCAGAAATCAAAAATTTATATATACTATACAGTGAATCCGAAAAAGAATCCCGGGATTACGAACGGCCGTTGCTTGGGGACTATTCAAGATAACTAAACGATGTAAACGTCAAATAGACGAGCAAAGAACAAAGTTTTGTTTTCCATGTAGCACGAGAGGAAGCGTTGACCTTGGCATATGCAGAACAGCTGCGCAGTGGCAGGCCACCATTGTGACTCACACGCCTGATGCCAGTCGCGAGTACGATGTTACAGCGCAACAGAAGGCACAGTGTGTTCTGTGATACACAAAATTTAAATCAATTGTTAGTGTACAGCGTCGGTTTCGAGTTACGTATCGAGGTCAAAATTCGCCCAATGATAAAGCAATTCCTCGTTGGTTTAACCACTTGGCGAGAAATCGAATATCACTTCGATGTCTGCAGAGCAACAAATGGAGCTCACATCGAAACATATTAAGGTATGAAAAAAAAACTTTGTTTTCTCTTCTATTTGACGTTTAAATCGTTTAGTTATCTTGAATATTCCCCAAGCAACGGCCGTTCGAAATTCCAGCATTCTTTTTCGGAGACCCTGTATATATATATATATATATATATATATATATAGGGTCTCCTCATTTAATATATATATTAAAAGTTATATATATATATATAACTTTTAAGGTACAATACGAACAAAATATTTGCCCCACTGATATGTTTGATGTACAAATAGAAAGCTCTAATCTTCGTCTTTCCAATGATATATAGATCGTCCAAAAAATATAAATATTACTAATCGGTATTTGATGTAGACTGCCTACATTTGCGATCTCGACATGCAAATGGTACGAGAGATAATTGATTTGGTCATGATGATATTTTAAAATGTCTGTATCTAACTAACTATGAGAACAACAATTTTGAAGATTCCATTCAAAAGAGAAAGAAAAATACTATAAAATAGCGTATTGTCGTGTTTTTTTGCTAACGATTTACAGTAACTTTAGGGATTTATTAAATTATTTGTATTATGATTTATGAACTTAGTTATAAAAATTTGTAAGAATTTACAGATCATTAGCTAACTAATGGTACTTAAAATATTGTGATAGGACAATTTTTAGTAGATAAAATGTGCATTTGTAAAAAAAGAGATTTTACTTTGTCGATAGCCACTTCCAGGGTTAAAACTAGTGAAACTCATCATACCAATTGTTAATAATAAGCTGATGAAATATTAGGCACTAACTTCATACATTATGTTATTTTTACTGGGAAATGTAACTAAATTAGTTAATTCTTAAATTATTCTAATGCCTTGTATGTACACTTAACATGAATTTCTGATCCCATTGAAAAGCACCACCTATGCTGAAATATTGAGTTAATGTGTTTATTTTGCATTTGGTCAGTTTACAGTTTACTATTATAATCCATAAATTCAACTTTAAAGCAGCTTATATAGATAAAATAAACTGGCTAGTCTATATTCGTCTATACTAAATTTATATACACTTAGAAACCAAACAGTAATCTTATGTTACCTTCACATGTTGTGATTTTAGAGAATCCCTGAGAACAATGACAAGTGGATCTAAATGTGGTCTAAAGTCTGCTCCCTTTAGTTTATCCCTCTTTAACATAAAGTAGTACAACCTGAGGCCGAACTCTACCAAGATGTGAGCATTAGTTTTTGCGCATAGTTTCCCTTCTACTCGTGGTTTGCTTTTAGGTTCTGAAAAACAATAATTGTTTATTAGAAAATAGTAATACAAAGTGAAAAATACCATCTAGCTGTTCAAAAAATTTACGAAAAAAATTTGAGCATTGATTTTTTTAAATTTTTTATTTATACTTAGTTATATTATTATACCCAGTGTGTGACATATTTTATGATTCCGATGTTTAGCTAGAAAACATGTGAAAATGTTGTACATGTTTTAAAGATGAAACCTGAATAGCTATATAAACTCTAATTATATAGCTGTTAGTCTGTGTATATATTGTTTAGTCATTCATTTTTAAAGGTTTGAAAAGTCAAGTATTGTTTTTATGTTGCCCTTTGTTGCATAATTTGAATTAATTACAATAGGTTCATTTGTACCAATTTCTAAGGATTTGTGTCAACCCGTTAACAATGACCCACATTTGCTTAAACAGATCTTAACCAGAAATCAATCATAAGTCTATACCTTGAAAGAAAAGCCCAGTCTTGTCAATGTAATTCTTCATAACTAAAAAAGACATGGCAAAGTCAAATCAATATCAAGGCTATGTAATTGTAAACATCATAAGTAGGCCCCTACACACCAAACAATAAGGAATCATTCAATCAATGTTCTTTACCAAGAGATACAATAAGATGAAAATGACCATGGCTGTAGTGACTGGCAGCTTATCACAACAATGAGGACTTTACAAACTGTTTTGAAAAAAAAAAATGGAAGAGAGATGCTGGGATAAATGTGTAAGGTCCTAAACAGATTACTTTGAAATAGATAATCTGTAATCCCTAGACGCAGTACATATTTTTTTAATATTGAATGAATAAATATTTTCCAAACAGATCTCATACAATTTTTATAATTGTCCAATTATTTTGAATTAGATTTATGTAATTTTTTGTTAACAAGTTAACTTTAATCTAGAATACATACCTGCTGGTATAATGAACGAATCTGGACGTTTCCTGGAAGCCAACTCTTTTTCGTGTTCTTTGATTTGGTCGTCTTTCTTAAGTCCAGAAATCAATACTGGGATACTTTCCGAGGCTGTTCCATATGCAAACACTAATAATGATTCCATAGATACAAACTGGTTGTCGACAAGCCCCAATACAATTTGTCGCAAACATTCACTCGCTTTGTTTACTGTCTTGTGGGATAAAGTACGAGTTAACTCCTGGGAGAAAATATAATAATTATTAATTATGTTATTAAAACAACCTACATAGTTTAACAGAGTTAACAACATAAAATGAATATTATACAAACCTCTTTAAGTGGTACGATAACATCAAGAAGACATTTGTCAGTGATAAACTGTGCCATTAGATGGAACGTATCATAGCTTTTACTGGCTCTTGCTTCCATCAACTTAGCAGTAATCTGAGCTACTTCTTTTTCCTCAGCAACATCTCCAAACAAATCCATTTTACAAACCTGTAAACCAAAACCTAACCAGTAATTCTTGAATTATACCAGAATCTTGTTAAAATTTCAACTAGGCCATATTTTTAATTCTTATAAATATGTACTATAGTGGAAGTTATGGTCAAAAAATTAATGACAATTTTTTTGCAGGAAAATCCATTTTGCAGCCCCTCATTTAAAAATAAGTAGTTTTTGAATGATTTCTGCTTGTGCATTAAATTTTAGCATATATCAAAGAATTTTCAAATGTTTTCTATAACTCAAAATTTGATGGTAACCCAAAACACAATTTTTATCAAATTTTACTAAAATGGTAGTCTCTAAGGACCCAAACATATAGTCACCACTTCTCCAATATATCAGTTCTGGGGTCCATAATTAAAAAGAGAAAATTTATTACGCATGCCGTCGTGAAAGTTTAAACACTTCAAAATCAGTTCAAGAGAATTCGATCAAACATTCGTGAAATGTGAGGATTTATATCCCAAAAAAGTAATAATTTGTGAGAATGAGACATTTATAAGCTACTAAAATGAATCCTGATCACTATTTTGAGATACTCAAATGTATACAAATATTAATGCCTATGGTTCATTTTCTGTTTTGTCAACTGTTTTTATAAATTACATTTTATTTCTGAACTATATCTTTGTACTTTCGATTTTGCACACGAGTTTAAGTCTTTAATCTTCATGTTTTTAACTAAACTTGCAGTTTGAAATATTGATTTATATTTATTTACATTAACTAACAAAACAAATTTATATTTAAATTGATAAATCAAACAACACTAATATTAATCTTGAAATGTAAGATTACCTTTAAAATTGGTTGGACGCAAACATCCATATGTCCTGGCTGAAACAAATCCTTGAGAGCAATGAGCACACTATGCACCGAGTATATCAACACATGAACATGGAATCCTCTAGTCAACAAGGTTGTCATTTCTTCCAACAATACAGATAAATACTGAGGGCCTAGCGTTACCATGACTTTCTGCAGAGTTTCCCGAGTTACACGTCTTACGCTGTCAAGACGAGACTTAAGAAATGTACACAGCTTCATCAAAACTCTAAACACATTACAGTAATGTTGAATTTTTAGATATAGTTATTTTTAATTATTAATATTAAATCATTAGACATATGAATATTGTACAACTTTGGTTTTAAAATGATCAAACTATAAAATATGCCAAACAATATGACATGTAATTTTAAATTGTTTTAAATTATTTTAAATAGAAAAATAATATCGATTAGTGGCAAATTTATATTTGTGAAAAAACTCCAAAATTTACAGCCAAAATTTGCCTTCATACTCAATTTAACCAAATCCAATTTAAGCCGCAAATCATACCCCACAAAAAAAAACTTTTTAGGACTCATTGCATCTTAAGAAATATATTTCCATGATACCTAAACACAGAACTAATCACAGAATGTTATTTATACTATAGATATATGTGAAAGTAGAAAGGAATTAATTGAAAAATGTTGAATAAAAAATAATGACGTTAAGGTGATATAAACAAATGTACAGTGAAACCTGATATCTGAACTAATGTGGCACTGGTAACGAAAAATCCGGATTTCAAAATTTATAATAAAATACAACTGAATCCTTAAATAAAAGTTGTGATAACTTGATGCAACATGCTTTGCGGTATTGGAGAATGACTTTTAATGACACCAAGCAATAACCTTTTGTGTCAGCTGTTAAAATAAATAAAACACCTAATAAAAAACTCAACTAAACTGTGGTAACATTATAATGAACATTTAATGATTTTAAATGTACAATATTTAAATGGTTTATTATATGAAGCCTTTCTTCCATAATTACAACAGTCTTTTTTTTTTCGGCCATGCTTCGATTGTAAAATATAAAAATCACTTAAATTAAAAATACAAAAACTGTGTAACAATCACTGGTATAATAATAATAACACTCACCCCACAAGTCACAAACTACTGTAACTTGAGGAAAACAAACGGTAGCGGTATCATATATGGACCAAGACCATGACTGACTAAAATAGACTATAACAATAGAGCAGGTGTGACACTGTGAATCAAAGCCCTCCCCCAACCCACTCATTACAAGCTTACGCTCATTCCTACACTACAATCCAACTTAATAAAGTTCTACCTGGTCTAAAAAAAATTAATTTATCATACACGTTAAATAAACAGTTTTATCTGAGAAATCTAGGCCGTATATCATAGGGTTCGAATATTAGAGAACAATTCTCTGTTTGAAGTTATTTGTTAATGATGAAAGTTCAATTTTATTATTATACATTTTTCGGATATTTGTGTGTTACCATGATTGTGTTTTTTGACTTCTCAGTTTTAGCTCTGAGATGCATGCTTAGATATTAAGGTTGGTGGTATTCTTATTTAATTTTACTTCTTACATAGGCTTAGTTTTTAGTTTCATGTGTCTTTAGTTTTTAGTCACTTGATAACGGGAATTGATTCTTATTCCCGAAACGTCGTGTTTTGATTTCTAACACACAAATGATGGCAAATGTCCGAAAAATGTATAATAATAAAATTAGAGAGCAAGATGTAAGAAGTTCTACTGTATATTTATTAATACTACTATAATTCAAAAGTGTAGTTATTACAAATTGCAATAATTCAACATTTACATTTTTTAAATATGTATAATTAGCCTTGGTGTAATGAGCACATGTACTACGGCAGCCATAGAGGGAATGATTGGTTTGTCTCTTTTACATACTATTTTTGTAAAGAGAAGGTATTGTTAGGGGCCATGAGACTGCTGGCGATTAGGACATATTGTTCGACACCTGGACATATTGCAAGAATATTACAAATTGCCAACAATATATTCTGGCAAATACCTTTAACAAAAATGACCAACTGAGTTTATTTAAGAGTATTATTCAAAGAACAAAATTTCTAAAATAACATGTATATGTATATAATATAACTTTAAAATGGAATTTAACTTAACGTATAACGGATTGTTAAATATAACTTTAAAATTGAATGACGATGATACTATTAGAAGATCCTGGTACACTAAGCAGTGGCCACAGCATAACTATTAAAAGACTCAACTCAAAGTGATATTTTTCCTACCTTTACCCAAAAATCTTAGGCATAAGAGTGTAGCTTACAATTTATCTTACCCTGATAGGTTCTGTTCCATAACTTGTGCAGGTAGTCTTTGTAGAAGTTTAACAAATGCCAGTACTATGGGTATTCTAAGAATATCTTCTTCGTCTCTATCTGGTCCTGCCATCTTTCTATTTACTTTATGAAGAGTATCACTTTGTACTCTCATTGATATTGTGCGATTCAGTTGTGGTAATAATCCAGTCCGTATAACATGAATAACTCTGGTCGCTGCTGACTCGGATAATACATTTTGCTTTTCTATAGCAAGCACTTCTACAGCAACAACCACAGTTTCTTCCTCTTCTTCATTAACTTCCTTCTGTAAATTTTCTTCAAATTCTTTATCTTCATCATTTTCTTCTTCATCTTCAACTTCCACTTCATCAGTATTATCTGTTTCATCTTTGGTAGTATCAGCTTTTACTTTTAGTTTTTCAACTTTAACCTCTTCTACAACTTCTGGAATATGCTGGTTTTTTCCAAGTTTCCCCCGTGAAAGATCAAAATGGAAAGCATTAAGTATTGCTACTACAACTCGGATTAATTGCTTTTGAAATTCAAGAGCATATCTTAATTTTCCCAGGTAATAACGGAAAACCATTTCATACTGATGCCATGGCAGAAGTCTGCAGATTGTTCCTAATGCCTAAAACAAAGTAAAAATAAATTTTGTAATACATAACTTATTTCAATAATCAATACATATGCTAACACACATCTATAATTACATGAATTTACAGAAAATATTCCTATTCTAGAAGAATTACTATTGACAATATTTGTTACTTGAATTTTCTTGCAAATTGTTACTATAATGAAAAACCTTCATTAAGTTTTTTGTTATAACTCAGGTATCTTACTTAACATACTATCTTAGAGAACAAATTTTGTGACAATTGTTACAAATTATGAACTAAATAGTGGACAAGAAAATACACACACTTTCTAAATGCACACAGACATTCACACTTTCTAGATGCATTCAAACATTCACAATTTCTAGACACACTCATACCTTCACACTTTCTAGACACAATCATATATTCACACTTTTTAGATGCCCTCAGACATTCACATTTTCTAGATACACTTAGATGTTATTGACCCTCGTTTTGGCATACGACTCAAATGAGCCTTGGAAACCAGTGACGATTGACAGACAACTGTAAAAAACTCTGATATTGCAACTCGACATTAGGGTTACTTAAAATCATCCTACCGAAATAAATGTTATACCATTGTAAAGCTGACGTTTCGTAGATGCATATACATGTAATCAAAAGTTCATAAAACGCTATAAAAATATTTAATTAATTGGTAAAGTTTGGTATGTTTTAGTTATAAAAATGGCGACTCACCAACTCGCATTACAATATAGCGTCCTACTTTATGTAAAGGTCAGAAACTGTAATTTATTTCAAATAAATGTGCAATTGTACTGTTTTTAGTACAAATCTTTACCTATCCAACAGAGTTCGCCACATGTCTATAACTTTTATAGTATTCAATCTATAAATTAGTTACGACTAAAACTCATTTTACAGATGTATTCAACAAAATAAAAAGTTGTTTTCTTCAACTTAACCTTTAGCCTAGTAAATGGAGTCGTAGAGAAATGAATTATACAGCATTGAAAAGCTCGTGTTTCAATCTTTCAAAGCTGTGTGGCCTGAATTTCATAGAGAGAACAGAAAAGACAGAAATATTTCTCATAGTTCGGCAGTTTCACAGAAGGGGGCACCATGTTACGGCACAAGTTAATGCCAGTTCCAGGGTTAATGTTGTATAAACACATTTCATAAATTTGCAATAAATTGATGATAAATCAAAACTATTAATTGTTGTATATAGTTCAGCAAAACCTAAACAAAATATTACTTATTATTACAAAATAGCACATAACTAAGAACTGGAACCTTCCAGTACTGCTATATCATTTTAATATTTCTAACGTCACTACTTAAACATGTGTGGTGCATTTACCATGTTATATTTACAACATAAACATACTAAATGCACACATTAAAATTAAGCAAACAATACATACAAAAACAGTTTAAACGATCACTCACAAGCAGTAAACACAGTAATAGGCAGCAACTGCACAAAAACAAGACATACTTTTATACAGGTCTACCAAACCACAAAACTAAATATCTAGCACGTTGTTGTATATTAAGCTTGATTATTTAGTTAACTGTTAATATTTAGTTAATGATTAGCAAAAATATTTGAATAAGATAAAAATTAAGGGATTAATAGGATTAAAAATAACACATTGAACAAAGGTCTGCCCCAACATTTAAAAAAATAAACGATTGGCAACTGTAAGATAAACAACATTCATGTTCATTAAAATTAAGACCAAAATATTGTACAAAAATATTACATAAGACTACAAACACAAATTTAAACGGATTTATTATAAATGTACGAGAGCAGCTTCTTTTTGTAAATACAAATTAGCATACATTTTTTTTTTTTTTTTTAACTAAACTCTACAGTGCAATAACCTGTAAAAAGCCTAGAGCTGCTAGACAGCTTTTCAGTCGGTTAATGTGTAGTTAACATAATGTGTGGCAAAATTCAACATAAACAATAAAGCACATAGTAAACAGCCCACTGATTCCGTGCACAGTAGAAAATACACTTAACTCAGAAAAGACCTAGGGAATCAGATCAAACATGAAAACTTCATAATGTCATGTATTATGACACTTCAGACTGCCGTGGATTCGGATTAATGCGACCTCACTGTAATTACTTTTTCTTAAACATATTAGATAAAACCGTGTATAATTAACATTTAATAAGATTTTAAAGTATATGTCGTCATTAACAAATAATGTTTTTTTTAATTAATAAAAATTAAAATATAACATTGGCTGGGATTTCACACCTACCATGGATAATAATAATTATGAGTAAGTGAACAGTATTTACAAAATATTTCAGAACTTTAGTGTTTTTTTGTGCGTTTTCTTACTTGTGTACTACTAGGTAATACCAAGGACCACTTTCCAAAGTAAACCGGTATCTCCTATCCATACATTTTCAAGAAGTTTATAATCAAACCGACTTGAGAATTCATCAGTATTCGACTGGCGGTCTCATATTTAGCTACATAACTAATGATTAGGGGAATCTACACTTTTGGAAATTATCTACATGTACTATAAAATTATTCATATACATATATTTATATGTATATTTAAATTATTCATGGACTACGTTTATTTACACTAAAAAAATTTATTACAAACAACTAGTATGAATTTTATTAGTAACTAACAATAATAAAATGAAGTGCAAACCACATACCTCAATAGCAGCATCTACCAAACTGTTTTTGTTGACATATTTTTCTGAACATAGGAACTGAGATACTAAAGGTAAAACGAACTGTGTTAACGTACGAGGACTTGGAGCTTTTGTCAAACGTTTTGAAATCTCACAAAATCTGCAAATGAAAACATAATTATTTAATACAATTTATTTACATCTAAATTCATATTGCGTTTAAGATGTTTATGTAAAAAAAAAAAAATTAACATGGAAATTCTTTTTCTAATTGTAAAACAAAACACATTATTTTTAGTTTAATATTTATAACTTTAAATGAATACACTCTCTAATTAAGTTTTCCCTTGTTGTTTAATGACCAAAACCCTCACTGTCATCATTGTCACACAAAAAAGCATGAAATAGAGACCACTAGCCCTCGAAAACTCTAATAGTGTCAGGGTCGAAAGAAAACAACAGTTGTTCAAGAACGATCTGATTGGAGAGAAATGAAAGAGAGGGATCTAATTCATGACAAGATAAAAAAAAGGTGTAAATCTAGTTAAAAATTACTTTGGGTTTGCCATACTCATACTCATTACATATGAGCCTCTGAGAGGTCTCTCGTTAAGTTCATAAACTATTCAATACTGATATCAATATAAACTTGTATCCTTACTTTAGAAGTGCCCTGACTTTTCGATGCAGTTGTAGATGTTGAAGATTTTCAAAAAAGTCAACTTCCAAATCCACTTTGTTGCTGAGCAGTGACAGATCCTTAAGCACAGGGTGTAAGTTTCCACATTCACGAGCCTGCGGAGATGACAGAAAATAAAGACATTTAACTTGTCTGTCTTACTGATAAAATACAAGTATGAATAAATTTGAACATGTTGTAATGCATAATTTTATAATAAATTACTGTAAATATTATAATTAAGGAAATTAAATTATTTATGACACATAATCATACTTCAATAATTCAAATCTGTAGGAAAGAGTTGAATTCTTCAAGTTGTGGAGTTTTGTTAAAGCAGTTAAATTAAATTAAATTTTACTCACAGAGGGTTAGGATATTAATAAAAATGTAGTAATTGAAGTAATTGTAATCATTGATTTAACTCACAAACTGAAGACTAAGAGGAGGGGGTGGGGATTAGTGTGTATGCAAGTTGAAATATGTTTATGATTCTAATGTGGTTTTGAATTATAGATTTGGGTTGTACAATTTTAAGATTATAAAGTTCTTTTTAAAATTTTAATTATAAAGGAAAATAATGCACCTTGTACAAAAATTACAAGTTAACTTTTGTTTAAGTTAAAATTATAGAGATTTTCTTAAGCGAATGGACAGAATCAAGTTTTAATGGTTTGAATTAGCAAAGCTGTACTGTATTACTGAATGAGTTATTAATTTTTTCAGGTGAATAGTAATTTAGTTATATGAAAGAAGTAATCCTCAAATTAATTCTGCCCTTATCAAAGGTTTGGAATTTATTTTCAACAATTTAAATATCAAAATTACAAAAAAACAAAACAAAATAACCTGGGACAATTGTTATGTAAGATAAAATTCCGATGTTGGAGAAATCTGGAATTTATAAGATTTTTTTATAAGATGTGAAAAGTTTTATCTTGGTCAAACTAGGAGACGGTTATAACGAAATTTAAAGAGCATTTGTAGCATATTAAATCTATATTAAATTTTGACAACCGTGAAAAAAATTAGCATTGCTGAGCATATTCTTTCTATATTTTATAATATAAGAATGAATAATGTTACTTTGATTAAAGATATTAAGAACAACAAATTTTTGGATAGCTTCGAAAGTATTTTCATTGTTAAGGCTGAAAATGATTTGTTGTTGAATTCTGATATTCCGAATTTTTTGTAATTTTCTTTGTTAAAACCAAGTTAAAGCACACCCTAGTCCTGTTTTTAACTTTTTAATTTTGACTTGTATTTTTATTTAGTTGTAGTTGTTTTTAGTATATGTTTTAATATTAGTTTTATTAGAGAACTTTGAAACTATTTATGCTAAAGACTTGATGGTAGTCCATGTTAATAAATAAAAAAACAGTATTTAGTAAAACCAATATTTTATTAAAACTTGCCGACCATAATTTCGCTAGTTATAGCCTTGTCAAGGCAACTTAACAGACTAAATAAAAAAGTACAGTAACTTGTAATACAAAATAAATATTAGTATTTTCATATATATATGAAAACACTCAGCACAGATCCATCCTAGATCAAAACAATTCAGTCTTCTTCTTAACTCTACTGATTGAGAAAGTGAACAGTGTTTATGTAATATTTCAGAACTTTAGTGTTTTTTGTGTGTGTTTTCTTACTTGTGTACTATTAGGTAATACCAAGGACCACTTTCCAAAATATATATATATATATATATATATATATATATATAACACAATATAACCAATCTTATATAGGCTATATATTCTTTTACTTTTCTCTTAGAATTCTTAATGTAAGTTATGTTATCCAACCACACACAGTAGTTGGATTGAGTGGCACGTTGCCCTTCTCACTTTCTAATAGGCGGGGAAACTAATCTGTCAAGTGTGGAGGTAACTTGACAAATGGGGAGGTACACTTGATCCTTTATAAGTTGTCTCATTGTCATATTTAGTTTAGTATTGGTTTATATCCCTCTGAGGATGGTAGCTATATTACTGAAACTCTCATAAGGATTTATTAAACTTTCAAACGTTAATTGTGTTACTGTTTATTTGTGGTTTGGGGATCACTTCTTTCATATCTTAATTAACCGTAATGCCCATTGGACTTATATATGCTAATTTAGTTGTAGTTTGAGAGTGAGCGTATTTATTTAATTTACTGTGAAGTACACTACAGAAATCTTACAAATGTAATATATACAAACAAATGAAATTCTATATACAATGTTTATAAGCTAAACTTTTTAATAGTTTCAGAAAAATATAATATATATAGGCACACAGAGTTACACACATTATGCACACAAAAAACTTCTTTTGACTCTGTGATATCCATTATGTGGTTGCCTCTATACTAGAGTTTAAATTGGATAACAACACTTAAAAGTACATTTGTGGTTAATATGCATGGAATGATATTATTTATCACACAAAAACAATGACCCGTCATTTAAATGCTGGATAAAATGTCATATAAACAAAACTTATATCATGCTAAAATTTTGTGAAAAAATTAGGTATATTGGAATAAAGGAGGGAAAAACTAATTGTAGAGGTTGATGATTCAATTTCACATCTCACTAATTTAGAAGTTGAATCTGTGTAAAATCATGGTCCCAATAAGATGAAATAATTATCTTAAGTAACGCAAGGCCCCTTAAGTCGAGGCTTTATTGAGACAACGCCAAAATATTCATCATCTCATAACGATAAGAATAAAGTCATCCATTAATAGAAAACACTGGTGTTGAATGACAAGACTGAAGGCCTTTGGGATTGGATGGAATAATGCACAATACTGACTCTCATTAATATTTTTCTTTAGATTGAGAAGTTGGCTATAGTAATTTATCCTTTTTCTGATAAGCACACACAATAGTTCTTATGCACGTTATCTTTTTTAATAGCACATACTTTCATAAACCTTGTATTCAAACAAATACATGATTTTAAAACAACCTAATTTTTTATTTTGAAACTTCCACTCACCATGTAACCAAGCACAGCGATGGATTCTTGTTGTACAATATCATTCTTCTTATTCCTTATACCTGTAGTCAACAACGTAAGTATAGTCTGGTTGATGACAAAATCTTTGTCTCTCTCAGCTGTTTGACTAAGAGATGGACAGAGTGTACGCAAACACTGTCCTGCACTGTCTCTTAGAGATAGATCTTTTTCCTAAATACAATAAATATTTTACATCAAACCCTTTTTACTACATAAATAAAATTTACACACAAAAATCTCCTTTTACTTTAAGCACCTACTCAACTAAATACACAGTGTCCTGTTTATCAAATAACTACTGACTATTACAAATGATAGGATTACAGCCATATTAAAATGTTATTTTATCCAACTGGAAATCATTTGTAACTTTTTAGGATAATGTGTGTATTTGAATTTTTTTCTTTAATAGTAACCCCATTTAGGAGACAGTTACAATGTCTCAACTAATAATAATTAAGAGACAATGATAACATGGATGATATTAAACATAAAAACAATATTGATTTTTCTGGAGGAAATAATTTTAACTTTATAAATTTGTAAATGTTAGAAACAATTTTCATATCATGCATTTCAAAATTAAACTTCCAATATCAACACTTCTGTGGCTTGCTTCAAGATTATATCGTTAATTCACAAACTGTGGACTTCAAAAAATGACTTATTTTGAATCATTAATATTTACACAAAGTCAGCATTATTAAAATCAATTCTGAAAAATACAACCTTCAATCACATTTGGATTTATTTTAATCTTTTACTCCTGAAACTGAATTTTAATGGTACAATCACCTCTGACGCTATTATTTACAACATTAAATATTAAATATTTTGATCTACTAAATGGACTCTTTAAAATATCATAATTCCTACCATCATCAATGTATTTCACAATATGTTCCATGACAAAAATAAATAATTTATTACTAGAATAAGTGCAGGGACAGACTCACAGTATGAAGGAAATAGTAACACGTGTGTATTATAATTATGCCCATCTCTACAGTCAATTCTCCGCTGGTTGTTAACGACTTAATCTTTTTAAATGCATCCAATCTACGCATGAAGTCTGGTTGGTCGAGCCACTTGGCATCCCAAGCATTCAAGTCTTCTAGAAGAGCTCCATCTAGTTTGCTTTCATCACTTTAAGAAAAAAATTAATAAAATTTAAAACTTTTCACTTATGTAAATTGTGATTTTAAAACTATTGATATTAAGGAACTTATTAATATCACTTATCACTTATTTCACGATCTTTTAAAATCATTTACATCATCATTAAAAATATGTGGGCACCCCACAAAGATTTCACAATTTTTTAATTAATATGCCGGACATATGGAACACTACAAGCTTGACACTTTACAATTATAATTAAATTATAATTATAATTAAACAAATTATGTTACATAGATATATAAAAAAGTACACTCAAGTTTCATTTTTTATGATCAATCAAAACAAAATGGCAGAATAATTAAATAATGGTACATTTTCACCACAATGATTTTATTTGCATATTAATTACAAATTGTTGATTTCCAACATGAAAATGTGTAAAACTTAATAAAGAAAAAACAGTAATAAATTATTAATGATCCAAATTTTACCTTTATTTGAATTGATGTCAATCAAAAGCTATACACTGATACCAATGAAACAAAAAGAATCATAAGCGCTTTTGAAAAATTGCAGATATCTTAACAGTAATTCCTCTTCAATCAGCCTCTTTAATTCATTATCTATTGCAATAGAACGAGAATAAACGTTTTCTTGCAAAAAATCACAATCAAGACTGGGGATCTTGGAAGTCAGTCAGTGAAGTTGCTATCACGACCTATCCAACAGTTGGGAAGCAATCTAAAACTCCTTTCCCCACATTAGTATAAATGAGAAGCTCCATCCTGTTGGAAAAAATGTCCCTCATCTCCAGCTGAGTAAGATGAGGAACTACGTAATGAGTTAATATTGATGCTTATATGTCACCAGTCCATTATCTGATGGGTTATGTCTTACGATAAATACCACCCTTAATGAACGGTAGCCCAAAATATTATATCCTTTGATTTCAAGCCCTCTTCGTGTAAGATATGTGGATTTTCTGAGATATAATAATTACAATTATGTCTGTTTACAGATCCTGTGAATACAATTCCTTCCTACCACTCGGCATCCTCATCAAGCTTTTCAATTACCTTTAAACAAAATTCCACTCATCTGTCTTAGTTTTTGTTTCAGCAGTCCTAGAACTAAATGTGTTTTAAAATGTTTTTTTTTTCCTCAACTTACCTCTGAACTGATGAAATTCATTGTTTTGAGGTTAGATATCACGCATAAACTGATTAAACACAACTTCCAAATTGTTTCATTGTTGTGTGTTAACAAAACAACAGCTGATCAAGATTCAATGCACATTTTAATTGCATTGTGGAAGAAAATGGTTCTATCCCAAAATTTGATGTTCTTTTTCTTATTCCCTCATTTTGTTTTGATTTATCATTAAAAAAATGAAACTCAAGGTTACTTTTATTACAAATCTATATAACATAACTGTAAATTGTAAAGTTTGCACAGTGTTCCATATATCCGGCATATTAATTCAAAAATAGCAACCTCTTCATGGGACACCCGATACATGTAAGCATAATAAAAATAAATTAGTAATTTAGTAATAATAAACATTAATATTAAAAGAAAAATTTTGTGGTAAATTAAATAAGCTATTTTATTTTATTTTAAAAACTATACTCTTTAACAAAATCACTGCCTACAATGTTTGACAATGTTGGCTTTTGACAATGTTTGATCATTAAACAAATTTTGTGCTAGATTAAAAAACTTATAATATTAGCTATCATTTTTGGCTTGATTTTAATGAATTAAAGCTTTTTTGGAATATCGTCAACTGGTTACAAAATATTTCTAACTAAACTAAACTTCGTGCACAATAGCATGTGAAGAGTTTAGCATATGACAGCTAGATGACTTTTCAGTTAGGTAATGTTAGTTAGTCATCTACATGTTAGGTAATGTATGGTTAACACATCAAAATTCCCATCACTGTTGTTCTAGTTTTTTCAATAGTTCATTATCAATTGTACCGTTTCAATTTTATTCACGATGCTGGGTTAACACTGTAAATGTTTAGAATCTCCAAAGGGATTGAACCAGTACCCTCTCACTCGTGAAGTGAAAACACTAAAAACTAGTTCAGCTACGAGATACTTATTTAACTAGAAATAATTTTTTGTTACCAATTTCACACTTTAAAACCAAAACCAACTAACAGCAATTGTAAACTTAAATGTTATTTAGACTAATTTACATCATTATTAAAATTAAAATTTTTGTTTCTCTTAATCCTTTACCTTGCAATCAACAAAACTAAATTTGTCAACATTTTACGAGGTTCACTTCCCGATATTGTACCAAACAAAGGAGCCAGTTTCTTTAAGTAACGACTGGGTTTTTCTACATTCTTCAATAGATTGGATACAGTTGTCAGCAAAGGGCAGAGGATGTGTTCACTACTGCCTGACTTCTTGCTGATTATTGGAAGAAGTAAAGAAAGCAAAGAATCACTGATTGAGGCATCGTTAACAAACTCTGTAATTCTAGACAGTACATTGACATCACGTTGAGGAAGTCCACGTTTGGGACCATTTCTTGTTAACTTTCTCTGCATGTACTCAAGGATAGGAGGTATGTGAGGCAGAAGCAAACGGCTTCCAAAGTTAAGATCAACAGTCACTGTAACATAGAATTACAATAAAATTCTTATTCTGTTCAAAAATACTCATATATATGAAAGCCATGATAATTTGTATAAAGATAATTTGTATTTTAGCTAATTTCCCTTTCCAACAGCTATTAAAGAGACCTCATCTGAGCAGAAGTAGTAAATTATCATGTAAAAAAAAAAAAAATTAAGAGACCCCATAATTTAAAGATACTATTTTGGGTAATACTATTGGCAAAACCTATTTGATAAAAACTAAAAGGTAAATTCTTTAAAACAATAAATATAAAAATATAGGTTAAAGTTTAATAGGCCACTTAGCCAATTAGTTTAGATTTTGTACAATACTGCGATATTATTACAATATCTTTATACAATATTAGGATAGATTTTCAATCTCCTATCCGTACAAAATCTAATATAAAAATCTATTAAGTATAAAACAAAGTTGTAAATAAGAAAGACAAATATTGTTTTGTTTTTAAACTATAACTTTAGTACATAACTTCAAAACTTAAAAGAACATAAGCTTCAATTTCTTTAATACTAAATATGTGCGAATCAAAAGTATGGAAACACTTCATCAACTTTAAAACTGTTTCAGATAGAATACTGTAACTTTCAGGATAATTTATTGGTCCTAATTTATTTATTCACTCTACTTTTTGATAAAAAACAGAATTTCAACCCCTTCGTAGCGCGTAGCCCAGGGGTTGTAACTCAAATATCTTAAAGTAACACCCTTTGTGTAGTATATCATTTTAAACGTTTCTTTAAGAGAAAAAAAGTGGTATAAATAAATTGCCTCCCAGTTGTTTGACAGTATGCCAGTCGAACTGAATAATCGGATCAGCTGTGTTTGTCAGCCGATTATTGATCATCTCTTACCACTGTTGCAAATAAAAGGTTACTTCTTTAGTGTGTAATATTCCATTTACAATTTAGAGTATATCATTACTAGACATAATAGATTCTTATGACAAATTATAGTGATTGGTTGACTAATTTGTTTTGTCTGCTTCTAACATATTTATAAGCAACCTTTGTGTCATTTTTTACTGTATTCTTTTTTGCAATCTGCTAGCATTAATTTTAACATGCTAGAACTCAGTGAACAAGAAAGGATCCACGTGTAATTATGAGAAGCTTCAGTGATAACTTAGGTCGTATAATGAGGTTTGGGAATTGTTCAATGCAATATTTAATAATCGTAACCCTATTTCAAAAAGTACAAAGTCGAAAACCATCAAACGATTTGAAGAAACATGAAGCATATAAAACCAGAAAATAGGAGAAAACCATGTTTGACATTTTCACACCAAAACATTCCTTACAAAAATTTATTAAATAGTATAACATTTTTATTTTAGAATGTTATGAGAATGTTATAAGAAAAAATTGCACAGGATTCGTCCCCTAATTTTTTATTGAAATTTAAATTGAAAATTCTATTATTTAAAGAGCCTAATTCAAATATTTATTCTAAGAGCCTAATCTGTGTAATTATTTTTAATTAGAAATATCATCAGTATGAGATAAAAATATCACTATTATGTTTCTATTTTGGTGCTAAAATAGACTTACCAATGACAGCTCTTATAATAAGATAAAAATAAGTAGAGAAATGAATTACTAAACTAATTATGAAAAAGGGATTGGTCAGATGTACCATAAAAGATAAAGTTAAGTTTTAGTTAATTAATTTTACACTAATCCATAGGTAACAAAATGGAATTACCTTTGAATTTTGTCACTGTTTCATTAGTCAAGGACAATATGTTGTTCAAAGGGAGTTGTGGAAGTGGAAGAGTTGGTATATCTTCTTCATTATCAGCTATATTTTCCTCTGGTGTGGTTTCACGGAGTGTCAACATCCTCTCCACCATATCCATGATAGCACTCAGCACTGAACCATGTGTCTTATTTGCAACTAATAACTTCATTATGTATGGTAGGGGTGTTAAACTGTTGTCTAACTCACTGTGCTTGCTTAAGAGCACAAAATACCTAAATCACATAGGTAAATAATTTGAATAGAACGTAGGTCATAAATATATCCATTGAAATATTTTAGATTTACCTATGTATGATGAATTATTTAATTGAAATATTAGGCTAGAGATTAATAGAGTTATTAGTCTTAGATTTTGTATGGATAGGAGACATACATGTACTTTAGAAAGTAGTATTAAGTAGTACACAAATTGAACAACACTAAAGTTTTCGTAAACACTGTTCATTTTCTCTCCATCATTAATAAATTATGCTTATTCACAATGGTTTAATAAGTTTGTATTAAATCCAAAATTAAAATTGTAGTATTTGTAAATTTAGATATAAATACTTTTTTTTTAATAATTGACTGATTGAGAAAGTGAACAGTGTTTACGAAATATTTCAGAACACTTTAACTGTGTTTTTCTATTTGTGTACAACTAGGTAATACCACAAGGTAAGCCTGTGTCTCCTATCCATACAAAATCTAAACTTAATTAAGTTATTGTAGTCATCAACAAAATTCAGTTTAAAATATATTAAGTCGGAAAACTGGAATTAATTGATAATTTTAATTTATTTTTTATACTCTGTGCAAAACAATATATACAGTAGGTGGCTTCATCTTTGAGAAATTTAAACACCAAAAATACTGAATTGCGGCTACTTTTGAACAATCCTAAATTAGTTTTCAATTGGATACAAATTTAATAAAAACCTTAATAAATATGATTGATTTTATATTTAAAATTATTAATGCTATCCAATTAATCAAAAACCCTTCAATACACAATTTCTATTTTTAAACATTTTTTCTTTTTTATACATCAAGCCTATAAATTTAAATTACATCAATTGCAAATTTTTAAATTATGACTTTTTTATTTTAAAAATAATATTTTGTATATTTAATGTTAGTTTAAATGGAAGTTAGAATTTTTTTAAAGTTTACCATGAATATCATTTGTTAAATGAAACAACTATGCAATTTCAGTATAAAAGTGATAAAAACTGTAGAGAATTATTTTAAAAAATCTTCTTCAATTGACATCTCTTAAAAATTCAAAATGATTACCATAATATTTTTTAACTTTTTTAATTACGGACCAATATTTATTAACTAAAATGAAAAACTTTTTACCATTATCGATGTTGAACAAGATTTGGTTTTCGTGAAACTTATGTCAAAATTAAAATTTCTAAATGATAAATTGATTTTTGTGAATTTTGGTGACGCTCTTTGTGCAAATGAGCAACACTTGTGGTAACTTCAATCTTCCCTTATTTGTAACAAGATTATATTACAATGACTAAGTCATCATCTTCAGTTATTACATGTACACAAACCTTCTTAGTACTTCTTCAGTACATGTAACAAATATGACCTAGACATTGAAACATCATCAATTTACAAAAAATAGAGTTTTATTATGGATAATTCTTCTTTTTTTTTTTTTACATTTATTTGGTATTTCTTCTTACAAGTTTCAAAAACAATTCTGACTCTAGTTTAATTTTTAAACAGTTTTTTTTTTTTTTTAAGAACACTCGTTTTGTTTAAATCGTGTTCATATATGATTTGTATTTTTGAATATTCACTGAACTTACCGAGGATTGTGACTCCATGAGGTAAACAGTTTCATCAGTGATGTGGGGCTGTGAATACCTTCGATTGGCAATTTTTCTAACCATGGCCAAACAAATATCTTGAATATAAAAAACAAAATAAACAAATTTATCAATACAAAAGTTACACTGTTTATTTCAAGGTGTATTTAGAAAGTTTTGAATATCACATTAGTTTTCAAACAGTAAGACTATGCCTGACTACTCGGTTTTTGTGAAGGTCCTTCATTGTCACAGAAACGGACCAAATGTTGTTATGGAGTCATAACATGGGAGCGACATTCATTACCTTTTTCTAGTGAAAAAAATAGCTTCAGAAATTGGTCTCTCCTGAACTCTAGTAGTTTTTTAAAGAACTCGATTAGTTTAGGCAAAACGTAGAATGTTGTCTCCTGTAAATAAACCATTCTCCGACATTTGGTACCTATTCTTTCATAGAAAAAACTAGTGTTAATTTCACAAACAAACGGTCCCTTTTCATTGATAACATTAAACAGTTTTTAAATTGAATAAACATTAATAAAAATATATTAATAATTAATTATTCTATTTAGTTTCATGTGTCATGCTCCCAAGTGCCTGTCCTGAAGAACCAATTGACAACAATCTTGAAGATCCTGAGTCTATGATATGTGATACTGAACCTTCCCACAAGGTCAAGCGCAAACGCTCAACTTTAAATATTATTAATTAATACTTACTAGACTTTTTTTTTCTTTTTTTTTACTATCATATATTTTTATAAAGAACAATCCAAATAATATTTTTATTAAATTTAATTGCTTAAATATGTTAAATATCTGAAATAAAGTTTTTTTAGCTAACTTTTAACCACGTTTTCCACAAAATTCCTCTTTTTCATAGGTTAAGAGTACAAACAAACCATTAAACTCGACCAAATTTTTAGCTATTTCAAGGAGTTTGGTCTTAAAATGATCACAATTTTATTTTTAATAAAACTATATTTAAAAAAATCTTGACACATATTATATGTTATAAATCTAAAACTATTAAAGTAGTGCCAAATTATAAGTAAAACTATGTTTGAGAAACATTTAGTGATGGGTATTCAAAAGAAGACAAAGAAGGTTTGAAAAATGAAGAATCATTACTATTCCTAACCTAACCTAAGCCTTTACCTCAAAAACAGCATCCAATTCATCAGCTGTCCAAGAATACGTTTCAAATGAGTTAAAGAATCTTGTTACAACATCAATACAAAGATTCCTTATATTTTTTAAGACATTAAGGTATCCAAGATGGACGTCTTCTCGAACTCGAAGAGCAGCTGTTATAGTAGCACCCACACAAAGAAGGATTCGCAGCAAAAATTGAAGTAATGTATTGCCCATTAGACTTCCACATTGAGAGAGTACAACCATGAGCAGATTGATTGTAGACATGAGACGTTTAGGTGGGATCATCTGTTCTAAGTCTAACGATGACATCACTTCTTGTACCATTGCTTTCACATCATCTGGTATTATATCAAATACAATATTATTAATACTGCTAAAACTTATTAAAAAGAGTTAATTTCTATCAAGATTTACAAAGACAAGCCAAAGTTTTAAAATATATACAAGATAATACAGATAAACCTTATATTTACCATGAATTGAAGCGAAAAAAGAAAAGTGGTAACTTGAATAAATTTCAAACAATTTAATAAAATTTGGTAAAGATACCCACAGACAAAGTTCTATAAACTAAAAAAGACTAAACTGCTTAGTATAACAACTCATAAAAACCCTAGCCTGCTAGATGGCTTTTCAGTCAGGTAATGTGTAGTTGGCACATTGAAATTTCTGTTTCCATGATTCGAGCATTCTCAACCACAATTTGCTAACAATAATTGGCGCTTCCAAATTTTCCTCACTGGCAGAAACTGTGTTTTAATAAAGTTTATATGAACTGAGTTTTTATATAGAGAAACTCATATAACTTAGACATTTAAAAAAATCTTTTTGTTCCTCTCCACTAACTTCTAAATCAGTTTTTTTCCATGGAAATTACAAATCAATTTTTTTTCTTTTTCTCATTTTCTAAATATTTTAGAAATTAGCTTGAACTTACACTTATACATTCGCATATAAATTTTTAAATACATCATTATTGTAATAAGTTTGCGGCGTTCAAAATAATAATATCAATTAAAATCTCAAATTGTATGATTAAAAATTCAGTATTCAACTTCAATCTTCGGAAAATAACAACAAAATATGGACCTTTTCTGTTGTTTCAAATCATAAGTAAGTGATAAGTTTCAAAATTAAAATGCATTTTACACAAAATAATTATATTTATTTGTAAATAAAAATTAATAACAATTAACTTAACAGTATTTCAAAAGCTCATTATGAATGAGGGATAAAATTGGCTTTTTTGCAAACCTAACCTAACCTAATAAAACCTAACCTAACCCTTCTGTCCTTGCTGTGGTGTACAACTTCATGGAATGTTCATTAGTGCACAACCTATTATTATGTAAAATACCTTTGCTTTATAAAAAACTTCTTTTTTTTTCTTTGGTGTCTGTTAAAAATCCAAACTTAAGAAAATTCATGTTGTCTGTAAAAAGTTGATAACTGTTAATAAAAACTTCTACACAGCTGATTTAAACAATAATTTAAAATACATGTAAAAGTCAAGTGTATTTCGATCTTAATAACTAATACTTATGAAATAACAGAAAAATAATGATAATAATGATGAAGTGAGATAACAGAAAAGGTCCCAAAATTTAATTAAATTAAGTAGACCTATAATTTCCTTTACCTTTAACCTTGGACGAAAAAATTCTGAAAGCCATTTCCAGATACTGCATCAGTTCTTCTTCTTTACAACCTGCCAAAAAACGAAAAACAACATTTCGCCTAATGGAATTTGAGTTATTACTCCCTGTCCGAACACCACTTTTGTTAAGCATTTTACTGTAGACAATCCTAGAATCAGAATAATGTTCATGTCAAAAATTACGATAATGTTGAAATAATAAACTTAACAACTGAAGTAAACATGATGCTATTTTGTTTTTGTTGTTGTTGTTTTTTTAACAGCAAAAAATAACTAAAATGATATATTATTGTTTGTTTTAGAATACTTATGCATTTTTTTACAAAGTTTGATTTTGAACCAGATTTGATAGAATATAATAAAAGTTTGAAATAGAAATAATTGCCACTATAATCAGAAAAATACTACAGAGTGATTCAAAATTCACTTCACATTTACTAATCAAAACAAATTTGAGGTGTTCAGTGACTTTTAGGTCATCCTGTATATTGAACATACATTTTCATGATAATTTTGATTAACCATTCATAAAATGAAGCTATATTTTTACAAAACTAAAATTTTTATACAATAATTACACAGTTTCTATTCCATCATACCTCATTACAATTGGGATGAGGTCAGAACGATGTTCAGGTCGTATCAAATCACTTTCAGTATCTATGCGGAATAATGTTACCTCATCTTTGAAAGTTTTGTCTTCAATTAAGCCGTACAAATGGTCCCTGTAAAAACAAAAATGAAATGTTTTACAATTATTATATCTATTAATAATATCATAAATATGCTGTTAATTAGTCAAACATACATCAAAGAAAAATATTTCTTCCAGTAGTTAGTTTTTAAACAATATTAATTTAATAAATTAAACATTTACTAAATAACTCTAAATGTTTAAAATTTCTTCAATATAATACTGACTAGAACAATATTATAGAACTAGACAATTTAAAAATTCATGGCATTTAAATGGTTTTTGGGATAGCCTATTTAGAAATCAAAAAACAATATGTGAAAGTAGAAAAATAATATTAGTAATCCTGTATTATTTCATGTGGTGTCCCTCAAACTTCTGTCCTAGAACCATTATTTTGAATTATACAAATGAGTAATGTCAGGGGATTTTTAATAATAGCCTAACAGCTTTGCTGATGACAATGCAATATTTTATATCAAAACCTAATATGGGGTTGTAGAACTAGACAATTTTAAAATTCATGGCATTTAAATGGTTTTGGGGTTATTTAAAAAAACAAAAAGTAATATGTGAAAATAGAAAAATAATATTAGTAATTCTGGTATTATTTCATGTGGCACACCTCAAGTCTCTGTTCTAAGACCGTTATTATTTTTTATGTCAGGGTACTGTTAAACACTAACAGCCTTCCTGACAACAATGCAATATTTTACATCACTAATAATGTATCCCAACTGTATTTTCTAACTCAGGAAAATCTAAATAAACTTGTATATTGGTTTGACAGAAGTCAATTAATACTTGGTCTGGAAAAAAAAAATCCTTAAAAAGTTGAGTTCATTTTTAAAGTCAATTATTATCCTTTTATAAAATCATGTGGTAGGGTTCAGCAGTTTCAAGGGAATTTACATTGTTGGTTGCAAAGTTTAGATGATATAAGTTTCCTACTTAATGCTATGATGACAATAAAATGGGATATTTAAGTTTCTGTAATATAATGAGTGTTTAAATAAATAAAAACAGCTTTAATACAATGTAGTTTATCTTTTCCAAAAACCCAGCTTAAATTATGTTAATTTGGATCAAGTGTGAATCATGGTGGGAAATAGAGACACCTTGCAGATCAAACACGCATGACCCAAGCGCAGCAGACGCTTCGCTTAGCCATACATTTTCTTTTAGCCATAGCTGTTTAAAAGCACTTTTTCTTATTACTAAATAAAGTTCTTCGTTCTTCTTTTACAATATTTGGGGATTATTTAATATGCATAATGTAATGTGTTGGCCGGTAAAATAATAACTAAAATGAATCACAACAAACTAAATTGTCTTGGCTAAATACTACGTTATTCTTGACTTTGCCCCTAATTCACGAACTGCCAAACAAACCTGACAAGTAATTCAATCAATGTTATTTCCCAACCTGTTAACTGGGATTCATGGATCACCTGGAGGAGTTTTCGGCTGGAAACTACAAAAAGGCCCCACATTTATTTTAAGCAAGGAAATTGGATGAGTATGTGTTTGTATATGTCATATAAGTATTGTTCTTTATTAGTCCCTTAGACAAATTTACATTAATATAAGACAAGTCAACATAATAAACAGGTAGTAAATCAAATAAAATAATACATAAAAATTATAAAAAAGAAGATAAAAAATAAACAATTTGGATACGTTTAATTAAATACCAAAAAAAATGTAACTTTAATTGTGCATGTGCTCATGCTCGTGCGTGCGCGTAAGTGTGTGTGTGTGAGTGTCTGTGTTTGTGTGTATATATCCATGAGTATATATATATATATATATATACACATAATTTTGGAATAACAAATATTTATAATGATAAAGAAGTGGCATTATATTATTATACATTTTTATTACTGTATTTTTTCCCCCTAGTATAAACTAGTGGTTCCTCCAACACAGGTTTGCCTCTGAAGTAACCTGTGAAGTAATAATTTTTTGTAAAAAAATTATTATTTTATTGTTTTAAAATGTATTATGAGACTTTTTTTTTATATGTTACTAATTGTAAATTTATGTTTTATTTTATTATTATTCTAAGAAACTAGATGTAGAGTACATACTAATATTATTTAAATGTTATTATAAAGTTCCATCTATCACAATAAATAAATATATATAACTAACTATTTTTGTCTACGGATTAACTACAAATTATTTTTATTATTAAATACATTAGATTTTATTTTATTATTTTAAAAATATCCTGTAAATATAAAGAGACTTTGATCTTGGTATTACATTAGTTAAATTAAATTGCCACATTATCTTTTATGAAAAATCAACCCAGTCAGAAATATCACATAATAAATTATTTTGTTGATAGTCACCAATAAATCGAGATCGATAATTTGTAGAGAACAATTTTTTTCTCAAAAATCAAGGACAACTGTCCAAGCAAGCTAAACTCCAAGTAAGACACTCAACCAACATAAGCTGCACAAATACAATATATCCCACATAATAAAAGTGACCTGTCTATAATGATGGTTCATGGTTTTATAATTCCCATTAGAATTACAGCTAAATATAGCTGTTCATGAATAACTTTGATCATTTAATGCAGTGTCAGTTGTTGAGTATTTCTTCCATTTGTGACATGGAGAAATGGGATGAAGTGGTGTCTACAGCATAAAAGGCATATTGTTATTGGAAACATGTTGATAGGATGGAATCCCCAGTGGTAAGAACGTTACTTAATTTTTGCAAAAGGGAAACCTTATGTTGGACAGACCACTTGTTTATATTAAAAACAAACAAAAAACATTACAAGGTAATAAAAATGTATAATAATATAGTGCCACTTCTTTTATCATTAAATATATTATGTTTATTTGTTTCAATCTCAATGGCACACAAAATAAGGCAGCTTTGATTCACGCTTAAAAACCAAACTACATATTATTATAAACATTTTGGATACTTATCCCAGTGAAACACTACAGTTTCTTTTGATTTATTAATGTTTGATTATCATACTTACCGATAAGGTACAACAGATTTATTTTTGTAAGACATAATGCAATCTAAAGCAGCTCGTTGAATAGATGGATTTTTATGTGTAAGAAATTCAAAATAAGCTTTAACAAGCTCTGGTTCTCTGAACACTGAACGAGGGTTGCGAAGTTTAGAGAAGACTCCTAAATGTGCTAATAGGCTCCTGTGTAACAAAAAGGAGTAAACATTTAAAAACGTACAAATTAATAACAACATTTCATATTTAAAAAATTATTTTTAAAAGACTTGTATAATGTCTAGGAAATACTCAATTACTAGTTCTTAACAAGTTTTAATACTATAAGTTACAGTATGCTAACCTCTTAAAGCCTGTACAATTTTTTTTCTCTATTTTTTTCACAGGTATGTGATTAATATTTTCTCAAAGTTCATTGCATTATATATATATATTTCATTTCAAGAAACCCAAATATCAGAGTGATGAATCATTTTATATTTTATTTATTACTCCCAAATTTTACTAAAAATTACCATAATTTCGAGATATTTGTTTTTAACTAGATTAATAATGCTGAACACAAACGCCTCTAGGTATGAATGACCTCTAGGGTCATGTCAACTCAAAGGCTTATGAGAATAATAAACAGATCTATACTATACAGACAAACATTTTGTAAAAACGGATTTTTAGGACTCGTAGGACAAAGTAATTCTTCCTCAAAAATATCTTCTTTTTTTCTTTACTGTACAGTTTTTGAGTGGAACATACTACAGTAGAACCCCTCAAACTCGACACAATGTGGACTTTAAGGTTGTCGAGTTTGGGGGTTGTCGAGTTTTAGGGAACTTTGGTATTTAATGGTTAGGTTTGCAACAAATACTCAAAATTATTTTTAATAACTGTACATTTATTGATTATCAATGATTAAACGTTTATTGCAAAAAAGTCCCTGCCTGACAACAAAAAAATAGTGTGTTCAATCACACATTAAAATTAAATTTATCGATCGGTCAAATGAGATTTAAAAAGTGTTGGCCTTGTACAATAGGTTTAGTAAACTAAAAAGACCTATCGTAATATGCTGTAATAAAATTTACAGTAAAGTCTACAGTAAAAAACAGACAGTCCATTAAATATTTTTAAAGATTAAAACAATTTTATATAAAAAAAAAAAAACATTAGAGCAAAGTTAGCATTGTTTGAAAAAACTTTTGATTGATCTTTGTTTTTCATTTTCGACTGGACGTCTGGCAGCTTCATCTCAAAGTCGCCGAAGAAAAAGAATGTCCATACCAAACACAGTCCAATACAAATGCTATAAATTGAACTGCTGATAATTAAGAGTCGGATCATTTTTCTCACATGGTTAAGACCTTTATTACAAAACTTGAATCATAGTTCTACGACGCTCCATTGAATTATTATGACAAAAGACTTGCCGCTTACTTTAAATGGAATCGGTGCTAATGACCGGTAGCATCCGGGTGGTTAGGCGCTTGGGTTCACAACAATATGAATGTTTTGACAACAAATGTTTAGGGCTGTCCTGGTCTACTTGGACCCTTTATCTTTAACTTTGGCCTCTACTATACAGTAGGATTAGAAAGTGGCTAGACAAAGGAGCATCCCTCACAGCTGTATAAACAAAAGTAACAAGCCTCAACCTCCGGGCATCTGGCAGGCGCACATGGCGTAAAACAATGCAGTGAATGACCTTGGAAATCCCATGCTCCTTGTCACTGGCCCTGTCGAGTTTGACGGAATGTCGAGTTTGAGGGGGTCGAGTTTGAGGGGTTCTACTGTACTTGTTATGTATGGAGGTACCCAAAAATAACTGGCATTCAAATGTGGTTTGCAAAATGAACTTGGTTGTGTGATGCACATATTACTAATCAACACTATTTTGACTCAGTCTGCCAAGTAGCATTGTTGTCCTGACAAGTTAATATGTTTCACAGTTTTCATGATGGCTAATAATAAGAACAAAAATGTTTTGTGGAGATTTTATTTATTTTAGGGAAATCAGATACTGAAACTGTTTTTTCCCTTTATTAATCAAGCTTTTAAGAATTGAGGTGTAGGTAAAACACAAATGAACAAGTGGTATTCACATTTCAAATGAGATGAAACATCAGTTTAAAATCCACCAAGATCTAATTGATTTTTACAAGCCATATTGAAGAGTATTTCAAAAAGTTTGCCACACAATCAATGAAAATTGTTGTCAAAACCATATCTGAAGTGATTGATTTATTTTGAAGTCTTGATAAATCTTGGTGCTACGGCTATGACCAAGAAACAAAACAAGCATGTTAAAACAATGGAAAACAGTGAATTCACCCAGGTCCACGCAGGGCCAAGAGGTCACAAAATATGACATGAAAGAAAAATGCTTTGCTGATGGAGACAAAATGAAACAGAAATTGCTGGAAGTCTAAAAAAAACATCAAGAGAAGAATAGTTTGAAAGACTAGAGATGTGAGTTGTAAAAAACTTTTTTTTAATCATATCATAAATTTTTTGGTACCTCTTGTACGTTTGAAAAATTGTAATTAATTGAAAAAAGTTAACTTAATAACTGCCCCTTCCATTTTAATAAAATTATAAAATACCTCAATGCTCATACTAATTTCATATGACAAACAACTACCCCAATCTAACATTAATATAACAACACACCCTTCATCTGTACATACTTTGTAGCAGTTTTACCAGTTGATCTAAAAGATTTATTTAATTCTTCTTCAGACGATTGTACCAAAGCTTCCTTGATTTCTTTGTCTTCATCTATTTCCATCACTAAACTCTCTGTTTCAGACTTTTTATTTTGTTTTATATTCCAAGTTGTTGCTGTGCTAACATTTTTTCTGAAATATTCTTCCCTAAAACATATTAGAACATGAATACAAATTTTAAAATGTGCAGTAAAATTATAAATCACAAATCTTGATATACGGTATATTAAGCCTATTTGTGGTACCTTAACAAAAATAATAATTTGATGTTAATGTACAGCAGTTGATGTTTTCAATCAAATTGAAGGTAATTTATTCACTATTTTTAATGAATTTTCATTTAGTACTATGTAAAATCCAATCTACAGTGACATAACTGTATTTAAATAAAACCTATTAAATTCATGTTTTGTTTCCTTTCCAAAAATATAAACGAGTCTATTGCAGAGAAACTGTGAACTAACTCAACCTAAACTTGCATTAAATTTTTATGAAAATACTCAATAAGATTTTGACGAAATTTATCAGGAAATGAGACTACAAATAATCTGTAACATGCATATATATGAAAAAACAGATGAAATTGGAAGAGCTACCCTTCAGTTTCATCCACCACCTTCGTAAATGGAAACACTAACATGTTACGAAATTGCAAAAAGCTGTTAAAAGAACCAAATTATTTACAATTTTACAAGAAATTAAATAAGCAAACCCAAACTTCTATAACCATTTTCGGTCATTTAGCCCTTCATCGTTTCAAAATGGCAGATTCACTCATATGTATCAAGTGTGAGCAAAGCTTAAATTTAATAACAATGGAGAGCAAATGAACTATGATACACCATCAAGACATGAATCATGCAAGAGTATGTTCTAAAATATAAATACTGTATATTTATCGTGTAAAATAAACTTACTGCAGAAACGTAAGAAACAAATTGGAAATATCTCTGTTTTTCACTTCACAGACTTCTGGAAAATGAGTCATGGTTTGCCATAATAGAATACGGTAGTTGGTATGGTCAGGCTTATCTTCCAAAGAACTCTGCTTAATGTATAGATCGTTTACAAACTCAGCTGGAATATGTAAGGTACACTAAATTAGGAATATGAATATACATTTTTTTTTAAGAGAAGTGAAATATATCATTGAAAGAATACAGGCACTTTTAGTAGCATTTGTATTTAACATATAACATAAATATGAGGAGATTCTGGTTTAAAATGAAATAGTGTTTATATTTATTTATATAGACATTGTTATCATTTGTGTGTATAAAAATGAATACATGATGTTTCAAGAGTATGAATCAACTTCCATTATCAAATGCTAAACCCAACACATGAGGAATATGAAAAAGCCAACATTGCCTTGGATCATACTGGGAACTAAAAAGTTAAACTAGTACTCTAAGACAGGAGACCAGCGCTAAAGCTAGGCCTGAGCATTCAAATAACAAAGGCTTTATACAATATGAAAACACGAGTTTCATATTCTGAAAACATTGTATATTTGTTTTTATATTCATAAATAATAACAAATGTCCGAATAAACAACATCAATAACACCAAGACTTTTTTTTTATTTTGTAAGTAGACTCAGTTTAAAAATTGTTGATAAATTTATTAATCAGCAAAATCGGTTAGGTTAGATTATACTTTTAGAGGTTAGGTTAACTTCTAAATATATGAAATAAAATAAAATGTAAGTGCAATGCAACACACATATGTATATACATATATACCAAACAGGACAAAAGTTAAAAACAAGCTTTAGAAAACATATTAGGTCGTACAAATATGAAAAGAGAGATTCAAATTATGCTACTCATTTACTAAAAGAAGGACATAAATGACAAAATGAAACATACTATGAGGTTATTACATCAGTGCACAATGGAAATTTTTAAACTAAAGATGAACAGAGAAAATATTATTAACAAGAAAATGTTATAACCAATCGGAAATAACATTCAAAAAACCAAAAAAAAATGCTAAAGAAAAAGAAATAAGTTAATAAATTTACCAAAACAAAACGAGATATGGAGCTTGGTGGTAAGTCGAGCTTAGGAGTTGGGGGCGTGGCAAAGCTGTATATATAAACCAGTCCTTAACAAACGAATCCAGCAGTAAAGTAAGTCTCAAAAATGGTAACTTCGAAACGTGTTGACATATATATAAATAATAAGACAATTCAAAGACTCTACTAAGACTACTCAAAATTAAATTAACTAAACTTCTAAATGACGAACAACATACAAATTTTTAAATATGGATTTTTAATGATAATTTCGTACCTATTGATCCTACAATGCCCCCCAATAAGCTCATTTTATATAGCTTTAAAATGTCCATCCAATAACATCGAAACATTTTCTAGAATACAAATTAATTCTTTGTGCTCGATTGCTCCTTTAAAAAACTGTCCTACTATCACCTAGCACAGCCATATCACTGACACCACCATTCTTCTTTTGATCGTAATAGTTTACTTGCTTCACGTCCCATCAGCCCATGTGTCCGGTGTGACTGGCAAATGTCAAACTGCTATAGAGGTTGCATCCAATCTCAATGGCTATACATCCTTTTTCACTTCCTAAATATTGTTTTAATGCATCTGAGCAGTGGAGTGATCTGTTGAGATTTCAATGTGATAGCCAATACTTTTCAATAAAATCGAGGGATCTAGATGACTCTGCAACAGCTAATTTTTGCGGATTGACGATTTGCAAATATACTAAGATCAAAGTCAACAAACCATGTAATACCAAAAATGGTAATTTTAACTTGGATACCCAAAAAATGATTATATTAAGATTTGAATCCTAAAAAGAACTCGGGAACGTTGTAATTGAATTGGTGGGGGGACTAAAGAGTCAAATGAATGACTGAATGTAAATGTTAAGACAAGGGTATATAAAATTAATATAGATTACCAAAATACTGATGTGATGTATAAAATGTTAATTATAAGTTCTAATGAATATTTAAATAAAAACTGTGTTGTGAATATAGGCAAAAGCTTGTCGTCAAGCTTTTAATTTGAATAGTGTCCGTTCAGCTAATAAGGTAAACCCTGGATGGCAGGATGTGAGAAATTCACACATGCGGTCTCCCCAGTCTAAGTGGAACGTTCAAGGTAGTTAGATGTGTTTCGAGTAGAGTCTTAAGGTGAGATCTGACGGTGGTCAGACGTATTCTTGTGTAGAGGAAGTTTAGGATAAATGTGGTGAAAATGTAAGAAACAGTTCTAAGATCAATATACTATTGATCTAAGTTGTATACTTTCTAAATTAAAGCGTGAACTATAAATTCAAAAGGTGTGAACTTTGTGAAATGTGCAAAGATAAAATCTTGCACATGTTTGAGATAAATAAGACGTTTGAATTGTGAGTTCTGAACTAAGCCGTAAAGATGTTTAAATGGAACAATATAAATTGTAACACAAACAGTTATTTGCCAAGTGAATAAAAATAAACTTTGTAGAGCGGTAAACTGAACATATAATGTCAACGTCGGAACTTGGAACAATGGAAGCCTTCCATGTTGCGGGAACGTATTTCTGAAAAGCGAGGCGAATCACCAAGGAATTGTGCTTTTAATTAACAGAACATTACTGGTATACACGTTAAGACTTTTCTTATAAAAATATATTTTAATAAAATGATATAAAACATGTAAATTTTTAAATATAAGTTTAGATTGAAAGGTTGAAGTATGATAATTTGAGACTATGTCTTATACTATAAAAAATGAGAGTATTAAAGTAAAATTTTTCTTTTTTAATAATTAAACTAATGAGATCTGATCTATTTTAAGAAATAAAATAATTAATTTCGTAAATTCAAGCAAATAAGTTAAAAGTAAATTCAACCAGTAAAATTCAATTTGATTTATCAGAAAATATTAGGATGCTTTAAGCTAAGACAATGAATATTGATATTAATTATAGAAAATTTATGTAAATGTATTAATCTTTGACTTAAATAAACTATGTTAAGTTTCAGCACAACTAAGATTTCTTTATTTCACCAAGAACCACTGTAAGTACACTTTCAAAAGGATTTGCGACCCTGAGATACTTTAATAATAATATTTAACTCTTTTTTTCAAAATTGGTAAGCTAACGCTCCCTGGCGCCCATAAAGCTGTGCATTTTTCTTTAAATAAATAACTTAAGATTAAAAAGTGCCAATTTAGATTCTTAGATTCAAATTAATTATTAAATTCTCCAAACCCTATTTTTTAATATTACAACCAGAGAATACATATAAAAAAAGGCAAATTAAATTTAAATCCAAATATGTTAGTATTGTTAGCTATAGGCCATAAATTTAACTTCAATAATAGAATATTGATACTTACCGTCAAAATTAACTTCTATCTGAGTGTTACTATCTTCTTTGATATTCTGTACTGCAACTCTTAAATATGGTTCAAACACTTGCCAAAACTGAGCAACTGGAAGATGAACAGCGTACGAGGAAATTATTTTGATAACAGGTTCCCAAACGAGCTTGAAATTTATGTATAAACACCCCAGAAGATACGTCAATGGATATTCTGCTTGGCTAAATCTCTCAGAAGAATCACTGCACTCCAGAAACTGAAGCTGTTTTAACTTTTCTCTGTAATCATGGAGAGTCGCTGGCACTGACTCTGCAGTGTGAATAATGGAAAACAATTTACTTTTTTCACTCTCTTTCGTGTCTTCTGTATTCTCTAATTGCAGTAGAATATGTGATATAACCAAGCGAATCTATAAAAATAAATCATTTAACATTAATAAAATCATAGCAATTTGTAATAAATAAATGTACAATGTTTTTAGGTTAAATTGGTGTTTATGATTATTTTTGAAACTAAACAAATCGGCGATTTAATTGGTGTAATTAAAACCTAATTAAAACATTTCATTTTCATTAACAAGAACACACCACATTTATCTCCTTTATTATTATTATCATTGATTTTTTTTTTTTTATTTCATTAAACTTACAAATTAAAGAGATGAATCCTCGTCTGGGTGTGAGGAACGAGCAGTTAAGAAAAAGTAAAATTAAATAATAATTATAATAATAGATATAATTAAAATATCAGTACTAAATATATAAACATTTAAAAAATATTTTCATCCAGAAAAGAAATAAAGGTTAGGGATTTTCAGAAATTACCAAAATTTTAGAAACATTAAAGCAAATTTATAAAAATGTAGACTACTTTAGAATAGAAAATATCCACTTATTGAAAGATATATATATAACTTTTTACATGAAAATGGCTGTCTAAACTGTTTATCCTTAACCTCTAAAATATCAAAAGGTACACTGCTATAAAGTATATGTACAAGATAAAAAGAAGGTTAAATATCCAAATGTAATGTTTGTTTTGTTTCTTGCACTGTATTGATATTAGAGTTTTGTAAAGATTTCAGATTGTTATTTTGGATATAAACCCATAGATTTTTAATACATAATTGCTTAACATCAGTTCATAAACTCAAGAAAACTCAAAAAATGTTGTGAGCTCGCCAAAAACTTGAGGTCACAATGATGAGGAAATTAAAATAAAATAAAATTATTAATAATATAACATAATTAACGATTAGGTCAAATTAAATTGCTTTTCCCAAGACTGTTTTAATTATTGCTCTTTATTTAACTGCTAGTGCCTCTAAGATGGAAGAGGAGATGGTGCCCCGTGTTAAGATTCTATATTGTAACACTGACTAAACGTAAGTAAAAGTACACAATCCTGAATCACCCAATGGTCAGTACCTGGCCGAGGTGTGTGAATGTGTAGATAAGTACACTTTGTCTAATATATTGAACATGTAGAATCCAATTTAACATATAATCGATAATTAAACCTAGATACTTGGTACTGGTCCAAACGCTCAATAATGCCAACTAAATTACATGGAAAAAAAAAAGTAAATAATTTAAGTTTTGTTTTGGAAAACTACCCATTTAATTATACTATTTGAAGTACCCATTCTTCACACAGGTTTATATAATGATAGCTAATCAGATACATTTGGGGGGGGGGGGGGATGAGGAAAGTTCAAACTATAAATTTCACTTTCAACTTTTTGAAAAGTGAAATAAATAGTAATGAATCAATAAGTGAAAACTTTTTCTTATATAAAGAGAACTTAAAAATATATTTGTATATTATAACAAATTAATAAACAGCTGTTCTTGAAAAAATAAATAAGGTATTTTATTGAGTTAATAGGTTGACAAAACTCAATAATTATAGTTAATAAAATTTATTTCATGCTTATCCTCACCTCATGAAAAGGTGATGCCAGATGATTCATCAATTCTTTCACGATGACGTCTACAAATTGTAAGACTGATTCCCTGCCAGCCACAGTAATAAAAATATCAAGAGTCCTTAGTGCTATAACATGTTTTGAAGTCTTTGCATAAGGTAGGAGAGTTTTTACTATAAGCTCGGAAAGACAGAGTGCCTTGTCTTTAGCAACATGAATCAAAGTCTCAAGTGCAATAGATACAACAAAGATAGAGCCTTGTGTAATGTAATCTTCTGTAGTATCTACGAGATTGTTACACAAAAGAGTAATCAGCGAAGAAACCTTTTCAGTAACAATATCCTTATCAAAACCTTGTAAATGTGGAATTACTGTCAACACACGAGTAACTTGTTCTATGTTTTTGACAACAACATTTACATTGTTAATGTTTAATGTAGTAAAGAGTAATTCATTCAGTTTTATTGAGTATTCTTTGCTGTAAAAAAAATAATTATAAAGAATTATTAGTAAATTGTACATACCTAGCGGTATAAATTCTAAAAAGGTTTAAAAATATAATGTATTACAAAACAATCAGAAGTATGGTTCAATTTATAGCGACCATTTTATAGTTACAACAAATCTGATGATACTTTATCTATATTTATAAAAAGCAACATCTCTCTGTGTGTGTTAGCTTACATCGAAAACCACTTATCACATTTTCATGGAGTTCCTTTCAAATGTAGAAACATAATCTGGTCTCATTTTATCTATGTTTGATTAAAATTAATTCTTAGTTCCAAAGTTATATATTTGTAATATCAAAACGATAATTTTCCACATTTTACTCATTTCCTTAAAATATATATTTTGTCACTGATAAACTTGGTATATGGTTTAAATACTAATAAAAATGTATGTAAAGATATGTAATATTGAGGATGGATAAAGACAGTTTCTGAGAGGTTAGGATAATTAGCCTGGGTAACTTGGTACTATTTTGTTGTAATGTGTAATAATAATGTTTAATGTGAAATGTTTATATGACTGTGATTTTAATTTTAACTGTAAAATATAAAAGAAAAGGCTATCTTATAAAAAGGATTTAAACTTGCATTCAACTTTTGTAAAGAAGTGCTAAAGATAAATCTGACAGCCGGAAAATTCAATATGTTGACAGAAAAATTCTCTAAGTAGAATCTGTGCACAATTGGCATAGATAATCAAATGTAATAGTTTCACAAATTTCTATATAAAAAGAGATGAAAATCTACTAGGCATTTGATTTTCCATAGTGAGTTAAAACTTCTGAATTGTTTATTATCCACTGGCACAGAAGAAAAAAGAAGTCTTGCAGAGTTCTTACACTGGTATGGTGGTATGAAGTTGTACCAATGTGAGATAAATAACATCACTGTAGTTATGGTGTAATATCACAAAAGTCATGTTAAATAAGTTAACTACAAATGAAAATGAAACAATAAATTTAACAAAAAAAGTAAATTATGTTGAAAGATTCTCCAGATAGATCTGGATACGACCATTACAGAATATGACTTACAAAAATCATTGTTTACGTATTATACATTTTTGAAGTCTATACAGTTATTCTCTAGTTATAACGTTATTTTGGCTGCTTGAAAATAGGAATGAAACAATTTGAATGGTAGTCCAATTTGAATGGCCGAGTAGTGACTACTGTTTTTCTTCCCAGAACCCATAGTAGCCCTTTAACCTGTTGGCGAGTGCCCACGACATATGCCGTGCTTTGATGGATGCTACAAGGGAGTACGTGTTTGACCAAAAACAAACTACAAAGGAGTAAGAATTTTTTTTACATGAAAACTTATTTATTTTACCTCAAAATAACATTAAAACATATTTTAAATAGAAAACATTTTTTATTTATTTACTTTTAGAATTGTTTTAATGTGTGATATTATTGGAATCAAGGATATACACATAGAGAGTAAAAATATAATATTTAATGGGGACCATTTAAACCAGTGAAAAAAGTATAATTTACAAAATCAACTAATTTTTTGTATTATTTTTATTAAGAATATATTAAATATTTCTTAAATGTACAACTAATCCTGATACATGAAGAAAAGATACCCCCATGGTAATGGTACCGCCCCCAATTTTTTATGCTAAAAAAAATAACAAAGTTATTGAAAAAATACAACTTCAAACCCTGACTCCCAAGAAAATGTGTAATCTTATATTCTGTGAAAAGCAAAGAGACAGTTTAAAATCTGCAAAGACATTAGGATAAGTCACAGCTACTAAGAGATCAACTATGATATTTAGTAAACTGATGTAAGAATTAGTTTGGTACTGTGCAAATGCATGACGGCTAAATAATATCAAATTGTTTTTTTGAGCATGTTTGTTACAATTTTTTTTATTGATTCTTTTAGTACTGTTATTGTTAACAATTATAAAAAATAAACAATAATTTAAAAATTATTATAACTTATTATAAATTATATCAGATAAAAGCAATGGGGTAGAAAACAAGGATTATAAAATATGTTTCTATTTTTCACTAATTTATACAATCTACATTAAACTTAAACTTACCTATAAGTAGATAAATCCAACGGGTATCTTCGCCATTGTTGAAACTTTTCAACAGAAGAAGATGGCGGAATTTTGTGTAAGATAATTTTTGAAAGGAGATTTAAACTCTCGATTGGTTCTAAATGACTACATAGAGACATTGAACCGGGTAAGATCAGAGCTTCAAATCCTGAGTAATTCAAAGTCTGCTCTACAAACAATTTTACCATGTTCTTGTCTTCCATTGACAGCACCTATTAAACATAACAAATGTTTTAAATGACGTTATTACTTACATACAGAGTATTTCAAGAAATTGTTCCTAAAGGTTGCAGGACCTTATTTCTCAAATCAAAACCAAAGAAAAAGTTTATGGAAATGTATGTCCTAAAATGCTTAGTTTTCTGTCTAGCTGGTATTTTATTTTTTTAACAAAACATACTGTATCTTGAAAAAAAAAAAATCAAACAATTTTCTTTTACTCATTTAAAATGGTGATGATTTAATCTTTTTAACGTCAAATATCTCAAAAATCATTAATTTAAAAAATATATTTAAAAATTTTGTCTGTACAACAGTTTTATTATTATTTTTAAACCTATTTTCTCCATTCTATCTAATGCAACTCAAGGAAGTCAACCCTATTTTTACATAGATGTTAGTAATAAATAATAACATCTACTAAACATTTTTTTTTTAAATAATCGATAAACTTCGTAGCTGACAAACAAGATTATAATCATGATTCTAATTACAATAAATTCAAATTTATACTACCGACTTAATGAATAATAATTATCAGAGTTTAATAAGGCGCATAGTCTATTATTTTACATTTTGTATGGATAGGAGATACCACTTGGAAAGTGGTCCTTGGTATTACCTAGTAGTATTACACACGATAAAACACTATTTTTTAATGCATCAAACCTCCTATGGGTTAGAAGAAGAGACCAGCGTATCGATTGGTGAGGAGAACGTTGTGGCCACATAAAGACACCTTAACTCTCCATGCCCGGTCACAGTCCGGTGCCAACCTAATTCCTGACCATGCCTGGTGGGTCTGTCTTAAATAATAGTGATACCTCATCATTGCCTTGCTCCTTTCATCATCATTTTTACAAGAATTTTAAGTAATAAATTCTTTATCAATTATTAAGAAATAAATTTTTTAACGGCATACACATTTTTATTTATATATATAAAACTCCTCCTTATAAATGTTTATTTTATTCATTACATAAATTGACTCTATTATACAGAGTCAAAATTAAAATACTCCTTTGAAAGGATTTTGCAACTTTAATGATAAATTGCTCAGAAACTGTGAGGGTATTTTTTGGGGTTGAACATTTACAGAGATTTGAAAAAAAAAAGTCTAAGTCTCGGTTTTCTGTTGATAAATCGGAAAACACTTCGTCAATCAAAAATTGTCCAGACATCATTGTTTAAGAGTATTAAATGACCTACAATTTCCTTTTTTATAATTGAAAAATAATGGAACCATGGTACTTTGACAGTTAAAAATCACAGAGTTCTTAGAACTCAGGAACTCCTGAAAACTGTGATTTTGAATTTATATTTTCATGCTTCTGTACATGGCTAATTTTAAACTGAAAAAAATAATAATAAATAAAAATGAAGATTTTTTTCTAACATCCGTACTGACCTGCTATAGTTTAATTGAATTTCTATTTTTCGTCTAATTACCAAAAGTTGAATGGAGCATTGTGTTGCAAAATATAGCACAGACAAGTTTAAGCTTTGGGAACTGTAGAGAAAACTATGTAAAATTTTAAATGAACAATCATTTTAAAATATGAAGCTGGATTTAACGCCAATTTTTTTGTAGTTTTCTACTGGCACTTACAGTCAATAACAACGTTAAATAAATCTTCTTAAATTAATTAGGCCTACACAACATATAATGCCTTAAATTGTTTTAATAATAAAGCATTTCAACTATTTTACATAATTCACGATGATTTTTAAATATTTTTGACAGTCACATTCGTCTTGAAAATGCACAATTTTAAAAAATAAGTTCTTGACCAATAGGAATGAAGATGGAAGATGGGATTTTTTAAATTTTTTATGGTGTTTGTAACAATAAATAACATTTTTCAAAAATACAAAGGGAAAATTTTAAAGTCATAAGTTGTAAGTGTGATATCGGTTTTTACTTTCTCTCATTTTTCTTGCCAGGCGTCTTTTGACTAACTCTTGTTCTCTTCCAATCCTGATTCTATTGGAGTATTCAAGGGATTTAAACATGGGTGTTTATTTCATGTTCTTTTTTCTTGTTTTTATACGGTGGTGATGACCAAGAGGTTTTTTGCTTTAAACTAGAAAAAAAAACAAAAAGTGAAGGGATACAAGATCCAGGAGTTCAGCTATATGGAGTTCTTATGAATGGAAAAAATCATATTATCTCGGCTATTTTCATCGTATACAGGTAACCTTTCTTCTAATTAAGGATAATTTTTTTCAAAGGAACTCTATCCAAAAACTACTGGTAGTGTAAAATAATTAATTATGCAGATAGCAATATTATGTTATCCTTTTTTTATATGTATGCTAAACACTAAATATATATTCGTATAGTGGTTTTCTATGTTTTTAGGCCTAATATGCTAGTCTTTCATTGAAAATTATATTCATTAATTTATAATTGACTTATTACATACAATACAATGCAATGATACACCTCCAGTTATTATCTGTTGACTACGACACAAGCCAAGACTGTCACATTTCCCTTTTTAATCGGAAACAAAAACAAACACAGGATGGTACCAATTAGTGCTTTAACACCGGAAAACTACATCCGTAGTTGTAAGTACTTAAAATTATTAATGATGACATGATCAGAAGTTTAAATACAGGTATTTAGTATGGAGGTACACTTTTTGTTGTTGATTACTATAGACTCAGACAAAACTGACAATCCACATCACAAAATGTTACCCTTCCATAAGACAATGAACAAAAATAAGACAGGTATAAGAAAGTGCCAGTTTACTAGTCGAAGAGAAAAAAACTTCGGAAGTCACAGTGCCTGTGAATATTTCCGTTGAGAACAATATAATTGAGTCAGTTGATAACGAGACGTCTTCCTTCTTTCACCGATGTATTACGATTAGCAATTGTAATAAGTTATTATCAAATAACTTTAATACCATTTGCGGAAACTGGAATCACCAAATAAAAGAAAATAAACAAACACTTTGTCGAAACAAGACGATATTTCAATTAAATCAACGTCTTCAGTTGTGACATGTATTCAAAATTTGTCCCACTCTTTTCTAAACTTCATATACAAACATAATAGTACAAATTTTATCTACCAACTGAAGAATAAAGGGTTTGTAGTGGAAATGTATATGTTATTTGTTTTATTCAGTGATTAACAACATTACAGATCCATCTCTTAGTTATGTTCTAGCTAAGAAATTAAAAAGCAATGACAATTATCATTAAACCGTAGTGAATGATACTTACTTTACGTATCAGTTTTGAAGCAATCTCTTGTGACAAATTAACACGAAGTCCAAGTAAGAGTGTGCTTGCAATTTCAACAACAACACTAAGTACATTCATTGGCCAGGCTGTTTCCTGCAGAATGTCTACTAAAACATTGACTAAATCAGGGGGATTCAGTAGGAACACTGCACCTTTATATTGAAGACTAGTAAGGATAAGGCTAAGAAGGTGATTCATGTTTTCTGCAGAGACTTCATCTTTTCCAACATTCCATGATGTGCAACAATTATAAATGGCGAGCTGAAAGAGAGAAAAGAATATTTATTCTGAATAGTTGCTTCTACACAAAATATTTTTTCTATAATGATACAGAAAAAAATAAGGTTAAGCAAATTATACAAAAATTTTGAGTTCAGTAAACAAAAACCTGGTGAAAAAAAGTTAGTTTTATAAGGATGTACATAAAAAATTGTCTAATTTCAAACTATTGCAACTGTATTACAATTGTATATTTGTTACATTTAACATATTATGTAAACTACAAAAAATTAATAACTCTCAATTAAACAATGTTAATTTATTTTTTAATATATAAACAAAACATTAATAATAAATGTCAAAAATTGAAAATTTAAATTTTAGTACATACTTAAACTATTGTAGTTTAGCAACAAATATTTAAAATCTTATGAAAATTACTTTAGCTCTCCGGACTGTGAATCCGGTGTAATAGGAAAATTTTCTCAGTGTAATATATATCTGACCAATCCACATAGTGATGCTAACAGTTTCAGTTGAAAATTACTAATTAGGAGCAATAGGTTTATTCTTGTAACATTTATAAAAGGTATCAAAAGATAAAATACACGCTAATTACAAATGTAAATAGCTTAGCTCAAAATGTTCACAAGATTCGGAGTGTTACAAAAAACTAAGAAGAAGTGAGAATTTAAGGATCCTTCATTTGTGTTTACAGATCTTAAAGAGAAGGAAATTATTAAAACAAATATATTCAGTAAATTGTTCTTTAAAGCAAAAGGCAGATAGGAATTTAGAATATTTAGATGCTCTACATCCTTCTTTAAGTAATTGCTTCTCCATGACATGATTTATAACTAAAATAACATAACTATTGAAATGATAAAATCTTTTAAATTTACCTGTATAGTTTGCCAATATACGGAACTATGTTTTGTGTATATATTCTCTGGAATACATGACACCATATGAGTGAGAAGTTTGAACAAAAGTTTCCTTGGAAGGCTGTCATCTACCAATGATTGGAGTAAAAAAGTAAGAAAAGATTCAGCACATGTGTGAAACTGTCCTGATACACCACGGATTGTTTCAAATAATAAACGTCCGCATCCGGGAATTCCCTGTCATCAAAACATAGTTATTTCATTAAACGTTAATTATATTTAGTTCAGTTTAATTTAAATTTATTTAATATAATATATTATACAGTCTAATAATTTAATTGAAACATATATAACACCTACATTTTTTTTCTTTTCAATTATAAAAAAATTAGTATTTTTATAGACTGGTTCGTAGCAACTGGGAGGAATTAGAATAAAATAAGCGTTTTACTCATTAAATGAATATATGAAATGTGATATGACAAAGTTAATGTCGCTGAATGTGTTACATAGAGAATTTTTTTTTTTTTTGTTTTTTTAAGCATCTATTTGTAATTTTATGTACATTATTTCTTTGACTTTTTCCCATTACATTGTAAAATGTTTACCAGCAATAAAGCACTTATTGGATCATTAGTCTCTCTAATATATCAATTATTTTTTTCATTAATAATAGGCCCAACAGTAAAAAATTAACATAAATAAAATAAAAGCATCTTACATCTGGATTCTGCAACAAAGACCGCAGAATCAATTTCAAGAAACTTCTTCTATCTTTGACTTTCCGTGCAACAAAGGCAAAACTTTCAGCTGCAAAGTTATTAATATACTGAGGTTTACTGGTACTCAACAATGGTAACAAACTCTCAAACACTGTTGTAAGATCTCTCACTAAGAACCTCCACAAAAATTTGAACAAATAAGCTAAACATCTAAATGTCCACTCTAGCTGATCTGTATCCTTGGTGTTGAGCAACAATATCAATTTAGCATGGAATTCTGGGTAATGTGCATAAAACTCCTGTCTCAAATCCCGAGCAAGAGCTACGACGAGTCTGTAAAACAAATTTAACAATAAATAAATTAACAAAACAATTATTAGCATAATAAAATCTATCAAAACAATGATGTAACACAATTTTTTTTGTAAATAACAACTTTTAATTATAGTCATATTAGTTAGTCAAATAATTTATTTGGCTAGCTGAACAAAACCTCATAGTCATATTAGTTAGTCAAATAATTTATTTGGCTAGCTGAACAAAACCTCAATTTTTTTTTTTTTTTTTTTAATGACTTCATAGTATGAACAAAATATGTAGCTACAAGTAACACACGAAAGAAATACAATAATTTAAACATAGTATTCTAGAAGTTCAAACTTACTCAAGTGCTGCTTGAAGTGATAAAATGTTTGAATTGGATAGATAATTCAAAAGTACAGATACTAAGCGTTCTTTCTGAGTTAATAATTGTGGTAAAGTTTGCACGTTGTTGGTGATCTGTTTCCTTAATAAGTCATAGCTCTCAGATAAATTTAAAACATTCCACTTCTGTAGTGACTGATAGAAGAATGTTTCTGACTCCTCTGAATCCTCTTCATAACGATGAGGTACATGATGAAATATATCTACATTGATGTTGGCTATACGCTCAGAAAATCGTTGAAACTGAAAAAATAAATCACAATTGATCATTTAACTTTTTTTAAACTAACCTCTGAATTTTATTGTTGATTTAAGCTTAATCAGCTTAATTTGCATTCCATAAATAATGTTCACACAAAAAGAAAAATTATCAAATTTAGTTTTTATATTGAATCGTATGCGCTGAAGATCTGAAAATAGAAGTATGTTATGAATTATTCTTTCTCTAAACACTCATTAAGTCATAGACTTAGCCTAAACATGACCATTTATAAAACACAGGCATGTATATTTTATGAATTTCAATGCCACAAAAGCAAAATAATTGCTTGTTTCCGCATTTTTTCAATTGATTCACTTTAAAAAACATTGTAATTTTACAATTTTAAATATAACTACATATTTATATGGTACCAACTACACTATAATATTTTCCCAACTAGAAATACTAAAAAACTGAAAGTGATATACAAACATATACAAAATATGAACTCACTCACAGAAAACAAACGTACTTGTCAAAAAGAATTAGGGCTACCAAAAAAGATTAGGTCACAAAACAAATTTTTACTCTGCACTCAGCCTTTTAAACTACCATCATTTTATAAATTAACCAGATAAATGACCGGATATGTTCTCCTATTAATCTACCCAAATATATCTGAAATAATTATAATTCATAAAGTTATAGAACTACATTACTTTAAAACTTAAAATAGAGGCTAGATCTATGAACAGGTAGTTGTTTACTGTAGCGCTCCAATTTTAATTTTTGTTGTTGTTATTTATTTACTGCATACCTCTCTTTATAAGAATAGTAACATTTTTTAGTAAGCAAAAATGTTTTTCACTTTGAACTTGATGTATTTCAAAGACATATTTGTGGATTAAAAAGGAGTCATGTGAATATACCTTACTTGGTAAGGTAAAAACAATATCCAATCATCGAAGTCAAGCAACAGAGCAGGGTTGGTCAGTAGGTTACTTGGATGTGAGATCGCTTGGAAACACTAAGTGAAAAATTTCAATTGGGATTAGTGTTGTCATATCATAGGTAAGTTTATTTACATGTAGGGTGGCTCCCACTCTCTCTCTCTCTCTCTCTCTCTCTCTATATATATATATATATATATATATATATATATATATAATAATAGCTACCTTACTTGACCTTGTAAAGTAAAAACAATTCACATACAAACCTATTTTCATGTAATTCACTTAATGGACCTTAACTTAGAAAACTTGAAATTATGCTGTTTTTCCGTGAAAAACATTTTTGTTCACCAAAAAAATGTTACTATTCTTATAAACAGTGGTATGTAGTAAAAAAATAACGAAAAATAAAATATTAAAATTGGAATGCTACAGTAAACAATTACTCTATGAACATACCTAGGTGGTAAATAAAAGTTAAATTAAATAACACACCTTGAATGTATTGGTTTCCTTGTGTCGCAAAGGTTTATTCTTCATTTTAACGATTGGCGACTAAATAAAATAAATCAGAAATGAAAAAAAATCACATATATTACGCACAAAAACAAAAACATAACCTAAATAACAACATGCTGTCGTGTTGTCTGGAATTGAAAGAGAAAATCTCTATTCTACTTGCTCTTGCTGACATAAAACTCTGTGCTCAAAACTAGTAGCTATAGAACCAAAGAGTGCCATATGGTGTGGATTTACAGTACACATCTGTGATCAACTGCAGTGTTCTTTGTTCTAGATAACATTCAGAGACTACAATAACTTATAGAGCTTGTCGATAAAATCTATGTTGAAAAAGATATAACCATGAAATAAATCATTAATTTTGTATGAAAAAATTCGTCCAAATTCAAAAAATTGAATCTGTTGAATAATAATATTTAACAAACTAGTTTGATTTTTTTTTTTTAATTTTAATGTAATAGCAGATTTTTCTTGTTGAAACTCCATATTCAAGGATAAAATAAAGCAATAAAGCTTAAAGTTTAAAAATGTTTTATATTGTTGCCCGATGATGCCGCAAGGCGAAACAATAATTAATTGTAGCTCATTTATATTATTAAAACATTTTGAAACTTTAAGCTTTATGGCTTTATTTTATCCTTGAAACTAGTTAGAGATAAAATAGAGATTATAATATAGAAATTATATTTTAATTATAATTTTTCCAATTATATCAGAAAACCTTTTGATAGGTTTCAAATCAACCAATTGATAGCCATTCAATTTAGAGACAGTGCCATATTATATTTTATTACATTTCAAATGATCATCACTGCAACATCAAAATTACACCTCTTACTAAAATGATAGATCATTTTCATTTTTTTTATATATAATCACATATATTTCACCTTTAAAACAGAGAATCCGACTCCTTTTTTAGTCAATAGCATGTTTATATTTCTCTAATTACACTGGGCCAGGTTTATACAAGTTATATTTAATTTTCAAAGTTAAAAATTAGATTATGTGAAGTTATTATTTTTGTAAGAATGTATTTGATATTTAGATAATTAATTCACAATGTGTCAAACTTTCTGCTTCTCTATGATCCATCTCTCTGTGATTATCGTCTCGGACTTATTTTCATTGACTAAACAGACGACAACCAAACCAAACCGAATGAACGTAAACATGGCGGCTAAATTGTTGTTGATTAGTTTAAGTATTTCTGTTATAGTTCAGAAAGTTAATTCTAATATATTTTTTGGTGATATTAATCCGCCAACATCAGGTCTTGTTAAATGTACTACCATCTGTGATGAAACATATCCCTTGGCTTCAAATAATGTAAGTAGAGTTTTGCTTTTATAATAATTGTTAGGCTAGATGGATTTTATGATATCAATCAATTTATAACAATTAGCAGACAAATTGATAAAAGTACTAGAAATATCGTAATTTAGGCCATGATCCACCTATTCTTTAACGTGATTTATTTTTAGGTAGAAGTAATACATTTTTCATTGATATTTGTATGGGTCAGCAACCTGAGCCTAAATACTAGTAAGCTGAATTTTACATATATAATTCTTAAGGATATAATGGAGTTAAAATATATGAAATGGTTTTCTGTTGAACTAAAATTATGAACTAGTACAAATTCTAAGTCATGAGTATTAGTTTGTATGGTAATTGTTTACTTAAAGGTGGCAGCTTATTAACTGGTTTTTTTTTTTTTTAGTGGCTACTACATACCTTAATTCTTAAGAATAAATCATGTTTTCCTTGTGCAGATCCCTATTTTTCACTATTCATTATTTCTGTCCGAAAGAGCGATTTAAAATGACTGTGTTATAGCATTTTGAGGTTATTTCAACACATATTTCATCATTTTAAGTCAAATCTATCAATGTTTTTTTATTCCGCACGGAAAAAAGTTTTGTTTTAAGAACTATGTCACTATGAAGAACTGTCATATACTACGTATCGTTTTACCTTACTTGACCTATAGTTCTTGTACTAGGTCTGAGTTTCAGAGACCTCGTTATCATAAATCTTAGATTGTAGAGGCATAGTAATATCAACCTGTATTAGTGAATGAAGTGTGCAAGCGCCCCATGAGTAAATTCAATATGGCTACATGATAGAATATATAATATAACAAATTGCACAATTTCTAAGTTTGTGAAGTTAATAATGAATTGTGAGAGATAAAAAACCACTAGTTTTGTTCAGAATGATTGAAAGTATCGAGAGGGAAAAAAACACTATTTCGAAGACAAATTGCTGAGTTTTCACACTAAAATCACTTGGACAACATTAATACATCATATTTAGGCCTACCCCTTTATTTTTAAAAACATTTATAGATACCTAGTTTACTTTTCTGTTTTATGGCTACCACTAATTTATAAAACATTATCACAGGTATCTTTTAATTCGAAACTCCTTTTCCTATGATTGCCTAACTACTTAGTCTCTTTTTTCACTCTGGGGTCGCAAGGCTAGTCTTTCTCCACCACTATAACCAAAATAGATTTATAAATACAGTAGAGCCCCGATTATCCGCGGAATTGGGTGGCAAGGGCACCGCGGATAGCGAAAATCGCGGATAACCCAAAAAAAGACTAAAAATGAGGTGAAAACGAAAAAAATATTTCAGCATAAAAATTATGTTTTATTGTACAAAAAACATGATATGAAAACTTTTAAAAGATGTAGAGTACAACAGAAACCATTGTTCTACATCTAAATCACTAAAATAAATACAGTAACAGTAAATAAAAAACTATACATGTACTGTACTGTTAAACAAAAAGTGTCCAGTTACGCCTTTTTAAAAAAATCAGTCACTCGCTTTTGCTTCTTGCTTTGAAAACACCTTTTCTTTATTCTAGATTGTACTTTTCTTAACATAAGTTTTTCTGCCAGTTGTGCGTCGTCATCTTGTTCCTCTAAATATTGAAGCAATCCGTCTACGTGCTGCAAAGCAGTTTCGTGTGTCATCCTTGCAGGCGCCTCATCTTCTGAGCTTTCACTTTGTTCTTCGTTCTCGTCCAATCCCATTGCTTTGTTCGTTATCTCTACGTCAGTCAGTCGTTCAAACCCAGGCACACTTGCGTCGCATTCCAGCCACTCATCTATGTTCTCTTCGTCGACATTCTCTCCTCCTGGAACGGATGTCAATAGGTCAACAAGTGTAGCGGTCGGCATGACTTCACTTTTTTCTTCACAAATGGTTTGGTTGACATTTGTTTCGATACTTGGAAAGAGTTTTCTCCATGATTTAACAAGGGTTGAGGGTTTGACGTAATCCCATGCAGAAGCAATATCGTAAATGCTATCCAAAATTGTATAATTTTTCCAAAATTCTTTGAAATCGCAGCCTTCTTCGATTTTTGACAGTAACAACTTTGTTCTGTATGTTCTCTTCATTGTTGCAATCACTCCCTGGTCCATAGGTTGTATCAGAGCAGTAACATTTGGGGGCAAAAAGTGTGCAAAAATTTGCCCGTCAGAAGATTTAAGCACGCTTGTATTTGGGTGTGAAGGCGCGTTGTCAATTAACAAAACAGCCTTCATTGGCAAATTTTTTGAGTCAAGATGTTTACGTACTTGAGGCACAAAAATCTTTTCAAACCATTCTTGAAAAATCTGCTGATTCATCCAACTTTTTTTTTGGTTGAAATAGTCAACTGGTAAATTTTCTGCTCTTGTCCCCTTAAAAGACCTCGGTTTCTTAGATTTACCAATAACAAGAAGCCTAAGTTTGTGACTACCTGCAGCGTTGCTGCATGGCAAGATTGTAATTCTTTCCTTGCTACTTTTGTGACCTGCCGCTTTATGTTCACTTTCAAATGCTAAAGTACGAGTGGGAAGACACTTCCAAAAAAGCCCTGATTCATCAGCGTTATAAATTTGTTCATATGACAGATCTTCAGACAACACAAACTCTTCAAAATCACGTTGAAAATCATCAGCTGCTTCTTGATCACCACTCAGCTTCTCTCCGTGTAGACCGATCTCTCTAATTCCATGACGTTTCTTAAAACGATGTAACCAACCGGACGACGCATCAAAATTTCCTTCCAGGCCTAACAAATCAAAAAATATTTTTGCTTTAGTTGCAATGATAGGACCAGACACGGGGGTGCCCTCACTTCGCACCTGAGCTAACCATTCCGTTAATGCCGAATCAAGTTCATTATAGGTGGATGTCTTCATTGTTTTTCTTTTTTTCATCCCAGAAGCACTGTCCGACATTGATGCAAAGGCCAACAGTTTGTCTTTTTGCTTTAAAACGTCTCGCACTGTTGTTTCCCCAATCCCATAATTCAAACACATCTGCTTCCTAGAAGCGCCATTTTCTATTTTAGAAATCATTTCAAGTTTTTGTGTAATAGTTAACACAACTTTCTTTCGTTTTTCAGCCATTATTAATTTCAGGAACTAACGAAACACTAAACTTGAGCACTGACAAAGAAACATAAAACACAACTGATCACTAAGCACGCTTACTGACAACTGACACCGCTAGCAGGTCGAGAGAAGGGGGGAGGTCTTTGTGTAGAGGGGAAGGTCAGTGAACTTGACAGAGGGGATCAATAATGTGATACTTTAACGTAAAGCGGTGTGAAATCTTTAAACTTTAGACTTCGGTCATGTGCAGTCGTATTTTTTTTTTAAAATCGTTACACTCGCGGATAATCCGCACCGCGGTTCATCCACTCGCGGATAATAGGGGCTCTACTGTATATCACTTTTAAAGACTTCAAGTCACTCCTAGTAAAATGAATGTTTAAAGCAAACCCTAAAAATAAAAAAGATTGAAAACATACCAACCCTATACGATATGTAGACCAGCTTTTAATGTTATCATATGTGTGTTCTACCGTTTCTACTTCATAAGAGCTGAACTGACATATCTCATTTTACCAACTCCATTCTTACAATAATTGTTTTTTACCATTGTTTTGCTAACTGTGTGTAGGTTGGACGAATTGACAGTTGTTCAAGAGGTTGTAGATTCTATGGTATAGCTGAACTTGTGGGAACCAGTAAACAAGCACAGCTTAATATCAGCAGAGACGCTTGCCATAATTGTAAGTTTCATGTTTATTTTTTAATATGTCAAGATTATTTTTTTATGATTCTTCGAACATTGTTCAGTTTTATTTAATTTCTTTAATTTGCAAAATTTACAGTACAGGGTTATTCAAAAAGATGGACTCAATTTAATTAATTTATATTTCACGAAATATAGATTGGATATGAACAGTCTACATACCAAAGGAAAGAGGAAGTTTCAAAGTTTTATTTACCACTGCTTGGGCAGTAATAGTTGTGTAAACGGCCGCTGAGTACTTGTGCCGGCAAGCATTTCATGTCACCGTCAATTAATTGTGAGTAAGATGGCTACTATGCAACATACGGTTTTCTGCATTCTTGAGTTTGCAAGAAGTGAGTCTGCAGTTACAGTGTAACAGGCATTTCATCCCTGATTCAGCATTGAACCACCAACTAGGAAAAGTAAGCCATTGGTTTAAGCAATTTCAACAAACTGAAAGTCTCTGCAAAGGAAAAAGCCTGGGTCGACCGCATGTGTCAAAGGATAATATGAACGAATCGAAGTTAGTTTTGTTCATAGTCCAAGTAAGTCGACCAATAAAGCTAGTAATTAAGGAGGCTGGTTATGTCCCACCTCTACCAACAACTATGGCTGACCTGTGGAACCGTGTCACTGCTGCAGTAAACTCAGTAACACAAGACATGCTTCTTCGCGTGTAGAACGAGTTTGGTTACCTCTTAGATGTTTGCCGTGGCACTAAGGGAAACACATTGAACATTTATAACGTGTGTTAAAAAAAATTGAAACTTCCTCTTTTCATTAGTATATAAATTTTTCATGTCCAATTTATACTTCATTAAATACAAATTAATTAAATTAGGTCCATCTTTTTCAATAACCTTGTATAAGTCCTTCCCGTCAAGATTTCTTATCCTTGCACTTTTTATGATTCACTTTAAAACTTCCAATTATTGTACTTGGCCTACACATTTGTTTATAGAACCATTAAAACATATATGTAAGTCAAGAATGATTCTGATGCACTTTACCTAAAGATAATGTTTTAGTAGTGTGTAATATTCATAATGGAATAGAAGTCTTTAACAATGGAATAAAAAGGTTACTTTAATTGAGTTCAGAGGCAAATACAAGTGATTGTTGAATTTCAAAAATATAAGTTCAGTTACTGATAATAGTATAGTAATAAATCTATATAGGTTTAGAGAATGGGTTGTTAATAACAAGAGTTGAGTAAAGATAAGCAATAGTTAAATAATGTTGGATTTTGGAGCCTCAGCTTAAAAATAATTTTGTTCTTATTTGTCAGGATTCAGAGACCGAAATTAATTTTAGTAACTCGGTTAGTTTAACAAAAAAATAAAGGAACTTTCAGTCAAGTCTGTTATTGCTTGTTTTTTATGCTTAAACAGATTAATCCTTCAACTCCTCTTCCATAACCAGTTGGACAGGGACTTCCTTACATGTGTATGGTCCTTGTTTAAAGGAAGTACTGAATATGTTCCATCATAAATAATTAACCCCCCAATCAGAACTCCCTTCCTAGACCATCCAAATAAAATTCTTGCTTTCCTGAAGCTGGTTTTTGAAAAAGGTAAATATTTCACTCCTTATATTCACCTGAAAATTTGGCAGAATCTTATCACGTTCCTTCATGATCTTTGCTTTCTAGTCACCCTACAGAAAAAATAATATACTGATTTAAGGGTTTCCGTCAACTCTGGCTTCAAATCATTAGCCTTTTTCCTCTTACTCTCCTCGGAGATGAGGGAGGTTCGCAGCTCTCACTATTGTCTTCTCCACTTATTATGTTTAGCTTAGGTGAAGATGCTCCTCCACCACTCTTATTTGCACTTATTCACCTTATGAAATTAAGATAAAGTTCAGAGTTTAAGACAATTCAATAAGGAACATGTATATAAAGCCCAAGACACGTTATCAAATCCAATCATCAAATTGACTGTATGAATCATACAGTTGAATATAAATCCAATCAATTTTATAACTTTAAAAGTATGACCTGACACACAATCAAATATATTATCCAAAACATGAAGTGATTCCAAGATCTTAATAGACCTATCTTAATGAATTTAGTAATAATATCAATAAATACGGCTTAAATTGTTTATAGTTAGTAAAACTTCGGTATATTATAGGCTATTATTAATACGTTATTTATATAGCCTAATTTAATAATTATAATAACTTATTGTGTAATAATATTTATTATTATTATAAATTGAAGTTATCACAAAAATTCCAGAAATTGAAAATATACTAAGCTATTTTGTTTATTGCTAATAAGTTATTTTAATGTCACTGCAAGCTAAATTATCGTGGCTGTAGACCAGTGGTTCCCAATGGGTATGGCACGAGCAATTTTAGGTGTGCCGCCAAAATTTCGTAACCTGTGTAACATTGCTCCTAAAAATTACTGAAATAATTTCACTAAATACTTAACATAATATTTATTGTTATGCAAAGAACAAGTGAATAATATAAAATATAAATTGAAATTAAAGACTTAGATATTATTACAAATCCGTTATTACTGACATGCAACAGATTAAACAAAATATGTTTGTTTCAAAATGTGTAGGGATGATGTTAGCCTACACTAGAGAAACATATTAATGATAATTTGAGCCTGTTGCCTCCTACACAAAAGTTCAATTCGTGGTGGAATTGAAGACAAACACACAAGCATTTCCTGTTCAACTGAAAGAATTCTCTCCCACTTTTTGTTTTTATGTTGTTAGTATCGAAAAGCCCTGTTCACACAAGTAGGTTTTTGACAAATATAACAGGGTATTAACTACTTCCGCAGCTAATGATGAATACTCATTCCTTGCTTACATCCAAAACATCTGAAGCTTTTTCTTCTCTACATGTAATTTCCATATTCCAAGTTTTTTTTTAAAATCCATAGAGTTTCTTTCTTTGCATACTCTCACTTAGGTAATTTAAATGTCAAAAAATAGATAAATAGGTTACCTTTGCACACCACTCCTCGTCATTCAACAGAGCTGTGAAATCTGGCTTTTTGATGCTAAACATATCTAATACTGTAGCTGTTCTCTCATCTCATGAAATCTCTCGGGAACTTTACCTTTTGATAACCATCGGATCTCAGTATGGATAACCAAAGTATCATGTTGAGATCCTGTTTCCTGGCACATTTGTTTCAAAAGTCTTGTTTTAAGAGGCCTAGACTTAATGAAATTCACTATGCTAACGACTGAGTCTTTGAAGTTCAGTTGGATTCGCCTTTGTCATTAGAGCCTCACAATTAATGAAGCGCAATGTGTTGAACCAATGTTCGGAATATCTTGTTTCTGTCTTGAAACAAATTCTTTGCATCTTCCAGCCATTGCTGATTCACCCTCTGTACAAACAGAAGAACAATTTGTCGTCCAGGTCAGCCCATTTTGTTCCAAGATGATGGATTTGTAATTCTATAAATCTGCTCTGGTTCATGTCGATGGCAATTCAGTACATGAAAGCAATTGTCCAATAATGGAATCTTCATCATCAAATCTGATGTAATTCAGCAAATGGCACTTTTTATTTATATCAGCTGACTCGTTGAGCTCCAGTGAAAATACTCTACAGTCATTTAGCTTTTTGTTTAGATGGCACTGGATATTTTTTGAAGACATGATATAAATATGCTGGGATATACTATTATTTGACAAAGAAACCAAGGATATTCCTTCTTGGCACTGTCACCTAACATCAATTTCACAATTTCTTTGCAGGAAGGTAAAGTTACGTCTTCTGAGATAGTGTGCGGTTGCATTTTCTTTGCTATTATTTCGGCAACTTTATAACTGGTCAATAGTGCTTTTTCTGCAATTCATATCATAACTTTTGCTTGTTTTTTTCCTATGACAACAATCGGCTAAAATAGTTCTTATCCTTCTTAGATAAATGACTATGTTTGGTATTAAAATGTCTTTTCAATTTACTAGGAACTATGGATTCATTACTTAGTTTTTCTCCACACACAACACATTCTGGTACAGAGCGGTTTACAAGTCCCCTCTATGTAAATACAAAGTTTAAATAACTTTCTTGGTATGTACAGATTGTTCCAGCACTGTTTACGCCTCCCATTGTTATTTTCGCAGCACTCCCACTTAAAACTGGTTTGTTCTTACTTTAAAAAATTTAAAGTTTTAACTGTCTCACCTTCAACTTTCTTCCTTTTCACCAAAAGCTTATCCATATATCCATACTAAATCTAAATAACACAAGAACGCATTAAAAAAAGTGTGATGACTGCCTGCCTCGAACAATAAACAACCGACTAACAGAGAGCCATTTTATCAGTCCATGGAGTGGTGGGGGAGAGTGATGCATGCTCTGGGATCTCAGTACATGGTATAGAGTGCGCCTTGAGCAAAAAAAGGTTGGGAACCATTGTCGTAGACATTGAAAACCCATCAAATGTATACTGTATATTCAAAATAGGACAGGTTCTATTCCATCAAATCAAATATTGAAAATACATTCTTCTGTGCCAATGATACATGTTGGATTGAAAGGATTTAATATCAACGATTTGAGTGTGTGTCTTGGGCTTCTAGACATCCAGAACGAATTGCTAAACAATTGGAGCCAATATTATAGTAAAGATAAGCCCAATCAGTAGGTTACCTTAAACAGGTAGAGTGAAGAGATAAATGGAATATATAAAATACTAAGAGATTTGCTGATTGGAAGGAAACTAGAGATAGCATAAATCTAAATAAATACAGACAAGTGTATATAACACAAATTTATGATTTATGTTAATAAGAATTACATTAGACAATTTATTTATTTTGAAATCAAAATGTTAACCTGACCCATAATCAATTTGTAATTGTTAAAAATTATTTTTTAACACAAAAATGTTATTTGTTTAACAAACCGATCTAATAGAGATGAATTTTCAGGTTGCTTTGAAAGCTATGAAGATAGTAATGATAGGGCAGCATGCAACATGGGATGTGACACAATGGCAAAACAGCAACATGAGGTATATTATTACTTTTGGTTTATCTAAAACTTTTCTTAGTTGTACTGAATAAAGCATGTGTTTTAAACAAAAGCAATAAGATTCAATTCTACATTGATATTGATAGCCCCACCACCAATAAAAATGACCATCAATTAATAGACAGTTAAAAATATCTTTTTAAAATATTAGTTTAGTTTTGTCATAGATAGTTATTGAAGAACTAGAAAAATGGTGTTCGCCACAACGTGTTTATATGCTTGTGCTGCGCCATACATTAACTGAGAGATTTGCATCAAGTTGTGTTAAAGTAATTTTTTATCTTCTTGCCGGTTCCTTCTTACCAGTAAATATTATACTAGACTACCCCCTTTTGTTTTCAACTTTGCTATACAGGGTGCTATACAATATTACTCTCTACCAATATTGTAAGGCATTGTTTCTGGGCCAAAAGCAAATCTACATATCATATTGAAGTCATACAAAAGTCCCCAGTTACTCACATATGCGTGTTTTTGTTTTTTTCACATATTATTTTTTTGTTCAAAAATCATTTAACGTATAATCTTGAAATTTTGCATAAACCCTAAAAAAAAAATCATTAAATATTTTTATGACAAATCTAACGATACCTCATTTTTTAAGATTAACCAAAGATTAATCGTGACATGCTTTGTCTTTCTTTCAGTATAACAATCTCCAACAATTCTGGAAGTATATCCCTAAAAAATACAAGATAGTTAGCAGATTCAAATCTATTCGGTAGAATGTAAGGACCAATGACATAGTTCTCGAAAACTCCTGCCCACAAATTAACTGAGAATTGATTCCGACTAGAGACTATTTCAATATACTGTGTTTATAAAGTGGGGCCTTCTTTTTCACTAAATCTCCTCATAATTATTATAAAACTTACTAACTTCTTAGATCTTGGCACAGATCATCAGTGTCAAATAATGCCAATCATGTAACTATATATAACTGAATATATTAAAAGTGAGAATAGATTAATAATACTTCAATAATAGAATTCTGGCTTATTGTAGATTCAATTAGGCCTAGAAACACCATATATTTTCATAATTCTTAGTTGAAACCTCTGGATTGTTTATTTTAATATTTATATTAATATTTTAATATTAATACATATATATATATATATACAGTAATTTACCTTAGTCTATAACAACCCTTTATTAATTCAGCTACGGCCATTTTATCTTCAATGAGACATCATCAGGCTTTTGTACATTGTCACAAATATTTTACACACAAATACACAAACATATAAACATGTCATATAATATAAAACATTTTATGAATTGAATCATTATAATACTGTTTAACTATGGATTCAGCGAGTCACGCTAAAGAAGCCTATTCGTACAGAAATAACAAATTGAAATTACACCGTACTACATTGAACATATATTTTAATAAAATGTGTAGAAAACATAATATCATTCCAAATTACATTAATATCATAATTAATTCAAAGAACAAAGCAGCAATTAAAGCCAAATTCATGGGGGGGGGTCATGGTTGAATAAGGAGATTAAATCATTGTACAGTAAGAAAGACCAGGTTAACCTTTCATTATATAAATCTCATTTATTACTATCTAAATACCTAAATCAAGTAGAACTTGACAGTTTGTTTAATGAAATTCATAGAAAGATAAAATCAAAAATCCAACATAAGAAAGTCTCCATTGATAAGAAATTAAATAACCTTTTGAAGTTGCACTCTTCAGAATCTCATACCAATAGTTACAAAACACAACACGATATTTTTCCAAGAGTCACAAATCTTACAGATATAATATTTACCAATCAAGAAACAGATTTACTTAATAAAGGTCTCAAACATGATAACATTCAATCTACTCTTATCAATGCTGAAATAGCCCTACAACAGTTACCGAAAGATAAACAGAATAGTACAAGATGTATAATAAATGATAAAGCTCTTTCGTACATTAAACAAACCAGTAAACAAAGTAAACCTAAGATTAATATCGATCTAACCACCATCTGTAATATCAACAAAAAACTGATAAGCAATAATGCTGTTATTGTTAAGGCTGACAAAGAGAATTCCCTTGTTATAATTAATACCATTGACCATAACAATAAGGTCAAGGAATTTTTTACCAATAATAATATTTCTAAAATTCATAATGACCCAACTGACCAATTTTAAAAAACCATTAAACAATGTTTAAATAAATATAAACATATAATCTCTGATTCTCAGAAAAAATTATCGAAAATGATTAAACCTTCTGCTCCTGTATTGAGAGCACTTCTGAAAATTCACAAAAAATGGTATTCCAATCAGACCAATAGTCAATTTTACACAAGCTCCTACTTATAAAGTAGAAAAAATTTTGGAAAGGACATTGAAGAAAAGAAGTCAAATTTGGAAATGATTTTAGAATCAGAAATAGTTATGATTAATAAACAAAATTAAAGATATCAATATTAAGATGGGAATATGCTGGTTTTGTTTGACATAAAGATTGTATACACCAATGTACCTATAAAAGAATCTATCCGCATTTTAGAAAGTAATCTCACTGAGAATAGTAAATTAAGCAAAGAACTCATAGAATTACTTGTAATTTGCTTAAATCAAAATTACTTCCAATTTAATAATGAAATATTCATACAGAACCAAAGATTGGCAATGGGATCTCCTCTCTCAGGAATCTTAGCTGACATGTTTCTGAATGATATTAAAAATAAACACATAATGAACAGCAGCAATAATTTTTACAAAGAATCGTATATTACCATAGATATGTGGATGACATAATATGTTTGTTCAATGGTACTAAAAGACAATTAAACCACTTTAAAAAGTTTCTCAACAATATTCATCCATTAATTAATATGACAAACGAAGCAGAGAATAATAATGAATAATTAAACTACTTAGACATCACAATCATAAAAATTATGTGTAAACATAAATTTAGGATATATAGGAACCCCACACAAACTGACCATACTATCCATTCCACTTCATATCATCCCACCAATCATAAATTAGCAGCCTACAACAGTTTTGCTTATAGTTTTGCATACAGTTTTGCTTTCATGTACCGATGGACCAAGCAGATTTTATTAATGAAATTATATTTAATTTAATATATTGCTGTTTCCAATGGATACAACCCATCCATTGTCGACAAATGCATACACAAACAAAGAACAAAGACGAAACAAGAACTAAGTAAGCGACTTAAACAATCTGAGCCCATATTAAAGAAAAATAATATAACCATAAAGTACAATAGCCATATTGAATACTCCATTAATAATATTTTTCATAAACAAGGATACCGGGATAGCTTATCACACTAGTAACAAACTCCTAAATATGTTTAACCAAAATACACCCAGAGCCACTACAGATATTTTTGACAATGGAGGTGTGTATAAGTTATCATGTAATGATTGCAATAAATCATAATTATGTAGGACAAACAGGAAAGAGTTTTAAGCTGAGATTTAAAGAACATTTACCTAGTCATAAAAAAATAAACAATAAAGCAAAATACGCAGAACATTTGACCAAAGAAAACCATAATTATAATAATATAGAATCCAACCTTAAAATTCTTCATAAATGTAAAAAGAGTAAACTATTAAATATCTTGGAAGAGTTCCAGATTTACTCTCACAACAGACACAATCCGGACATGCTGCTGAATGACAAGTTGAACTTTGCTTTAAACCCTATATATGAGACAATCAATTCACTGACCAGAAAATAGAAACCATTTCAGTTACTGATAGTGACTTGACAACAACATTTGTGTGGATTTTAGTATATTATATTTTAACAGTATTATAGTGATTCAATTACATGTTTTATATTATATGACATGACATGTTTATTATGTTTGTATATTTGTAAGTAAAATATTTGTGACAATGTACAAAAACCTGATGATGTCTCATGAAGATGAAACAGCCATAGCTGCATTAATAAAGGATTGTTATAGACTAAGATAAATTACTGTATATATACCATATATTTGTTTAAAAACAAGGGATCTTTTTCATTCTAGGACTATAAGAGTTATTAACACATTGAAACATTTCAAAATAATGTTGTTTCAATAAATAATCAATATTCCTTTCAAACACGAGAAGACACGCACGCCACCTACCGGGAAAAATGCACAACGGTAGCGAATTAAACAAAAGCCTAAAAATACTAGAGTACCGATCGGATAACTTCAAATAACGTGATTCCCCGAATTTTAACGTAAGCCTAGAATATACAATTTAGAGGCCTAAACTTCCATATTATCCAAATTAAATAACCCCGTAGCAAGATTAGAATTAAGATAGACAAAATCAATCGAAATTAAACACGAATTTTCAAAAACATTTACAATGGCCGAACCGGACCAGAGCGTCATAAATAATTAATTATAAAGAATACGACTATCGCTTCAACAAAACAAATATGGCCTATGGATTTAACGGATATTTTGACGTATAAGTTGTCACCTGAACATACAAAGAAAACCTCAAAATTATTTAGTATTGATGATAAATACAACCAAAGTCCTATTTCAAAGATGGCGGAACAGACATAATATGTGACAGAAATCAAATAAGCCACACCCACCGATACAGCAATCACGTGACCAAAGTTTAGCCCACTAACTAATTTTTAAAGTGCGGGAAATTCCAACTAGTTTTAGATTAAGACCAAGGTGAAATCGTATTTAGGAATAAGATAGTTTAAATTTAAAGGAAGTTATTTGGAACCCCTCTTAGTATGTCTTCAACAAATTTAAATGTATACCATAATAGTAGAGTCAACAGTCTTAAATGAAGTTCTTAACAACTTCCTGCTTAACAAATTAGGGTCATGTATTCATTTTCAGCAGTGCTACTAATCTTAATCAAGATCACAAAAAATGGATAATGTTGAATCTCTATGGACGCTGTAACAATGATTTTTGGGAAGTTTTGGTAGAGAGATCCCAAGCTTAATGGACGTTTCCTGATTCAGCTCCAATTTAATGCAACTGAAATAAGTGGAAAAGTATATTTAAATTTTCTATGGAGTGCTGAGAAGTAACACAAATTAAAAGTGATAAGTAACAGTTGAAATTTTTCTAAAAATCTACCAAGGAGCAGACATAATACAAGCTAGTTTCAACAACGTATTTGAGAACATTGGTGAGACCATTCCAATTTATATATTTTAAGTCATCCTATATCCCCACTAATAGGCCTAAGTAGCCTACTATCATAAACTTTGAAACATTAATACACAAAAGTGGAATAACTTTAACAAATATCATACTAGTTGAACTATTTTCTATATTATGTACACCGAGTATTCAGAAACATAGACTTTGTGAACAGTTGTGATTGTTGTCTACCATCATTTCACCACTCATCATTTATTTAAAAACTAATCGATTAATATTTTATTATTTTTTATATCTTTGTCAATATGTGTATAATTACCCCACTTCCTTGACAAATTTGCCGCACTGACCCTGTCCCGAGAGAAAGAAACTCAAGTGATAATTAATAATATTCCCCAAGATATAAACTTTAATTGATTGTGTTTTTATTGTAATTGTATGTGTAGCCTATGTATATGAATTTTTCACGAGAAACAGACTCTGAGTGCTGTATTTTAAATAATTATGTGTTAAACCAATTCCTCCCAACCCGAGATAGTAAGACTCTAAAATGAACTAATGAAATCTTTCCTTTATGTTATATTTACATATGTTTATGAACTTTCCATAACCTCAGTGTAGTTAATAAGAGACATTTCCTTTTACATCTCAATTGTTTGATAATTTATTTTTTTATGTTAACTTCAAAATGATTTTATATATGTATTCTACCGATTAAGTTCGAATGAACTCATAATTTTATTATTTGATGTTTCAAGACAATAAATGACTAATCTTTGTATTACAAATATTTTTAAATTTTTTTTATCAAAGAAATGATTATATGAGTTAATAATATAACAATATTTATAGAAGGGAAGTTATCATTCATTTCAAAATGGCGCCCAACGTATTGGCAATTTGTCAAGGAAGTCTTTCCCAACCAAATAACTTCTTTTAAAAATAATTTTATGTTAGTTTTAAGATATATATTTTGTGTACCGATATATTATTACTAAATATTAATATGGATAATCAATCGGAATACAACTTAAGAAAAAACATTACGCGGACACAAAAAGCTATAGAGTCTCACGGTTTGTCGGACCCATCTTCGTCGCGCCGATTAGAAGACGTGACCGCGGGTGAAGAAATAAGTGAAGAAGGCGTAGCGCTGGAAGGGTCGCGGATCGTTGAAGAATCGGGTCAACCACCGACCGTAATAATTGAAGAAGAAGAAGAAGAATACGGCGAAAATATACAGACATATACCGACCGTGAAAACATCGAAATGACGAGCGACGTGAAGACCAGCCAAGAACCGCAAAGCCATACCATAAATCTCGACCAATTAATGATGTTTATGAAGAAACAATTCGAGGATCAGGACAAGCGCTCTAAGGAAATCAAATTAGAACTGAATCAAATTAACCAACGATTCGATGGCCAGGAAGAACGTTTTTCTAAGGAATTAAAACAAAACTCCCTAGAAATAAAACAGGAATTGAGCCGAATTAACAAACGGTTTGAGACCCAGGGCAAGAAAATCGACAAAGTACAAGAGGACTGTCGGTTTCAAACCGAACAGGTGAAGGAGTTTGTGATTGACTTGAATCAACGAACCAGGGAAGAGACACACCAAGAACTGGAACAAATAACCCAGAAAATTGCTGAGCAAAATTCAAGACAACAGGAGGGAATAGACAAAAACAAGGAGACAAGTTTAGAACAAGAGCGACAGATAACATCTTTAGAACGATTGGCCAACGATAACAAGGCGAGAATGGAAACCCTCGAGGACAAGATTCAGAAAAACTCACCCACAGCACCACCCAACATATATGTCACCTGTGGAAGTACCACCAATGGAATAATCGATAATAACGTTCCAAAATTTCATGGCAGGGAGCACAATCCAACTGAACACCTCAACAGGATCCGTAAATTTTATGAGCGGAGGACAACTCAAAATAACACCACCGATCCAAACATCCAGTTGATCGACACCCTGGAGTTATGCCTAGAACATCATGCGGCGAGATGGTTCAGTTTGGTCAGAGACGACATACACTGCTGGGAAGAGTTCAAAGAAGCCTTTGAGAAAAAATATTGGAGCAGGGAAGTGCAACGCGGAATTTGGCACAGAATGGAAACTGAAAAGTATCAAAGGAATGGCAAACTCAGTAGGACCGAATATTTTACTGAGCGAGTCATAACTTTGAAGTCAATGCAACCACCACTCTCTGAGGATGAGATTATAACCTGTTTGGCGGATCACTTTGAGGAATTGATTCAAGATGCACGAAGGGTCCAACGCATCGAAACAATCCTGGACTTCGAACTCCTGTTGCAAAGGGAGGACTTAAAAGATGTTTATACGCGAGAAAGGAGGAACCAGAATTTGACTACTGCATCTTCACCGAGAACACGATTCACACCAAGGGAACAACCAGTTGGGTCGAACAATAATTTCTACTTTAGACCATCAACACAGTTTCAAAATTATCGACCTCCACCTTTTCATCAACAAAATCACCGACCTCCACCTAGACCATTTAATTCAAACAGAAACCCTCCAGGAAATTATCAACCTCCATATCGAACAGATCGACAATTTCAACCTCCGCAGAACAGAGGAAACCAGCCCCAAATAAGACGAGATAACCTTCCTGAGAGTTCACGGCCTAGAAACCAGCAGTACCCGACACAGGAACAGATAAACGTGTGCCACACCATTGCTGAAACTGTGCCCACGAGTAATCGTCCTGAATTGAGCTCAGCAACGGAAGTGTCTCGGCAGGAAAACTGCCGAGCACAGAAGATGTCATCGGCCAATTGAGCGGCGAAAACAACTCATCATCATCTGCGCTCAATAACATTAATACTGTGCGAAGACATGACCTCGGATTAGGCAGGCCCACTATATCTAATCATAAATATATATATGTACCGAATAATATGATTATAAGCAATATGTTTTGCGACAGAAATTTCTTGATAAATGAAGATAGTTACGAGTTAACAACGAGACCCGATACTCAGATTGTACGGTGTCCTGAGATTAAAGTTTTAATAGGAGAGCGAAATGTTACAGCCCTCATCGATACTGGTTCTAATATTACATGCATCGCAGAACAATGGTTCCAAGAACACAGACAACAAATTAAAAAATTTGAACAACTTCCAATGACAAATATTCAAATAACAACGGCTGTCGGCTCAAAGACCCGCAGAGTATCCAGGATAATAATGTTTCAAGTTATGATTGAAGAGGAGGAAATATGGGTGCAAGCACTTGTTGTACCAAATTTAATTCGCGACTTAATTATTGGTGTAGATTTGATAAGTAAACTAGAGATGGAGATAAACTTCAAGACATCGACGTTGCAAATTAAAGCAAATGATAAGAGAATAATATTGAAGTTTGAATATGCGATTAAAAAAGGAATTTTATGCTACATTACTGAAGAAAATATAAATATAAATAATAATAATGATAATGATAAATATATATCAAATAACATGTACAATGAAAGCGAAGCGAATTATAATGAGGAACAAGTAGAGTACAATATCGACGATCTTGGAAAATTAAATGAATGTAATATTAATAACACTTTGGAAGAAAATCGAAATTTGGAACCCCATCAAAAATTAGAATTAACCAGATTAATATTAGAATATAAAGACATCTTTTCAGACACCCCGGGCTTATGCAATAAATATGTACATCACCTCGAAATAAGAGAGGACCGAATATTTAGAGGGCAAACATACCCTGTCCCCTTAATCCATCAAGAAGCCGTAGCACGCGAGATCCAACGCATGCTGCGTATGAATGTCATTGAACCGTGTCACAGTCATTTTATTAATCCGATTATCCCAGTCACAAAGAAGAATGGAGAAATTAGACTATGTTTAGATGCTAGAAAAGCAAACGAGATTATCCTACCGGATTATGAGCAGAATAGGAGCATAAATGAATTATTGGCTAAAGGAAAAAACTGTAAATGGATCAGCACCATCGACTTAACTGCTTCATACTGGCAAGTCCCGCTCACGCCAGAGTCAAGGAAATATACTGCGTTCCAGTTTCGAGGAAGAACGTACCAATATAGAGTTACGCCGTTTGGAATATCTACATCCCAAGCTGCACTTGTCCGAGCATTACAACACGTCTTCGAAGACAGCGTCGAATCATTCACACTTGTATATATCGACGATATCTGTGTCATTTCTCAAGATTTTAATACACACTTAGAACATCTCTCTCACATATTTAAAAGATTAAAAGATGCTAATATGACGATCAAATTTGATAAATCGCTTTTCTGTCGAACGTCTGTACCTTTTCTAGGCTATACCTTAACAGCTACTGGTCTACAAATGGACAATAGCAAAGTTCAGCCAATTCTAAATTATCCAACCCCAAAGAATCGAAAACAATTAAAAGGATTTCTCGGGTGTATTAACTATTATAATAAATTTCTCTCTAAATTCTCCGAACATGTACAACCCCTTCTTCGGCTCACCTCAAAGAAAATAAAATTCCACTGGACAACAAGAGACGACCAAACATTTCAACAAATCAAAAAACTTTTCCTAGAAACACAAATATTACATCATCCCGATACGCACAAACCGTTTTACCTACAGACCGATGCCTCAGATTTTGCAATCGGCGGCCATTTATATCAATTAAATGAACAGGGAGAGAAAAGAGCAATAGTCTTCTTATCCAGAGCATTGCAACCAGCAGAGCGAAGGTTCACGACAACCGAAAAAGAATTATTAGCAATTATCTATTGTTTACAGAAAACTCGGTATATCATTTATGGCACCGATATAACAATAATAACGGATAATCATGCTCTTACTTTTCTAAAAACATGCAAATTATTAAGCTCTCGATTAACGCGATGGATCCTAGCTTTACAAGATTACAATTTCAAGATATTACATTGTAAAGGGAGTGAAAACTGTACTGCGGACGCATTAAGTCGCATCATAAACTCACAAGGTATCAATCCAATCGCCGATATACCCGAACTAATGATGGCGTACATAGATCGCATACAAGACCACAATCTACAACACGAACTACAAAATATGAAAATTAATCAAGAACAAGACCAAAATTTAATTGCTATAATACAAAATTTAAAGAACAACATTTCTCCTTCTAACGATTCAAAATTAATGGAAAACTACATGATACATGAAGGAATTTTATATAAACGTTTAGATCAACAGTGGCTTATAATAATACCAGAACACTTAATCAGTCGTCTCATATGGGAGTGCCACACATACTACTTGCATTGTGGAGCTAAAAAATGTTTAGACATCCTAAAAGAGAGTTTCGTATTTAAAAATATGGGACGCCGCATTAGAACTACACTCGCCACATGTGACTCATGTCAAAAGTGTAAAAGCGATCCACATCCTTCCCGAGGGATAGCAAAAGGAATCACTTGCATTGGCAAAAATCATCACCTAGCTGTGGACATAATTGGGCCACTTCCCACAAGTATAGGTCGAACTAAATACATACTCATTGTCTTAGATATATTTACAAAATTTGTTAAACTCTACCCGATCAGAGCCGCAAGCACGAAAACGATTTTATATAAACTACTAAACTTACATTTTTCAACCTACGGTACACCCAAAAAATTACAAAGTGACAACGGTACACAATTTCGAAGTCGAGCTTGGATTCGAACCTTAACCGAACATTCAATCGAACCCGTCTTCAACCCGTATTATCACCCCAAATCAAATATGGCAGAACGCCCGATCAGGGAAGTAAAAAGATGTCTAAGAACATATTGTTCTAGAAACCATAAGAATTGGGCTCGTTATATAGCCGACATCAATTCCATGTTGAATGAAGTACACAACGAAACCACCGGGTTTACGCCCAACGAACTCCAGTTAGGACAACGTGATGTACGATTTTGGGAACCTTACATTAGAAATTGTAAACAAACAGATCTACCGATCGAAACGAAACTATTTTTGGCATCACAACGAATTAAGAAGAGACAAAATAATAGAGCTTTAAAAATTAATCAAAAATCGAAACCTACAATATTTAAAATAAATGACTTAGTACTAATAAAAAATTATCAATTATCAAATGCTTTTGAAGGAGAGACTCATAAATTGTTCGAGATATTTAGCGGTCCGTATAAAATAAGTAAAATCATAGGAAACTCGACTTACTATATAAGTGATCTGAAAGGAAAACTGGAGAAAGGACCATATCATGTAACAGCAATTAAAAGGTACAAGTGCATAAGCGAAACGTCCCTTCTTTACAGCCGGACAGCTGATCGTCCATAGTTCAATGACCTTACGTGACAAAAGTGCATGACGTCAAAGTAAGAAATATCACACATCTTGACACATTTAATACTAGATTGTCACCAATCCACATAAAACAACATTATTTCTTATGGTGATGGTTCCCTGAAAACACAAGTACTCCTAGTATTTTCAGGAAAGAGTATCGTGGGGATATTGAAACATTTCAAAATAATGTTGTTTCAATAAATAATCAATATTCCTTTCAAACACGAGAAGACACGCACGCCACCTACCGGGAAAAATGCACAACGGTAGCGAATTAAACAAAAGCCTAAAAATACTAGAGTACCGATCGGATAACTTCAAATAACGTGATTCCCCGAATTTTAACGTAAGCCTAGAATATACAATTTAGAGGCCTAAACTTCCATATTATCCAAATTAAATAACCCCGTAGCAAGATTAGAATTAAGATAGACAAAATCAATCGAAATTAAACACGAATTTTCAAAAACATTTACAATGGCCGAACCGGACCAGAGCGTCATAAATAATTAATTATAAAGAATACGACTATCGCTTCAACAAAACAAATATGGCCTATGGATTTAACGGATATTTTGACGTATAAGTTGTCACCTGAACATACAAAGAAAACCTCAAAATTATTTAGTATTGATGATAAATACAACCAAAGTCCTATTTCAAAGATGGCGGAACAGACATAATATGTGACAGAAATCAAATAAGCCACACCCACCGATACAGCAATCACGTGACCAAAGTTTAGCCCACTAACTAATTTTTAAAGTGCGGGAAATTCCAACTAGTTTTAGATTAAGACCAAGGTGAAATCGTATTTAGGAATAAGATAGTTTAAATTTAAAGGAAGTTATTTGGAACCCCTCTTAGTATGTCTTCAACAAATTTAAATGTATACCATAATAGTAGAGTCAACAGTCTTAAATGAAGTTCTTAACAACTTCCTGCTTAACAAATTAGGGTCATGTATTCATTTTCAGCAGTGCTACTAATCTTAATCAAGATCACAAAAAATGGATAATGTTGAATCTCTATGGACGCTGTAACAATGATTTTTGGGAAGTTTTGGTAGAGAGATCCCAAGCTTAATGGACGTTTCCTGATTCAGCTCCAATTTAATGCAACTGAAATAAGTGGAAAAGTATATTTAAATTTTCTATGGAGTGCTGAGAAGTAACACAAATTAAAAGTGATAAGTAACAGTTGAAATTTTTCTAAAAATCTACCAAGGAGCAGACATAATACAAGCTAGTTTCAACAACGTATTTGAGAACATTGGTGAGACCATTCCAATTTATATATTTTAAGTCATCCTATATCCCCACTAATAGGCCTAAGTAGCCTACTATCATAAACTTTGAAACATTAATACACAAAAGTGGAATAACTTTAACAAATATCATACTAGTTGAACTATTTTCTATATTATGTACACCGAGTATTCAGAAACATAGACTTTGTGAACAGTTGTGATTGTTGTCTACCATCATTTCACCACTCATCATTTATTTAAAAACTAATCGATTAATATTTTATTATTTTTTATATCTTTGTCAATATGTGTATAATTACCCCACTTCCTTGACAAATTTGCCGCACTGACCCTGTCCCGAGAGAAAGAAACTCAAGTGATAATTAATAATATTCCCCAAGATATAAACTTTAATTGATTGTGTTTTTATTGTAATTGTATGTGTAGCCTATGTATATGAATTTTTCACGAGAAACAGACTCTGAGTGCTGTATTTTAAATAATTATGTGTTAAACCAATTCCTCCCAACCCGAGATAGTAAGACTCTAAAATGAACTAATGAAATCTTTCCTTTATGTTATATTTACATATGTTTATGAACTTTCCATAACCTCAGTGTAGTTAATAAGAGACATTTCCTTTTACATCTCAATTGTTTGATAATTTATTTTTTTATGTTAACTTCAAAATGATTTTATATATGTATTCTACCGATTAAGTTCGAATGAACTCATAATTTTATTATTTGATGTTTCAAGACAATAAATGACTAATCTTTGTATTACAAATATTTTTAAATTTTTTTTATCAAAGTAAATGATTATATGAGTTAATAATATAACAATATTTATAGAAGGGAAGTTATCATTCATTTCAACATGAGCAATATAGATTGAACTGAGAGTGAGGTATAATTAATTGTTAAATTCACTTACAGATGAATGAATGGGACAAAAAAAAATTATTGTAGGCAAGGCATAATTGTCTAAGGTTATATTCTATGAAATGTTGAAATTTGTATTTGTTGTTTTGAACAGGTTACAAGTTTAGCATCAGCATCAGAGATATCATGGTCTATATTTATTGAGGATGGAGATTCCACACAAATCCTTCAAGCTGGTAAGAGAGATTTTAAAACAACAAATTTATAAAGTACATTGTTATCAATACAAGTTATAGTTAACTTTGTAAAAAATCATATTGCACTGTATTAAAGTATTGCACAAAATTAAATACTATAAACTATAGCAAAATGTATGACTTCCTGTCTTTGCTTGACAAATAATTTCTCAAAGTATCCAAATTATTACTTTGCTTAAGTTTGTATCAGCTTTTTCTTTTTAATTGGATTATAAGTTCCTCTTTCTCTACTTTGTTCTGACTTGATTTTATTTTTAATTTCCAGTCTTCATACCATCTATACTTTTAAATAATGCATGATAATAATTTTTGTTACTCACTTTCTTTTATTTTTCTTAATATTTTAAAACCAAAATCTAATCATTTGGTATTCCCAAATGTTATGGGGAGAGACTCCAGATTTTTGGTGAATTTCTAGCTGTTCCTTTAATTTTTCATAGTTAGGGAAATTCTGTTGTTTTTTTTTTGGTTTTTTTCAATTCCTAAATTTTGAATGTTAAAATTTAATATTTTCTAATACAAGTTAAATTAATAAAAATTGTGTAACATAATTTAAATTACCTAGCACGTCTTCCAAAAATATTTTACTATCTGAGATTATTTTACTATCCGAAAACTTAAATATTTATTATTGAGGAAAAAAACTTAGCACAATTTTATAACTCCCTAAACCGAATGTTTCGGAAAAATGTCAGAGATTGAATGAACAGTGAACTTTTGCAGTATTGTTAAAATAATAAATAACAATGATTTGTTATTATTTTTTTTTCCTCACTGTCCTAGGGGTTGTATAATTAATTATACAATTGATGAAGTTATTACTTGTTAAAGTTAACGTATTCTAGCATTGTTCCCAAAATAGCTGTGTTTTATTAGATTACTTCTCTGGTTATTAGAATGAGTAAAAGAGGTGCTTGTTGCTGTCACTGACATTGTATTGCTGCAATATGGTTGTTATTCTCTAAATTTGCCACAAGCCTGTCATCAACGGATGACAAATGACAAAACATTACTGAATTTAGTTCTTTGATACAGTTTCTGTTTCGGATTTAAAAATTCATCATAAATTGCTTGAATTTTTATTTGGCATAGTGCAAACTGTAGTTGCAAGTTAATCATTTTACTCAGAATAATAGTCATATTGGTTTCAGATAATACAAGTATTCCACAGTTTTCTGGACACTATTTTGCAGTTATGATTTTAGATTTTTTTTTTTTTCTGTATCTTTGTTTCGTTTGTTCAAATTTATTACTAGAAATGGATGAACCGATTTAATATCTACATGCTCTGAATCACTAGGTGTACTGTCTACTATGTATACATAGTTTATTGTTTGTGTTGAATTTTGTTTTTGAGAGTACAATTTGATGTAATAAATTTTTGTTTTTGCTGTATTTTTATTTGTTTTTAAATGTTAAATTGTCCTTAAATGATCTCTGTTTGATAATCCAAGTAAACAAATATTCGAATTAACGTGACCTCTTTTACTATATTAATATAGCTTTTAAAGTTATTAGATAATGTTGGATTGTTCATACTAGTGATATGGTTTAAACAGACATTTGTCATTATTTTTGTGTATAAAAACTAATACAGAATGTTTCAAGAGTAAACTTGAATGCCAAAAGAAAGAACTGGAGAGTTACTGTAAATGCCAACACCCCAAGTGCTACAATTTGGAAAAAAAAATTAATCGAAAGTGCAAGTTACAAGAAAATCACATATATCAATAACAATGAAAGAACATTAATCTAAGAAAAAAATTAATTGCAAAATGCTTTTTGAAAAATTACAAAATAATAAAATATGGACCAAAAACATCCTTTCCAAGATGAATGTGATGCTCCAATACAAGCGAGCAAAGTGCAGGAGGTGATAACTTAAAAACTCTGCCACTGGGGAAGATCAAATTCACAACAGTATGTTTCTCGATTTATCAGAGAATCTCTTAGAAGAAATCACACATTTATATAACGAAATATAGAACACTGTGGTCTACCCAGCTGATTGGAAATCATACCACTATTGAAGCCAAGCAGGATGAAGGATGTAGTAAATTCCTACAGCCCGATTTCTCTCATTTCCTGCTTAGGGAAGTCTATGAAAAGAATTATTAATAACCGATTAAACTAGCATTTGAAAAACTGTAAACTCCATTGCAGACAACAATTCAGTTTTGCTCCCAACACAATATAATTCATGTTCTTTTGTGTCTAACTGAGGACATCCATGAGCGTTTTAATGAAAAACAAGTGACGATTGCAGTAATGAGTCTGCTTTTGACACACCCTTTCCAGCTGCTTTGACATTGCAGTTCACAAAAATATACAGAGGGAAACTTCTCCAATACTTGTACTCATTCCTGAATAACAACATTAAAAATGAAGATCAACCAATATACATCAGAGGCAAACAATATATACAATAGCATACCACAAAGGATCTGTACTAAGTCTGACTCTTTTCAATATAATTCTGTTTTTGCCTTACTGGACTGGATATATTAATTACATACCTTTTTCCACAATTTGTTGCTTACAGTCCTGTTTTTCCGTTTTGCGGTGATGATCATTTTGCCTATTTATTCACCCATTGTCCGACCGATATAAAATAGTTTTATTGCATTGTTTTTATTTTAATACACTTCAATGATTGACATATATTTACTACATACTACAAACATTTCACAAGCGTTTATCCATGCTAAATTAAAAGTTATGTTTTGTAGTGCTCACTTGTGATTTTTGTTCATAGTAGAGTTGGTAGTTTTCAATATAATTCTCCCTAAAACCTATCACCCGATATAAAGTTGGCTATCTATGAAAATGATATTACGATTTGGAGTCTGTATAAGAGTGTAGGTTTAACAGCACAAGTAATACAGACTGCTTTGAATAACTTGTTTAAGTAGACTGAAAAGTGGTATTAAAAATCTCATTCTCAAAATAGAATTCAGTCTTCACACAAAAATACAAGCTAAAACATTTTTGGCCCAACTTATTGAATGGTCTTGAGATGTGATACAGAAGCAACTTGGAATTCCTTGGAATAAATCTTGATGAAAAGCCATTAAGGAATCAACACATTACAACAATATCGGAACAGATATTGGGTAGTTTTAATCTGCTAAGAATGGTGGTCAGGAAGACATGGAGTGATGATGTTACTACAATAAGACAACTCTACCTACACACGGCCAAAAATCATATACGATTGTGAAGTGTAGGAAGTTGCAGTTTTTTGACACATCTGAGAAGTTATTCAACTGGAAGTTATTCAAAACTGTGCAATGCAAGCTTGCCTTCCATTTCCAAAAATCACCTCTGTAGAAGCAGTGCAGATAGAGCTCAATGTGACATCGTTTAGATTATTTATAAAAGAAGCATCAAACTATTAAAACTCTTGGGGGGGGGGGGGACATTTTTAATTTTCTTATTAAAACTGTTAAAATTATAATTTTATTTATAGGAGAAATATTAGAGCCTGATGATGTCCTGACAGATCTTGGTTTAAGGAGGCAACTGGTTCTTGACTTGGTTGATGACACTAAACTTCCAGAGATGAGGGTTAAGACTTTGCCTGTTAATGTGGATGAAAAAGTAAGCCCACTGTAATTGTATTTAACTATATAAAAATCTGTTTACCCTGTAGATTACTGAATATCAATGTGTTTTCCAATTATAGAAAAAAAGATTTTCCAGTAATAAAAAATAATAATACTCAATTATTTAAGTGGATATGATTTGATGAAATTATTTATATACTCTGTATTATTCAAAATTTCTTCATTACTATGTATTTGTCAGTTATAAAAAAAATAACTCTGATTTACATTGCACATTTAACTTTTCTTTAGAAATACTTTGTCACTTTAGATTGTTGGACTGAACTGAATTTTCTTGATATAAAGTCTCCAAGTTGGCAAGCGTCCTTTCCTTTGAGTGTTCTAACAACAATCTTTCTTCAAGTTTACTGCACTCTTGGAAAACGTTCAAATTTGTCGCCTTCTGTACCCTTTTGTTAGTTGGAGTTTAATTTATGAACCATAGACAATTTTGTTTCTTTGATTTAAAATTTTAAGTAGTTAGTTTTGGGAAACAATTTCGTGAAAATAAATAAATTATAATAAGATTATTAAACAAAAGAGATAAAAATAACTTCTCAAAATGACTAATAATAATTAATATCGAATTTACCTATTCAACTAATACAGATAACAAAATTAGTTTAATAAGCATTTTATTTCGATGGAATTTAATTGACCAGAAATCATTCATTTCTTTAGTTAAATACCAGTTTCTTTATAAACTAATTTATTTTGGAGGTCTTCCATTCATAACTTATCAATTTCTCACCTACCTATTCTTACTTTAAACTTAAATATAAGCCTGGAATCGTTGTGTTATGTTTGTTTGATAATTTTCCTGGGTAGTAATGATAATTAGAATGATTTTGATATGGGAAACCAGGGTCAAAGGTATCGGCAATTATTTTTAAAATTGTTTTCTGATCCAAAGTCAGGTTTTTAGAATGGGAATAGACTGTAAGTCTACTATTGTTCATATAAATATCGCTAGGCATCGTGGTGATTCATTAATTGGAATTTTACTTTAACAGGAATGACAAGTATTTCAATGATTTTATATTTGTAGGTTAGACGAAAATTATGAAATTTTTACAACTCATAGTTACCTTAAATGGTACTTATCTTTTTACTACTTATATCGTTAACTAATCTCTTTTTGTAAAAACCTCTTGGGATTACAGCTGTGAGCCAAGCGCATTGGCTCATCATCAAATCTATAATTAAAAACATTTATTTAAAAAGTCGTAATATTAAATTTTTCACTCTAACTACAGGTCATTGATGATTGATTAATATGCATATATAATAAAACATGAAAGTAACACAAGATGAAAACTTTAAAAATACAACATTCGCAGTTGGTTGACTAATTAATATGTGAGTCTCAACTAGTCAACTAATAGTGAACATTGCGTCTATATTTTTTATGATTTCACCTTGAGTTACTTTCACATTTTATTATATGTATATGTGTGTGTGTGTTTTAACGAATCATCAATGACCTCCAGTTGGAGTGGAAAATTTAATAATGTAACTTTTTATGTTAATATTTTCAATTATGGCTCTGATGATCCCTAAAAAAGAAATTAGGTGATGTACCATTTAGGGTAATTATATACAAAATATGTATTTACTAATATAGTAAAATTAAAATTACAACATTCCTGAACCATAATTTTTTTAATGTTATTATTACAATTAAATGCCTTTATTATTAGGTGGTGGGGTTAGGGATGTCTAGTTCTCTCAATGATGAGGTAGCAACTACTATGTTTAGTTTATAGAAAAATATTAATTGTCTAGTGAATTTTACTTAAGTTAAAATAATTTGTTTTCTTACAGATATTAGAAGAAGAAAACCGAGGTGATTGGTGGACAGATTGTACAGTCCGTAGAGCAGGTATGCCTCGTTGCTTTGCTGCCAGTGTTCTCATACTACTTGTTCTTCTCGCTTTATGGTTAGGATTAACATGTGATGAAAAATCTACTCTGCCATCTTCACCGCCTATTATTTACGACCCAGAACAGGCCCCGGCTTTACCTCCAAAATACTCCCTTCTGGAGAATGAAAAAGTGTAATAATTTCTTCAATTGTAGTTCTCTAAAACTCTTTGAAAGTAATAGAGTTTTCAATGTCTCTTGTACTTTAAAAAAATCTTAGTATAGATTAGGATCGTTTTGATCTAATTCATGTTTGAATTGTTTATAAACTCAATTCTTTTAGGATTTAATGATGAATAGTTAATGTTTTTGGTTTCTATAAACAAAGATGTATACAGAGTAAGGTGAGTTAGACTGATACACAGAAGAGAAGAAGATAAATATGATGCTCAGAGCTGCCATTTTATGCTTTTTTCTGCTCTAACTTTGTCGTGGTAACTCAGTCATCATAAATTTGAAATGAGTTTAATTTGTAGATAACACAATTTTACACTTTATGTAACATAAAATTATGTTACTCAAAAATTAAATTTTGTTTTTCAAAAAGTTTGGTTGTTTTACAAAATTTAAAATTTAACAAAATGTTAACTTAGATAATAAAAATACATTAATTACCACTTTAATAATAATATAAAATAAAAGTGGCAATTGAGAATCCATTCATAGTGGATAAAATTTACTAAAAAAGTTTTTGATTCCATGTCATCACCAATGATTTAAAGAGAAACAATTGTGTGTATCCTTCATATATTCATCAATTGAATGTTGATTGTACAAAAATAAAATCATTGTTAATATGAGACCATTACATATTACATATAGAAAATGGAAGAACTACCTTGGACTTATAAGAAGGAGTTTAAGTGAAAATCTTAGATATGATAAATAGTTAGTAAATAAATCCTAATATAAATAGTTCATTTAAGAGGAATTGTTTTAAAATTTTTAAACTTTAACAGACATAGTAGAGAATAGTATGTCCTAATTAACGATGAAAATGTTATAGACTTGTTAATTAGAACCTTCAGTGTCATATAGCAAGAAGAAAGTGAAGAAGATGTGAGTCTTCTGACCTACCTCTAATTTTATATATCTAGAATTTAGTTTTCAAACAAATCTTTGAAAAAACCTATTGAGTAAATTCATTTCTACTCAAATAAATGTTTAGGGATGTGCATTCCCTTGTAACATATATTCAATGTGTTACAGTATTATTTTTATTTTATTTTTTAAATCAATAAAATTTTGACAATCAAACCCAAGGATTACCAACTTTGAAATGTTCAATCTGCACCGAATACAAATGAAAACATCATTAAAAAATTAATCTGAACAGAATCAAATTTATAAACCAAAATTTGCTTCATAAAGTAAAAACCTAACCCGCTTGAAAAATCCGAATCATAACTTTTATATTTTAATATGGACAATTTGACTGTAGTGTCTGATTATTAATTAATCACATCGCCTTCAAAATTTATAATAATCAATAATCTTTAATGTGATTTGTCTCTTTCGTGAAATCATTAAGAAAAATCCTAATTTACATGGAGCATCAAAATTTTTAAAATCGTCAACATGCGATAATTGCAAAAACACACTGATTAAGGTGGTCTAATAACACAGAGGTTATCCCAGATGAGTGGTATGTAGAAATCATACTCATATCTCTAATCCACAAGAAAAATTAGAAACTATGTGGAAACTTTAGGTATCTGAATGTCATATATAAAGTGTTGAAGGTAATGGTAAGATGTTAAGGCTACTAATAGAGGATTTAGTGGTAAAATATCAAGGAGAATAATTAAGACAGGGTTGATCAGATTTCACACTTTGTCCATGAATATAATGTAAGACCTCCACTAAATATATGTTGATTTCTAACAAGCATAAGATGCAGAAAATAGATCCTAGCTATATTGCACTATGGTTGAGTTTAAAATACCAACGAAAGTAATTATTCTTGTAAAAATGGTCATGGATCAGAAGTAAAGAAAGGAAGGAAGTTGTCAGGTCATTTTGGGTTAAAAGGATTGGATCAAGTAGATATTACTCGTTCTCGATATTACTTCTTAATCTGGTCCTTGCCCAAAGCTGTCCAGTAAGCAAGTACACATAATCAAGAAGGGACAGTTTTCAATTCAATTGAACCTACATATACCTATTTATTGTATGCAGATGATATTGCTAACAAAACCAGAAAGAAGATGTGTGGAGATACAAATCATAGATCTTGAAATCAATCGATTTAAACAAACAAGGATTTAACCTATTTCCTATTCCACAAAGCAATTATAATGTCCCTTACACTTAATATATACATAAATATTTATCTTGAACAAAGTTATAAAATTGTCAAGTCTCTTCTAACTGATCTTATTTCCTCAAGGAAAAAAAAAGTTTTAGTAATGTAGATTAACTACCAGTTATGTTTTATTTGCTGATTTTCAAATCAAGCAAATTTTTCTTGAAATTAAACTTATAGAGCTTTTACAAATTCAAAATGTAAACCTCACACATTCCTGTTCTAATTATTACTTTCCATATTAATATTACTTACTTCGTGAAAAAAGTAATATGAAGATGCACCACATTTTGTATGATTCTTAATAAGTATTTTTGTTTTTAATGATCTGGCAATCCATAAAATGTTTGCATTACCTAAAGAACAAGTTTGAGATTGATGTAAAAAAATGTATATTTAACATGGAAGCAGTGCCATTAGAATTATTACGTTTCGGTTAAAATCATGGATAGGGAGAGTAATAGTTGATACAAAATGTTTAATTTAACAGGATAACTGTTCCAATAAATTTGTATAATTAATTTGGTTTTAGGTTATTAATATAATTTGATTTGAATATAATTAATTAAAAAGTGAAATAATAAAATGGAATAATAACAAAACTAAATATAAAACCTTAATCTGTGGTTCATCACTCAACAGGGATCCATCCTCCTCAACCAGACTACAACAATTCTTCTTTTTATACTCTACTGATTGAAAAAGTGAACAGTGTGTACAAAATATTTCAGAACTTTAGTGTTTTAATGTGTTTTTTATTTGTGTACTACTAGGTAGTACCAAGGACTTTCGAAGGTAATCCTGTGTCTCCTATACATACAAAATCTAATTATAATTAATTTGAATATGTATAAAATCATTTGAGAGATTTAGTCAAATGCAAGGAAGTAGTATTGTCAAGGTTGCAAACAAAGTTGCTGTATAAGTTTCTATACAATAAAATGTATTAAAAGCTTAATTAGGAGTGGTACATTGTTAGCAACTTGTAAAAATAATCGTTTTAGAAAGTAAAGTGCTGAACATAATAATAAAAATTATCCTGAATTAATATGATAAATTTTGAGGAATATTATTTCCTCTAACTAATGGGTTTCCTGTCTCTCAGAAGTTTTACGAAGCAACAAAATAAAAATCATCTTCAATCACAATTAATTAAAAGATTAGTTTTAATATGTAAATATGCATAATCTTAGTTTTAAAATAGAGATCGTTTTATAATTTGCTCTCTATGTGTTCTTGTCCTCTCAAAAATTGAGGGGGGAAAGCTATTTATATAATGTATATATAAAACCTTAATACATGTTTTTATCTACATTTTTGTTATCCTTGTTAATAACTCTGAATACAAACTAAAGACACTTGATGGGGTGTATGTCGAGGTGACCAACTATTTGACAAATTTTTAATACTGTTCACGAGAAGTAGTCTTAGATTCCTACTTGGCTCCTCAATGCTGTGTTTGACACTTAACAGTGTATTGTTCAAGTAAAGTTCAGTTAGCAAAAGAAAGTAAACCAATATGTATTCATCCAATCATAGAATGGAAAATAATATCAAATCTAAAGGGTAAAAAATATTCCATGTTTTTTTTAATTGTTTAAATAGAAAATTGTTCATGCAGGAAGTGAAAAAAAGTTTGTTTCAAATGTGTTGTTAATTTTCAAATCTGGACAGAAGAGTGGTGATTACCATGAAGCAATGAACTACAAAAACTTTGACAAATGGTTAAGAGAGAAATTAATACCTAAGAATGTTCATTATTTTAATAACAAATATAATTAATTAATTGTCACAGTAAGATAACATAGCTGTTGAACAGCTTTTGTCAAATGGTTATTCATTTTAAAATACTGTATAGTTATTGTTGATAAATCGCGAAATGGTGGGACGGCAGGCATTACAGTTTACACAGGTAGACACTTCCCCTCCGCGGGCTGGCCTCCCCACTCCAAGCCAGACCATCCTCCCTTCAAATGCCACCACATAACAAATGAGCTATAGCTTATTCTCTATGATATAATAATTATTAAAATTATAATGTATAGACTTTCAAATCTCAAAATAAAGAATTGTCAACATTATTCATATACAATATCAAACTGAAAAGTTATAATTAATCAATATATAATATTTCATTTTATATCTATCTTGTTTTATTTTCGAGTGGCACACAGTTCGTTTGTCTAGTTTCATTTTAGACATCTGAATACCACCATTATGAAGTGCAGATTGGTAGGTCGTAATTGACAGCAATGCCACTTGAATGTTGAGAGGTAACGATTGTTAGGGTCTAAACAATACAAGGCACCGCTTGAGTATTGTGAATGTTTACCAGTTTTGTAAAAATGGTTGATATTTCAAATGGACATTCAACTCAACAAAATCTGCTTTGTGTCTTTACCTGAAAAAAGACAAAATATCTATCTTTCTAATATTTATAGTAAATGTTGGAAGAAAATTAAAATTACTTGTTAAAATATACAATTGTATTTTATTGTTAGTTAAAAGAGTAGTGTAGTGTTACAATTCTGTGTATGTATACTGTATATACAATCAATAAGAGATTATTCGTTTGACTCATAATTCAAAACTTACTTCAGTAAAATGTTAATTAGGAATTATTTAAATAGCGTTACATTTGTTAATGTTATAATGATCGCTTTCTCTTTTTGAATCTTCAGATATCTAGTCATTTTTTTTTTCATTTAATATTCTTATTCTTAAAATAGTAAATTGGTTTTTTAAATATATATAATTTCTTAATGGAAAGTTTTTTTAACTTTCTGGTTTTAATTTATTTAGTCCTATTTAAATGTCATCCTTGTAATTATTTAGATAATATTTTATTAGTTATACAATTACTGTGTTAAGATTAGTATGTAAATTTTAGTTTTTTGTGTCACTAAAATATTTATGTATTGGTGAAATCTTTTATAAATTAACTTTTTTTATGTTACACTCTAATAACTAGATGTTTAAACAAAATATTATAAATGTACATGAGCGGTGTGGTCAATACAAAAAGCATTTAATTAAGGAGAGTAGGACTGCAGAATCAGATTTAAAATACAAAAATTATTGTTATTGTATAAAATGTTTGGGTTAATCACTTATAATGAAGAAGAAATTTTTTTAAATAGAAAATAAATATGTTGGGTCAATATAGTCGAGAGAAAAATTCATTAAGTACAATGTTATCTCGTATTACATAATGGCCATTGCTTTCAGCCCTGGATCCTGGGTAATGTTTTAAAAACTTTATACATGGCACAATTTTAAATATAAGAACTTTATTTTGTTAGAAATATGTTTATAACCTATAATTTAAAATAACTAACTTTCATATACATTGTATTTTGTAGGGTTTCATATCAGTTGTGTTTTTGTTAATCATGACATAAGTCTTATTTTGAATACAAATTACACATCTAGTCGGAATGTTCTAAGTTGAGCAAACATTGTCAGCATGCATCTCTCTAACATAAATAATTTCCTGTTAGGACATCTTCGTACTGAAAGATGTCACATCTAGTCGGAATGTTCTAAGTTGAGCAAACATTGTCAGCATGCATCTCTAACATAAATAATTTCCTGTTAGGACATCTTCGTACTGAAAGATGTTACATCTAGTCGGAATGTTCTAAGTTGAGCAAACATTGTCAGCATGCATCTCTAACATAAATAATTTCCTGTTAGGACATCTTCGTACTGAAAGATGGCACATCTAGTTAGAATGTGTTAAGTTGAGCAAACATTGTCAACATGCATCTTTAAGATAAATAATGTCCTATAGGACATTAACTATAAATTACATTTCAATCCCATAGGGTTAAATATTTACATATCACAAATTAAAAATAAAATTTATGATTGCTGAACATAAGTACTCATTTTCTTTGCGAGTATTAACAAAACTAATATAAAAAGGTTTGTGTAGGTTTCAATATCTTTCTAAACTAAAAACGAGTAGTTAAGACAGCTTAATTTCTCAGGTATCTTGCATCAGAAACCACAACAAAATTACTAGATCAAGTCCTATATGGCTAAAGATTAGAGAAGTTTCTCAAATCATAAAGGTCAATAATAAAAGATTTTAATGACCACACCAGTTATTTATTGGTTCTTTATATTATTATTTTGTTTATATCCTATCTCACTATTTACATAAGGTTAGTTTTAAAATTAAAATATATATTTAATAATATAGTTGCACAATTATTTTAGTTTTATGAAATTTAAACAAAACTTTTTATTAGTGTAATTTGTATCTTTTAAACTAGTATTCAGTTGTAAATTAAGCTGTCTATTTTAAATGTCAGCAAATTTTTGTAAGCTTATTTTTTGATGTTATAAAATATATTCAAGTATAAATTTATGTATTATTAACGTCGTCCTGATTTTACTTTCTAAACAAATACATATTTTTAACATAAATAATAAACAATTTTTTTTTTTTTATTAGGTTTGTGCGAAAAACCTTTTTAATTATCAAGAATAAAATAGTCTCGTTTTTACGGTAGTTTATATCTATTGATCATTTTGTCTGTCAACTAAAGAGGTGAAGCGACCTAATGAAGTTTAAATTTTCAAAATACCTGTTGTACGCTAATTTTATTTTCTCAATGCCAGATCCTTGAGTTTGATTATATTTTGTGCACATAGAGTCCCATTTGGGTACCTGAAAAAAAAGATTAGTTGTAAACATTGTAATAATTTTTTGTTAAGATGTTTAAAAATTTTAAATAAACAGTCGCCACTACTGAAGTTCAGTTTTCTGTAACATCTTGTTTTAGAGATCTCGTTTGTTTCTAACAGGGCTAGTTTACTAATTTTGATTTTAGTTATTATTTTATATTAATTTTTCATATCACAACTAGAATAAAAATTCAATTATGTGCATCTCACCAATATTCTAATTAATGAGATGCAGATAATTCAATTTTTTATTCTACCTTTCTTTTTTCAGAGTTGACAAACATTGCAAAAAAAATTACTATCATTTGAAAGTATTCCATTTACTGACTAACAAAAACTACAAACATTTTCTGCTACATTTATTTTTATATGTAGAAATATTCAAGCTCAGTACCTCAATCTAAATGCTTTAATTAATTTTTCTAAATTGAAACCTTGCATGCACCACAGAGAGATGGCCTTAATCTTGTGCACCATGGCTGCCATCCACGATACCCTTGTGTATTGAATTAATGAGAATGAAGATATTGAGAAAACTATAAAATTATAGGTCTATCCTACTGCCCAAACTAAGGAAACATTTGCATGTGATATTTTTAACAACCTTGGAAATTATTCCAATTAATTGACTGGAGAAATATTAATCAAAATGTCCACTGAAAAAAGTAAAAATCACCTGAGAATTGTATTAGTAATTCAGTTATAGGTGCACTCAAATATTTTAAGAACATAAAATTTTGTTTATATCAGAAGCGACTGTATACAATTTCGCAATATATTAAGAGGAAATATTATTAGCAACACATTACTATTCAAAATCAAATGGATTTATTGAAGGGCCAAACAAATCAATAATGAAACAAATATTTTATACTTTATTGTGTTTGAGAACAAGTTAACCTTGAAAAGTCATTTCCGCAACTGTTGTGATATTTCAACTATGGAAATAATTAATTTGTATTTTTCTCACATGTATTATGTAGCATAGAGAAGCTATGAGTGAAAATTTTGATATAGAGTTTTTGTAGATATATCTGTTTTGAGGTTCCTAGATCAAAAATTATATTTTGGAATTACGCCTGACTCTTAAGTGTTGTACAGTTCAAATGAGTGATCTTGTTTTGGTATTCAAGCATATTTTGGTCATATCTTGAAATCTATTTTTTAATAACTCAAAAATTGTAGTCAATTGCCATAAGAGCAAGCGCAAAATTGACTTCATCGATTTTGACAAAATTGTGCTCTAATATAGCTTCTAAGGACTCAAACATATAGGTCACCAAATATACAATTCGTGAGTTATAGGTAAAAAACAAAAAATCTTTGACAATGCTGTTATAAAAGATCTATTTTCTCAAAATTCCCTCCACACATACTTTGGCAACATTTAGACTTTATTTTATCTAATACGATTTACATAACTCTTAAACTGCATTATGGTGTAAGTTTGGTCATCATCAATAATTTTGACCTCTTATGGGTGACTTACATGTTTATGGTGTCAGGAAACCAATAAAGTCCGTCACCTCCGTCAAAAGTGTATTTTCTTACAAGCTCTAAAATAGCAGCTTGTGGGTATTAAATTTAGAGGATCTGCTTGTACAGAGTGACTTAGGGAAACAGATGTTTTTGGAACAACTAGTACATGGGTGTTACATGTGGTGGGGAGAAAAAGGGTTGATCATTCATTTGAGTGTTGCTTCTCATTAGCGATGTTGATACTCGGGTGAAATAGATACTCGCAATACTCGGCTTCGAATGATTTCAATACTCGTATTATTAGTTCGACATCGAGTATCTGCGCAGAATGATTATGCGCATTATGTGTGTGTGTGTGTGTTATATTTCAATCTGTTAGACTGATCCACCAAGTATTTATTTTTTTAATCAATATGTGATTGACACTTGTAATACGTAATTAAATGTTATCCTGCCTCGACACAAATTCAGTAATTAAACGTAAGTACAATTATTACCAACATTAATAATTTAGTTATTATTTAAAATAAGTTAATTTACTATATTTTTTATAAAGATGGTAACCTATAAATATTTATTTAAATATAAGTAATAACAATTAAATAATAATTTAATTTACTTTTTGTTAATGTGGAAATAAATGAATACTATTGTTATTTTAAATTGAACTTGTTACCGAATCTAAATCATTATAACTCAAAATCGTAATGTTTAATTAATGTGTAGTGAAAAATCAGCTTAGAAACTAATGTAACCAAAGTAGAAACGACGAGTATTTTGTTTGGAATTGACACAATACTAACGAATATCGTTGTCCGAGGATACTCGCAGTCTCGCACATTACCTCCTCCTTGTTCCTAGTTACGAGGATTTTGTCCGAGTATTTTAATACGAAACCGAGGATTTTAATATTCGGACTCTTCCGAGGATTTTGATACTCGGAATCACCGAGTATTTTAATTCGAACTCACACATCACTACTTCTCATTTTCATTTTAGTCTCAATGGAGCAGTGGACGATATAGCATCGTGTTTTCGCTTACGATACTTTTATTCCAAATAATGGGTGCTATCACAACACAGGGGATCTTTCGGTACTTCAATATCGATGGGAATGGCACAGTTCCATACCAAAACACGTTGTTAAGATGGTTTGAGGCATTCAGAACAACATGAAAAATTACAAAAACAAAGCCACCAAGCCTGTAAGGACGCCCTAAAACATCACCAGAGTGAGAGCGGCATTAATCAGGACTCCGAAGTGATCTGCACGCAGCCATGCATAAGAGGAACCATGATTCTATGAGGAAGATTTTACAATTAGATTTAAAAATTCAGGTGCTCCAGCTACTTAAAGTGAGGGACTATGAACAAAAAGTAGATTTTGCAGTGCATTTGCAAATGTTGTTTATTGATAGCCTAACCCCAATGCAATAGTGTTATTGACTAATGAAGCTCATTTCACTGGCTAGGTAAACAAACAAAACTTTATTTACTGGGCTCTTCAAAATCCCTGTAATGTTCATGAAAAACCTCTCCACTCTCTGAGAGTTACAATTTGGTGTGGGTTGTCCATTTGGAGTGATTGGGCCGTATTTTTTGAGAAAAATGGCTTCGCAGTGACAGTGAACTTACAACGCTATGTTCACATGTTGAATACTTAGAACTTCAGATGCTGAGAATAAACATAAGAACTGTTAATTCTAACAGGATGGTGCCACAACGCTGCCCTCCCTGCACATATAGTACAGTGAAATAAGACGAAAATGGTGGTGAAAAGTGTTGTATCAATTAAGTGCATTATTTTTCTTTCTTTCGATTTTATGCATAAAGATGAGACGGTAACTAATTTTGTGCATGGCTTCGCGAGAAAAGTGGCAAAAAACGCATTGTTGACGTTTTTCGAGTGCATCGCTTCACTATTTATTTAATATCTCCGGCACCAGGGGTCGTGGAAAAATATTAAAAAATGGAAAATGACCATGATGAAATAGACTATCGATCCATAAGGTAGGATTACTTAAAAAATTCATCCTAACCCCAAAAAAACCATTTGTCACATTTTTTTTTAAAAATTTAATTAGCGATATTTAAAGGAAAAATGGTTGAAATTTTTTTTTAATTTGGGAAAACATGTATTTTTATGTCGGTAACTCATGATATAATTTTTTTTTTAAAATTATTTTTCCACTCGCAATCGGCAAATATTGAAGTGCTCGCTATTTTTGGTAAAAGTATGGTAAAAAAAATTCATCTCAAAATGTAGGGTTTGATATGTACTTTTGTCTAAGGTAACCCAAAGGTTTGTTGTCTTATAAAAAGTGCCCATTATTAGGGATTAAAAAAAAAAATTTTCAATTTTTATTTTTTTGGTTTTTTTATGTATATTGCATTATTAATGCTTAATTTTTTTTTTTTTAATGCACTTTAGTCTAATAATTTGTCCCCCCTCTGTAAATAAAAAAAATAGATGGTAGTTGTGAGAAACATGTTTCCTGGCCAGCTGATTTCGAGTTTTGGTGAAAAGTACCATGGCTGCCAAGGTCACCGGATTTGTCTTCCTGTGATTATTTTATGTGGGGATATCTGAAAGACCGTGTTTATGCTCAGAAACCCCGTAATTTATTAGACTTGTCTTGAAAGATGCAATTAGAGAATAAGTGCATTTGATCCTAGTTGACCCGAATTGAGGATGATTTTCGGAAAAAACTGAAATCTTGCATTCAAAAGGATGGCCACCACATGAATGACAATTTTCAAAAATTATTATGTTTAATCAAATGATTTGTTTTGACCTTTTATTGTAACGACAAAATAATATTATTTTGTAAATTAACTTTATACTGCTCATTTGAAAACCACTTATTTCCAGAGTAAGTCACCCTATTAAATTGAATTGTCGAGTTAGGTAAGTACAATCATAGTTCCCATACACGTGTTTGTAATTTCAATTTATATGCTTGCCTTTGCCTTTTTTCAAAGAGGTAAACCGTTTTATCTGATTCTTATACCAGATTTTTTTTAATTGTTAGTTTTTAGATATATGCATCCATTAAGGCTTATTAAAGAAATTAGAATTACTTTTTTCCAGCCGAGAACTTTATTTAATATAATAGAAAAAATAATACAAGTTATTTGATTTATTCTTAGTAGATCAACAGTTACACAAAGTGGTTGTATTTGTTGATTCATATTAGTATTTACAGAAATTACTGCTAAAAGTTATTGGAATTACTATTACAAAATAATTATTTATAATTTATTTTATTTTCAATCAATGAAAAACCGGCACAATTATTCCGTATGTCATAAATCTGTGCAATTAACTAATAAGTAGTAGCGCTTCCCCTCTCCTCTTTGATCTACTTTGACATCAATGTCATCTTGTCGTAAGTTTTGTAGTCAGTTTCTTGGTTCCTTATTCCTTAGTTTGTTCGTTACTCCATCAGCGGCATCAGCTGTTATTGAACTAACTCGCTAGTAATGGGAATGGGGTAATCGTCTGTTATGGGATAATTTTTTTATTTTCTTGTAAATGTGTACAAAGTGTTAATTATTTCACATCAATTCAACGTTACTTTTGTTGCAATGAAAGTGCATTTTTAACAATTTAGTTTGAATTATTATTATTAAATTTGATAGTTAGATTACTAAAATGGCGCACGGCCTTAGCAAATTTATAACCAAAAAAAGTGTTGTTGGAGCTGCAAGTGTTTCTGTGATATTATGGCTTATTGCTTACAAGAAGAATCAAAAGAAAGCAAGAACGAGGTAATTATTGTGTTTTTTAAAAAATGTATTTATTTAATTTAGATTTATTACAAATCGTGATTCTAAACGCGACGATTCATGTAGATGGGTAAAAGTTGAATGTACTTGCTCCCAATTAAAAAGAAAAATCTAGAATCACTAAGTGTTGAAAAGAAAAATAATATTGGCCTATACCTCAAGATAAATTGAAAATTACGAAAAACCCATAAATGAGGTTATGTAGCATTGCATTGAAAATTGGCGATATAACTTTTGACAACCAACTAATGTTCACATACAAACACTTACACTTATTAAAAATTGAAAACAATATTTTCAAGTGAACTTTTTGGCCACTAAATGCAATGTTGACAAGATTTTAAGATCCATGTAAAATAACACTGATGTCCATACATAGTAAATGACATCTAGTGTTTTAGCTAATTTTAATACCCAGTTTAAATGACATTTTAAAAATTAATTGTAATAACCTAGTATGTATTTTTTCTATTTTGTAAATGTAATAATTTTAATTTGTAACCGAGGCAACCATACCCATCTATCTTGTCATAGATATAAAATATTTTATATTAATTTGTGTAATTAATTAATTGCTACAATTACTTAAAAGAAAGTAAAGTTTTGTGTATTAAAGTTCAGCAATTAATTAAACAAAAATAAATATTTTGCCTCCAGGACAATATAGGTGGTTTGAGATTAATATTATTATTTTTATGAAATGTCATTTATAAAAAAATGTTCAACTTTCAGAACCTTTATATTTAAATAAAATTAAAATACTTCCGATGGTGTTGGTTGTGCATGCGCATTAGTCAGATTATAAGCTATGTGAATCTTAACAACATTGGAAGATTGTATGTACTTAACTAAACTTCCCTTAGCCTATGACATGTTTTTATAATTTTCATTTTCAAATTTTACAATTAAAAATTAGTTTCATGGGAAAATATTAATAGGCCTACCCTTAAAAAATAGGTTTTTGTAAGTGAACATTTATTGGTTGTCAAGTAATGGTGACTTGCCAATTTCTATTAAAAAGTCTTACATTTCTTGTTTAACCTCCTGGTTTTTCATACATTTTATTTTAATTTTTATCCATTCGTAATGAATCACGGTAAGGAACTTTATTATTCTTTAATAAAAAGTATAAATTTAATGTTTATTTAATTTGTGACTGTATACATATTCAACTTTGACCATAAATTTTAAACCCATACTAGGCTTGAGTGATATAATATTCAAATGAGGTATAATGAATATTAGTTTAGCAGTTTATGGAAACTAAAAATAGTGGCTTTTAGTCTTAAACAAATTATAACTGTAAAATGTATAAATTACATCTGAAGTAGGAAAAACAAATTGTACTTAAACATTTAATATAGTTAGCTGAGATATTAAAGGTGATGATTACGATAATGTTTTTATGCTTAAATGAAAAACTAAAAAATTTAATAGAGGGGTTCCACATTTTGAGAATTGTGATTAATCTAGATATTCTATTTGTATGTAAAAGATAATATCACTATAGGCTACAGTACAGCTGAGAAAATCTCCAAAGTTTTAAGATTCAAATTTGTGGAGCAAAGGCAGAAAGAAAGAATTAACAAGTGAGGAATTTGTTAATTTTAATTTAGTATCTTTATCTTGGGAAGATTGATATTTTTTCTTAAGAACTAAACTATCATAAACAAATGTTTAATTAAAGCCATGGTTAAATTATATCATGCATGACTTTCAGCTGAAACAGCCGAAAGAATTTATCTATATAAGCCTATTTATGTACCAAAATAACTGAAATTATCACAAATAAATATTCATTGTATTAACTCACAGTTATTCCCAACGAACCATATATATAATGAATAGACTATTTAGTTTTGTGACATTTTCAATTATTTTGGTAAATTCTATAGGCCTAGATAAATTCTTTTGGCTGTTTTTTGTTTTGTTTGTTTGTGTAGGCCTACACCTTGTGGTTTCCATCTAAACTTGTAGAGATCTAGCTATTCTCTACTAAACCCATTAACTTGAACAATTTTTTAAATCTTAAGTTTGTCCACAACAGCTGAATAAAATTTAATATAAATTTTTCCACTTTTAAAATTGAAATTGTGTTTGTTAAAAAAAATTAGTTCAGTACTACTGGTACGGTATTTAAAAATTCATCTCATAAAATTTTACTGAACAGTAGTGTTTATATTTTATATTTACACCATTATTCTGAGCTAGGATTTTCGTGAACTTAATAATCATTGCAAGTCATTAAATTATTAATGTGGAGCTTCAATTGATTATGCAGCATATAGAAATCTTTAATTTAAATTTTATATTGTTGAATTCCTGTTCTCCTAACAAAACATAAATAGCCTACAAGAAATAAATGTATATTTATTCAAGCTACACAACAATTAATCATATTAATTTATTGATTTTAACGCTTATACATTATTTTAGCAACTTAGTATTAATTATTAAATAATTATTTCAAGTGAAAAATATACGACCTAGACCGGGAATCAAACCCAGGACCTTTGGCTTTACGTGCCAACGCTTTACTAACTGAGCTATCCTTGATCACTTCCTAGCACGAGGCATACACTTCTCACTTGAATTTGTTTTTGCTGCAATTTTTGAGTTATGACAGTTAAATTACCTCCTCATAAACGACATTGAAACTAATCTGTATACTCGGCTTGCAGCCTTTATGTATGTATTTAATTATATTAATTGATTGATTTTAACACTTATATATTATTTTACCATATTAAGTGAAAAATATATGACCTAGACCGGGAATCGAACCTATAAAATAATGTATAAGAGTTAAAATTAATATAAGTATAAGCTGCAAGCCGAGTATACAGATTAGTTTCAATGTTGTTTGTAACGAGGTAATTTATCTGTCATAACTCAAAAATTCAAATGAGAATTGTATGCCCTGTGCTAGGAAGCGATCAAGGATAGCTCAGTTGGTGGAGCGCGTTGGCTCGTAACCCAAAAGTCCTGGGTTCGATTCCCGGTCTAGGTCGTATATTTTTCACTTGAAACAATTAATCATTGCATTTTCCCCCTCAATTCTATATAGGTTCCTTTGTCTGCCAGTAAATTTCATACTGGTGGAAGCAGCATAGGGAAATTCTAGATTTATTTAGACATGATAAATTCTTATAGGCTATCCTATTAACTTAAATACTCTTATAAAGTCATTAGTATTAGGCCTGTAGAAATTTACCAATGTTTTTACATTAATATTAGATTTAACTATGTAGCCTAGCAGTGTGAAATTTGTGTAAAAGACAAAAATCCATATATGATGGGGGGGGGGTTAAAAGTTGTTCTTTTCGTAATATTTAAAATTTGTTTACAAATTAAATATTCCCTATATTAATCTATATGAGTAATATAACAAGACCCACCAGGGACTTACATATAGTGAGTACAGGTGTGGTAATCGTGAAGTAGGCTACTCCAGCTAGATCTACATCTTTCTTCATCTACTCTTAAGTTAGATCTCGCTCTTTCTTCTTTTTTATCAGGTAAAAAAGCTTGACCAACTCTTGTCCTCTTTTGACCCTGACACTATTAACCAATACAGTAGAATTCCTCTTAACCGGTCTAGTCGGGACTGACACCCGGGCCGGTTGCCCGTTTGGCCGCTTAATCCGAAGTTCCTGTGAAAAATCGGTTTTCATTCAAAGAAAGCTTATTTAATCAGGTAGCGCTAAGAATTATGCAATAAAGATGTTATTGCAACTCATTTTATTGTACATAAATGTATCATATATATTATGTATTATAACGAAATAGAGGGCTCCCAAAAGGTCAGTAGGTCAGTGCTCAGCTGGCCATAAATTGTAAAGAGTTGAAAGGGTTGACAGCTAGAAAAACTATTCTAACATTAGTCACAGATCTCAAGAAGTCAAATAAACCATTCCAAAAGTCAATGCCTTCAACCGAAAATGTTTGAAATCGACCAATGAAATAAATTGCTTCACTCCAGAATAACGTAAAAGACTTAAAATAAGCCAATGAAGGAAGAGGATCGGAAGAAAGCATTTTGAAATTAGAACCTATAAATAAGGGTGGAAGAGAAGCGCAGGGGTTCATTCTTTTTGGTTGTTACTGTTTGAAAGAGGGAGTTCGGAGCAAGTGTTTCTTTAGAAGATGGATTGTGAAAGATTTAGCCGAGATCAAAAGTAAAAATTAAATAGTATCTGCATCGTTTTTTTATATAAGTATTAATAATAATCTCCGAAGAATAGTTTAAAAGATAATCGTCGTTATAAGTTTAAAAGTAATCGTCGTCATAGAAGTGTGTGATAAAATGCGTCGTTATAAAAGTGTTTGAACAGGAATATTAATACAAAAAATTAGGCCTAATGTAATCGTCGTCATGAAAGTGAGTGAGAAATAAGTGAAAGAAGAAAAGAAGTTCGTCGAAAAGATCAAGGCAAATCGATCCATCTACTGGTAGTCTACACGGGAACCACGTGCACAGAACCAGGAACATCGGAGCAGCGATAAAACTTCCAAGCGATAAGTAAAAATTAATGGACAATCTGAATTAAATAAACTACCACCAAATTATATTTTATATGTAAATTATAGTCACCAAAGAACCTCACGAACCCGTAAAGAGAAATTAAATAAAATTAAAATAATAGTACATTTCAGTTAGCCGGAGCAATTTTATAATAATAAATTAAAAGTAAAAATATGATGCACTCTTATTTCTTTATTTAGGTTAAGACATTGGTAGAATTAGAATTTTATTTAACTATGTACTTAGAATAAGTAGTAGGTTAAGACGTTAGTGTATAAGTAAAAAGTGCATCAGATTGTACAATAATTGATTTTTAATGTAAATGATTTTAAAACTCAATGTTATGAATAATTAAAGAACAACTTAAAATTCTAATTGTGTTGAGGTCAAATTTGTTATAGTATATTATACATCAAACATGAAAAAATTAAACACTACAAAGCTTTTTTACAGATTCCTCTCTGTCAAGTCTTTTTAACACATTTAACCGCGTCTCAAACGAAACCAACACACGTTTCCGTTTTCGTAACTCGCTCATTTTTATTTACTGTATATACTGTACGTAGATCATAACCAGTCAAAGACAAGAAGAAAACTAAAAAGAAATGTTATATTTTCTATAATGTATACTAAATTGATTCGTGGAGAAAAAGCCGCCCATCAAACGTTTTTGTCGGTGTATGTCTGCTATACCGACGGGTGTCAATGCCGCGGTGTTTTTATGCCGCCGAAAATGGGATACCGCTATCGACAAAGTCGTTTGACTCACCGCCGCTTTGGTGTTTCAATTACAATTTGTTTTCGGAAACTCTCATCGAACCAGTACACTACGAAATAGGCCAGTTAATCCGAGGACCGGTTGATTCGAGACCGGTTAACAGAGGTTCTACTGTATCTAATTTACCAAGGAGACAAGATGTTCACTCTTATAATACTCGAAGTAATAATTCAATATATTATAAATACTATAGGCTGCCATCTTTCTATAGGAATAAGAGTAAAGTATATAAAATTAAATTAGAATGGATTCTGTTCTTGGTTACAACTGTTTCAGTAAGTTTCATGCTTGGCTTGTTGAAACCCCCTTTTATGCAGTAGAAGAATTTTACATTCTTAAAGAATGTGATATTAACCTTACAGTTAAATAGGCTATAACTACTTTAATTGTTATGTGCAGTAGGCTATATTTTAGTTTTTAATATTATTGTACTTGGTTTTGTGTTGTAGTTTGTTAACTTTATTGACTAATTACACCTAATAAGAGGGAGTTGGCATCCCTTGCTGTCACCAGAAAACACACTTACTTAACACTCCCAACACAAATTATCATCCATATAGTCTTATACACACAGTTCACTTACATTATACAGTTACTTACACTTTCACTTTAACTTGGGTTCTCATTGTAGGGGGGTTCAGACTAGCTACACTTATTGAGAGGGTATTAACTGATGGAACCCAAGCTATACAGGGGTGCACCAATATACATTCTCCTGATATAAACACACATACAACACTCAAATACTTCTTATATTTGGTAGAGGCAGTTACTCTTCACAAATCACTAGAGATACATTTACGCTCTACATTCATATATAGAAATTTTTTGTCCCTGCAAAGCCGTAACGCATTTGGCAGTGCTTACCTGACCAAAGCATGACAATGTTTGAATCTGGTATCTCTTAATGAAGACGTATGCACGGTTTCTGTTCAGTATCCACCCACTTTCATCCTTGGTCAAGAAGTGTTCGCGATGGAGGAGATGTCGGAACTTTCTGCCGGTTGCGGGTCTGGACTGATGCCCAACTGTCGAGCTAAGGAAGATACTCAGGACCCCAGGGTTTTAGGGTATGGAAATGATCAATAGTGATCCTAGTGTAATCGATTCCAGAGACTAATTTGTAACCGCCTAACACGATGGAGGTGGTAAACACATTTTTGGCCTCTACTATTGTAAACATCAACCCAGGGTGTGAAAAGAGACTTTATCGTCAAAAAGTCTGTTTGAGTCAAAACCAAAAATCATAACTTTGGTTTCTTCTCCCAGATTCCTTCTTGTTCAAAACAGTTTCGAGGAGTCAGATCCATCTAAGATCTCACCCTTTGCAGCAACAGAATCATCACCTGGTTGTGAAACCAAATTTAAGCATGATCATATCCAGAATAAGGATATTTAAAGCCAAAAATGCTTGCCAGTATCGTGCAAATCAGTACAGGATATGTGTATATAGTAAACGTAAACTACCATCACAAATAGGTGCATACTTATTAATACATTTCCAGAAAGAGTGGTTAATTTTGATAACTATAAGTCTTTCAAAAATGGCTTTAGTGATTCTTTTTACTTGGTGGGAGAGTTTCTGCACTTTGATTTTAGTAGCAGTGTCTGTTAGGAGGGGGGTGTTCTTCACATCGCAGTAATGCTACATAAATTTTTTTTGAAGCGCTCTCGGTCCATTTTATTTATTGTTTTTATTTAATTTTTGTATTTTGTTATTTTTTATTGTTGTAAATTTTAATTTTTGGTGTATTATTAATTGATAAATATAGAAAAATGTCATTTTTTAAAAAATAGATATAGGTTTTGACTCTTGTTATCCAATATGTTTGTCCAAAACACCAGAAATAAATTAAATGAAACACCCTTGTAGTCTTCAGAATGTCCTTCATAAATCTGGTGGTCAACTTCTTTTATTCACTTAATGGCTTAAAGGTAGCAATCATTGTCTCCAGTCAACATTTTGTTGCATTTTTGAAGCAGGAAAGAACGAGAACACCTTTTTTTTTCCATGTAGCACCCTGAGAATGAAGGAAAACTTCCATCCTCCATGCGTTCAAACTTATCCATTAGCGTATCCTCAATGTCTTCACCTTATCGCTAAAAGTTAGACTCAGGATAGGCATCAAGAACAACAGCCATTTTGGTGGTGAGGATGTCTCTGTAAGTAGGAAGCTCCTTACCAGATGGTTCCAAACAACGGTGAGTTTTGTTATATCAGAATCTCGTGTTTCACCTCTGGCCTTTTTTAAAAGGCCCTCAACAAGGGTGGAGTGGCCAAATCAACTCTAGAATGCTTACCATACCCATCCCTGCCTTGGAACCCCCATCGGTGCTTAAGTTGATTCCCATGTCCGACTTCTTCTTTTTTTTCCTGGCCCTGCCATTTGTTAGGTTCCATTGTTCACCATTTTCCAAGAGTTTGGTTTTTATGACCTGCCTTCGGTGGACAGTAGTGAGATAGTTCTCTTCAACTTTAGTCTACTCAGTTGCCTCGTAGCATCGTCGAGTGAACTAGTGAAGCCGGGTGTGTCTGGATTTTTCAAAAGTTTGTCCTCTTCTTTCAAAATAGGTGAAAAGCCCTGTTCCATCTCATCCAGCTTTTTATTTATACATTCTTGGCAAGAAGCCTTATCATTTTTTTTTCACACCAAGAGATCGATAGACTGATTGCGGTGGAATCTCTACCGAGTAATAATAATTTTGACCAGAAATATAAATTTAAACTCCATAATACATTGGTATAAATGGTGTGAGAAGTCCCATTGAAGATCTCAAGGTTCTTGTGTGTCATATATCCTCCCTTAATTTTTGCTTGCAAGAGACTTGTTCCCATCAACCCAATTCATTTAGTTTGAGAGGAGATTTCAGTTTTCCGAACTGATTTTATCACTGCAGCCAGTGTTAAGGGTGAACTGGGAATATTCCTCCACAACTCCTAGAGTATGTATGTGAACCCTAGGATTTCATTAAAAACAGTAGAAATACAATCAGTACAGCATATAAAATGATAATTTGCTGTTTGTACCTACCACTTAATTACAGGTTTGTTGAAGTGGAACTAAATGACCTATTGATTTAGCACATCTGAATAGACTTTGTTGTTCTGAAAGGTTGTGTCTAGGACATTTGTCTTACCAAATTCCATTCAGGTGATTTAGGGGAATAATGCTGAGATTCTCTAAATTGTCCTTTTTGCATTGCCTGAAATTTTTTGATAAAAACTCTTGATTCAATAGTTGCAAGGCCTCTTTACAACCCTCTAATATTTTAATTGTTGTATTTTATCATAGTTTATAATATCTTTGTTATCTTGTTGTAGGGTTTCTTTACAGCTTTGTAACATGTTATGATGTATATTAAATTTCATCAAAGTTTACGATCCTTAAGGAATTTTAATGTTGTTAATTTTGTTCAATTTTTTATTTTTGTTTTTAGGTCTATATTTAAAAATTTTATGTTGTAAAACATTTCATGTTTGTGAAAGCGATGACAACCATAATGGTTTTTTCTCCTTTAAAAATAAAAAAAATTGACGCATTTGTATTTCAAATTATTTGAGATACGGCTTCCCATGAAATAAATGTTTTTAAATGTGCGACCAATCATTTTAAAGGTTTTTCCTTTAACATATTTTTTCTAAAAAAATTTTAATGTGATGTTATGCTTATTTTTCGTTATTTTGATTCAAAATCAAGATATTTTATTAAAACTTTTGTTCTTTTTTCTCTTATCATTGGGTATTTTTACCCATTTTATAAGTCAAAAAAAATAACACATAGGTCATACAAATTAATAATTTTGTATGAATTCAAAGCTGTAACTGAATTAGCATGATTTGTTACTTACCTTTAAGTTTACAACAAATACTTTAATTGCTTCCCTTCAACAGTGAGGCCTTTTATTTCTAAGAACAAAGGTCAACTACTTATAATGACTGAAAAATCCAAATTGGACAAATAATTTGAAGGAGAAAATGATTATTTCTGCTCACATGTTTAGATCAGAGCATTACCATACCATGCAAAGAAAAGATAAATGAATAAACGAAGCATTTTTATTGCTAATTGGTAAGGATTTAATAATGTTGGTCAATAATTTGTATAACCTCTTATTTACATTAAGTCATAAACCTAATGTATGTATACGTCATGAATGAACTAATCAATTTCCCAATCTGACCCTACTTTTTTTTAAATGTGAAACTTAAAAATACAATTTTGAACCCTTGCAACTTTTTAATAATGATGATTGACAAACAAATTAAAGTTCTAGCGATGTATTGTGATTTGGAGTATCAAAAACGTAAGGTTTTAATAGGCTATAATTATGTTAACTTTATTCTTGTCTTTTAAAGCCGTAAAATCTAGACCATAAAATAAAGACCCATAGCCCTCGAAAATGCTAATACCATCAGGGTCAGAAGAGAACAATAGTTGATAAAGAGATAGAATATAGAATTAGGAACTATACAAAGTTTTATATTAATGTAAATTACATATTGTATTATTAGACATAAGATTAGTTCAGTAATATTGTATTAGTTATATTTTAACTTTAGGCTATTTAGAATGACGCAAAACATTTGTTAACATCTTATTCCTGTAAAGGAAGTTTAGGCCACGCCCCTTTTTGTTCTGTGTAAATACAGGGTGTGACACAGTACCTAAGTTTACTTATAGTTTAGTTATTTTAGCTCGTGCATCACTGGACGGCGACTTTGTCGATAAAACGCATTTGAATAATTAAACGTACTATTTGTGAGAATTTGTCTTCAAGTTTTTTCTATTAATTATACCATCTCACAAATCAAGCTCAATATTTATGATAAAGAGATAAGAAAGATGAAAAAGTGGGATCTAACCAGCTCCAGCTAGGTATCTCGAGATTGCATACTTGTACTCACTATAAGCAATGACTACATAAATACTATAAGACACGACATAGGATAGGGAAATAGTCTACGCTTTACGGGTGCTGTTCGTCACAAGTTTGACACACAGCTATCAGAAAGCGCTAGCAGCAGGTGCTTGACTGTACGCATCCCACTTGGTTGAGACTGTACAACTGTTGACCTCTCTCTCACAAACCTTCTCACTTACATCCGTCAGCATAGTCAGTGTTGTCAGTTCGTGCGCTGAGATAAGCGATTCTCGACCTTCCTTCGCATCTCTGGTCCCATATGTGGCATCAGTGCGTTTTGTCTTACCCGCCTGAAACATTGTTTGACCGTAGAGCCACCTAGCGCCAGTCACATCAACTTCAGATTCTCTAGCAGAGCGACCTAGCGGGTATTGGTCAACTCAAGAATAAGCGTAGAATATTTAACATGGCCATGTCGTGTCTTATAGTATTTATGTAGTCATTGCTATAAGTGAGCTTCTGAGAGTTATTACAAAAATAAGATACCCTCTTATTTAAAAAAAAAAAATCAGAAAACAAATTTAGATATTATCAAAATATTTTGTATTTGGCACAAATCTTTTTTTCACATGCTGTAGTCATCTTAGAAAGAGATCATTAAAATGATGGGTTGCATCGCTATTTTTGTGTCAAGTGGTAGCAGAGAGACAAAGTCATTCTGATACTTTTATTCCACTCCCATCCCCATACAGGATATATGCGTGTATTACCCATAAAAATTCATGTAACCAATTTACACATAAAACAAATGTTTAAATCATTAAAAAAATTCAGAAGTTTTACAATATTCAACTTAGCTATACATATAACTATCAAATTTATGCAGTATTCATATTATTATTATACAGCTAATTAATTTATCTAAATTAGCCTCTTGAGGAATATATCATTTGAAGCTTACTTTAAAATAGATAAGTTGTGTACTGAATTTCCATATACAGGGTGTTCAACTTAAAAGAGGCCCTATTGCTCATTAGGTTGTAAAAAATGAATTTTCTTTTGGAAATGCACGAATTTGTATGAAACGGATTAAATACTGTTTCTAATGTTGGCATGAGTGGGGATGGCTGGTTATTTCCGGTTTATTGCAGTCGCACCAGTGAAGGTCAAGCATTGACGTTTGAACAAAGTGAGGTTAGGTAACATTTTCATGTCCTGTTGTTTGTTAAAATGTGCTTAACTGTTGAAGAACGTGTATTCGTGATTGAAACTTATTTAGTGACGAAATCTCATGCTGTGTGTCGGACACAATTCATGGACAAATTTGAAAAAGAAGCACCAGTGAAAAGTGTAATACAGAAGTTAGTTAAAAGTTTCGTGAAACAGGTTCATTGTTAGACAAACGTCGTGAGAGGCAGCGGTCGTTAGTTAAAAAGTTTCGTGAAACAGGTTCATTGTTAGACAAGCGTCGTGAGAGGCAGCGGTCAGTTTTAACTCCGCAAGTCGTTCAGGATATTAGAGATCAATTACGAGATCTCCACATAAATCTTTGCGAAGACTAAGCCGGGAAAAGAACATTTCATTAGGTACAGCCCAAACTGCTGTGAGAAGAATACTTAAATGCTATCCATTCTGAATGCAGGTTTTCCATGAACTGAAGGATTCTGACTATGTCAAAAGGGTTCACTACTGCCATTGGTTCAAGACATTCATTAGAAGCAACATTGACATTTTAGATCAACTGTTCTTTACAGATGAAGCTTGGTTCCATCTTGGAGGTTATGTTAATAGCCAAAACTACCGGACCTGGGGTACTGACAACCCACACTTTTTCATTGAAACTCCCCTACACCCACAAAAAATAGGCGTATGGTGTGCGGTTTCAAGGGGAAGAATAATAGGACCTTTGTTTTTTGAAACAACTGTGAATGCTGCCGTCTACCAAGACATTATCCAACAGTTCATAGGCTTACTGCAAGAGGATGAGAGCGTTACTGCTGGCTGCAACAGTATGGTGCCACTTGCCACACAGCTCGCTCTAGTATGGAGATGCTACAGGAATTTTTTGATGGAAGAATCATTTCAACAGGATTGTGGCCACCACGATCCCCTGATCTGTCCAGTCTTGACTTCTTTTTGTGGGGATACTTAAAAGAAATTGTTTACAGGACCAATCCTCATACCCTACAGGAATTGAAGACAAACATTACTAATGCAATTAATGAGATAGACAGAGTACAGCTAAGAAGAGTGGCCAGGATCATGGTGAAACGTGTTGACAAGTGTCTAGATATGGATAGACGACATTTTCAACATTTGTTGTAATTCAGTACAATGTAAGTGTTTGTTAATAAATATATTGTAATTTACACACTAAACTAAAAATTGGGGCCTCTTTTAAGTTGAACACCCTGTATAAGACCAACATATAGGCCTATTAGGTTAGGAAGTAAATTAATTAGTAATTCTCCTCAACTTGATTTAAAGTTTTGATTTGTATGCCATTTCCTTAATTGTATTTCTCTAACTTACATTTCCTAAAATAGAGATTAATTTAACAAATTTAAAGATTCCAAGATTCCTACAATTAAAAAAAATATGTTTGCTTTTCAAGCCCTTTTAACTCTAAACATATAAAGTGATTTACAACTGTTTTGTATTGTTGTAGGAGGTCACCTGTTGCTGATATCCAATATATGATAGGAGAGGTGAGTTCACTGTTAAAATATGTAATATATTTTTAAAGACACTCAAACCATTTTGATTCTAATTATTGAAACTAAAATGTATTTAAAATGGAATTTAAATACACAAAGTAAATTGTTTCCCTACTACAAAATTATTAAAATATGAGACAGTTGTAATATTAATATTTTGGCCTCAAGTGAAAAATAAGAACTTATTTTCTTTATTCATATATAAAATTGGAAATTCTAGTAGGCTTAAAACAATGTTAGTTAAGGAAGGTTATATATAAAGATATTTTTCTTTCTCGCATAGAATTAGTATAGAGAAAATTATACTTCTTACTACAAGCTTCGGCTTGATGTTTCCAGGATATCCCCTAACCCAATGTTCAATATCTATGTGAAAGTTATGTGATGAATACAAAATTTAGTTGAGTTTTTCAAAGTTATACTATTATATCGTACAACGTGTAGTGTGTTTTAACAAGATTATTTATTTATAATCTGGATGAAAGGTGAATTTATAATGTTGAATCAATTCCACAGAGGGATAAACAAATATATTCCACCCGCCAATGTTTCTAAGCTTGAATACTATATATTTTGCTACTTAACTGTTATTTATTTGTTTATCAATGAAATAATTATTTTAAACATTTAATCTTCATGGATCTATAACAATGATGCTGCCTTTAATAGAATCTCCCAAAACCTTTTTTTTTCCTTCCTAGATATTTTCTTTTCTTTCCAAATGATAGTTCTTTCTCTCTTTAAAAGAAAAAAAACTTATGACATATAGTATAAATTGTATTACTGTTCATGTATTATATGGAGATACAAAATATGAATGATATTTATACCAAAATCATAACCCATTTTACCGATACCCATACCACAGTAGAGATACTGTGGTATGGGTATCGGTAAAATGGGTTATGTTTTTGGTTAGTGATAATAAATATGTTTTTTGCTGATTTTTATGTTACACATGTATGATCTTATAACTTTGAAATTTTGGTATCGTTAAAAAGTGGATTTTTAAAATGTTTTTCTTTGTTTTTCATAAAGTACTTTGGTCCAAATGAGTGCACTGTTGATAAAATTTTGACTAACTCTGAAAATTATTTTTCTTTAATTTTGTTTGATATCAGAAAATTTTAGGGTAGGCTATTGTAAGACCAAAATATTTTAATGTTCTAAAAATTGGCTTTAACCATTTTAACTCAATTTTACTTAAATGAAGCCTCTAAAGATACGAACAAAATGTAATCATATACGCGTTCAAGACCAGAGTTACTGGTCATAAAGTACTTACACGAAGACTCAATTTGCAACATTCCATAATTTTACAAAATTATAAAAATCAAATAATATTTACAAACATAACGAAATATAACATCGCTGATATAGCGACCGGGAAGACGGAAGGCTATGCCTACCATTCATACGTCAGACAACCGAGGCGGAGCGAATGACGTCACGGAAGATAACACGATCTCATTGGCTAGGACAAAATATGTCGATTTTCAAATGCATTTAGAGTATTTAATGTAAATATTTTAGAAATAAGAGTTTAGTTATAAGGAATATAGAGAAATAATTATATTAGGAGATCGTACATAATTAAAATAAAAATTATTATGATATAAAAATCTTTACATATCTTTTGGATTAAATAAAAAACCTATAAAATTATGACAACGAATTTGTTTCATACCGAGTATTAAGATAAGGGAACCCCCATACGCCAGCTTATAAAATTTTGGAACAGAAGCTAAGCAAGAAGAAAGCGTCCTTTAAACAGTCCAGTTTTGAACATCGAAGACGATAGACGCATATCGCGACGGACTACAAAATTTGAATTTTTTAATTGTGAAAAGTGAAGAAAAGTATAGTTTTTTTTGTTTGTGCTTGACAAGAGAATATATAAGTGATAAGAATACCAGGACTATAATTCAACAAATTGGTGAGATCTACCCAAAATATTTCGAACTTCCTAAATTCCAAAACAAATTTAAATTTATTTTTTTCATAATTATAATTTAATCTAATATTGGTTGAGAATTTCAATAAATACGATCAGGAGACTGGATAAGGTCGGCACGTTAACCTACCCTGAGATTGTTATATATATATATATATATATATATATATATATATATAATTTTATATATAAATTTTATTATATCAAAAAAATAAAGACAATATAATTTTTTACTTGTATTCTTATCAGACAATTGTATTTTGATTAATATTTATCTTCTTTTTTTTTTCTAATTCTTAATCGTTTGTTTGTTTTTTTAAATTTTTTTGATATAATAAAATTTAATTTGATTGTTTACTTTGTAAACCCATATGTGTGTTCATTTACCATTGAGAGTAAAATGCATAATTAAATTAATTAAAAATATATCTATTATAAATTGTAAGATTTCATTCCTTCACAGAAATGGAGTATTGTAGGAAATTGTTTGAAAAAGTCTGTTTTATTTATTTATTTTCTTAAAAAGTGACTATTGAATGGTGGACATTAATGACCAATATATTTTGTACTGACCAAGTACTGCACTAGCAGGTGAACACAGTCAGATGTAAAATAAACATATACATACTCTTCCTCATTGTATATAAAACTTGGAGAAATAAATTTCTCTTCTAAAATTGTTGTTGCAGTCCTTCATATAACTTAAGTAATAATTATTTATTCTATTAATTTTGATTTGATTTGACAAATTAGTAAAATATAACATTTTCATAATTCTGCAAAGAAAATCCATCATTATTTTATTCTTGTCATAACATACCAATCTTTTTTAAGCTGTAATATCTACTAACACTTATAATGTTGTAAAGCTGAAGTACTCAATCGATTGTATTTAAATTAAAATTTATATATATATCAGTCTTGTTGGTCCATTCTAACTTTAAGAGTACCTAGAAACTCATATTTTAGCAATATAGAACCAACAGTTTTCATGTTAGATAAGGATTAACAGAAATTTTGTTTTATTAAGATCTTAAATTATGTTTCCATTATCACAATACATTGTTCATATGATGTATAAGGAAAAAATTGAAAGGACTTTTCCAGTTTTTTTTTTTTTTATGTGAGGGTTGAATGATATGTTCCAAATTTGATAAATTGCCTTAAAACCCTCAAACTACAGAAGCAATCGAGTAAAAAGAATGACCAAGAAGTCCCTGTAAACTTACTTAAGTTTTCATTCCTTCATATTATTTTAATTTGATATGTAGTGACTTACATGAAACTGTTTATACATAATATTTAAGCACACACAGTAACATAATTAATCATACAATTAAATAAATATACATAATTACAGACAATAACAAGAAGAGATATACTATAAAATATTTGAAAGCATCACAATTCCATTTACTATTCATACTTCACATGCTCTGGCAGGAATAATTAACATCATTAATTAAAAATTGTTTTAAGGCTGTTTTAAATGGTTTAATTTGTATTACCTCAGATAACATATTAATTAATTTGGCACCCTTATAAGAGGGGTTCCTTGCAAATAATTTATGTTTGTGTAATTCTAGTGATTTAAAAAAAAAAAAATTATGAGTGTGGTAGGAATGAAAATGTACAAAATCCTGGAAGTTCATTCTATCTTCTACAACATGCAAAATACTTTTAAAAAAAACATGCTGGGTAATGTTATGATTCCTAATGTAAGAAAACCATAACGGCATGAATCTTACCTTCAGATTTTCAGTATATTACAAACTACATTTTTCTAGATTCTAAAAAAACCCTTTTTTATATTCTGCCACAGAGTGCAATTCCATAATTTAAAAACAGATGTAAAAGACCAAAGTAGATTGATTGTAATGTTACTAAATAACAATATTTATTTCAACATCCAATGAGTGGTTAATAACAATATGAAAGAAGTAATCTCCAAACCACAAATAAAACACTAACACAATTAAAATTAGAAATTTTAATAAACTCTTATTATGTACATTTCGGTAAAATAGATATCACCTTTAGAGGGGTATAAACCAATATATCTGAGGATGGTAGCTATGTTACCGAAATATACATAACGGTTTATTAAATTTTCTAACATTAATTCTGTTAGTGTTTTATTTGTGGTTTGGGGATTACTTCTTTCATAATAATATTTATTACGTCTACTAAGGGCAAATATGCCCTTTGTTGCTTTCTTAACAACCATGTTCATATGAACATTCCAATTTTGCAATGAACACTGCCAAACACGATTTGGAATAAATCTACTATTATGTGGATGGAAAAAAAAAAACAAATGTTTATTTGTATAGGATTAAAATTCCTTCACTAACTACTATTGTAGCAATTTGAGACCTGGAATTATGATGAGCCATGATACAAGCTCCAAGAACAGGTGTTTAGTGTTTATTCATATCAATATAATAAATGTTAGTTGCAGAATAGGACAATGGTCACGGTGCCAAGGGCTAATTAACTAACCCTGTAATCTCTTGTTTCAATTGAATCTATTCTAAGTCTTATATTTGTGTCAAAATTATGAAATAACAATTGAACTTACAAACATTTAGTGGTGAAGACAGTTAACTAATACTTTTTTCCATGAGATAAATAGAAAAATGAATATTACTTTCAGAATTTCTCTTTTAAAATGTACTGAATGAAACCATTATTAACTGTAGAATTGCCAAACATCAGTTGGGGAATATTAACTACCATGTAATTTTTTTGATCAGCTGTTATAAATGTATTATTAGGTTAATCTTGAGATTATTACTTAAATGAAAGTGTAGAATTTCCATCCAGTGCCAGTCAGTGTATGTATGGTAGTATATATATATTTTAATTCCCCATAAATACGTAGTATAGAGGGAAGTTATGTGATGGGTCAAAATATCAATGTCAAGTGTTTTGCTTGTATATCCATTTTGAGATCCCCTGAGTCTAAGTAGTTTTTAGAATGATGTTAATCTGTCGTTTTTACACTGCTCTACAGCCCAAACAAGTGAAGTAGTTTTAACGAAATTTGGAATTTGGCTATATTTTAGTAATATCCCAGGATTTTTTTTTCATAACTCAAAATTTGGATGTAACTACTACAAGGAAAAAAAACAACATAAAATTGTAATTTTCTAAAAATTGGTTAAAATGATTTTGATCAAATGTTGCCCAAGTGTGTAGTCTCTATTGATATCCTGAACAAATTTGCTCTTTTACAATTTTCTAATTCTACTAGAAAATGTGGCTGCATCAATTATTCTTAAATTACACTTCTGTATTGTTTTTCTTTAACATGAAAACTATGTAATATGTAGAACAAATAAAAGTATAAACTATATGGGTTTCTATTTCGTAATAGGGAACTGAAACCTATTTATCCTTGATGACTTATTAGAAACCACCTTGTGTTAAACAGTTTAATAATTAAATCATGATTAAGCAAACTACTTTTAATGAATATGCTAATAGCAATGCAGTCAGCAATACTGATTTAATGTGATTGGAATACATTTAAGCCTAGTAATCCATAAATAAGTTCAATGTTTTACGCTTTAAAGCAATAGTTCATATTCTGAAAATTTCGTTCATTTAGTCTCAAAGTGGTTGAGTGAGAAACAAAGCAATATTGCTTTGTTGCAGAACACATTTTTTTAAATTTTACAGGAGTTAATTGATCAAATAATGCTTCTTTTTGAAAGTTTTTCTCACTTGCTTCCTAAAATATATTTTTTCCAATAGAGGTGAAAAGTCTATTTAGTTTGAGTGCCCAAAAAATAAAATGTATTGTACTGCTTATGTTCCGCGTAGGTTATTGTTATGTGGTATCAATGAAAACCTTGTATCTTTGATAAAATCTTATTTACGGAATAGAAGACAAAGGACTATTTTATACAAGGGTAGTGAAAGATATCTATCTAAATGGGACTATGTAAAATTTGGGGTACCACAGGGATCCATACTGGGACCAATTGTTGTTCTTAATTTATATAAATGATCTCTCACCGACAACAAATTTAGAATTAATATTATTTGCAGATGACACCACAGCAGTTATCAAGCAAAATTGTTTTGAAACTTTGAACAATGTAGTAGTTGAATCACTTGAAAAGTTAGATTCTTGGTTTACAAAAAATGGGCTTCTTCTGAATCCAGACAAAACCGAAATAATACATTTTAAAACAAACAGTAATGGAAAAAACAGTGGAAACAAAATGCAAAATTCTGTAAATTGTCATAAGTTTTGGGTATAAATATAGATGAGGGTTTAACTTGGAAATGTCATTTAGAAAAAATTAAGGGAAGGTTGAGATCAATGGTTTATTTTTTCTCGGTTTTAAGAAATGGGGTTTCCTTGAAGGCTTGTTTGGTGGTTTACCATGCATATATTGAATCTGTGTTGAGGTATGGTATTGTGGTGTGGGGAAGGTCTGCTGGTGTACAGAAGGTATTTATACTTCAGAAAAAAATTCTATGAACTCTTTCTGGTATAGGCAGAGAAAGAAGTTGTAGGGTCCTTTTTAGAGAGTGTAACATACTCACGCTGCCAGGACTTTATATTTCTGAAACTTTAGTCTGGGCCCACAAAAATAAAGCAGGCTTTGTAAAAAACGGTTTTAAGCATGGGTGTAGTACTAGAGAGCTAAAGAAAATTACAGATTTCCATGCCATCGTCTAAAGCTGTTCAAAAATAGTCCACAGTATATGGGAGTAAAATTGTATAACTGTTTGCCACAAATGTATAAGACTCTCAGTCTTGCATGTTTTAAAAATGTTATAAAGTAGCAAGTTGTAAAAAAAGTTTTTTATAGTACAGATGAATACTTTAATAATCCTCTCTGAATTGTGAAGAATGAATTTTATAATTTGTTAGTATTAATCAATTAGTTATATTGATGTAAATGACTCTGCACCTGTTCTTTTTGAATGTATTTTGTGCAATAAAAATGATATGATATGAATAAGGAAAAAGGAAACTTTTTACAGAAGATTAGCATCAATTAGTACGTCTTTTATTGACATGACTACATATTTTATCACTTTTAGTAAACACAATATCAACTAGATTCACCTTTCAGTCAATTTTTTATTTTAAATCTCACTTTGTCAAATTCATTTTTAAATAATAATTTTCCCTTGTATTTGTAGAGTAGATTTTTAATACAGCATTTTTTTTTTTTTTTTTTTTTTTTTTTTTTTTTTTTTTTTTTTTTTTTTTTTTTTTTTTTTTTTTTTTTTTTTTTTAGCGTTGAAGTTTTTAGAACTGTCATTCCAAATAGTATTATTTCCTTTTCAGCATTAATATTAATTTTGTCCAACAATCGATTAAGTTCTATTGTTTCTGTCATTTTGCAAGTCAACAAAATTTTCCTTCCATATATAACTGGATTGAAAATGAACTTACTGCTATTTCTAGTTCTTCCAAGTCCAACAAATCAAAGATATCTTCGAATGAAGTTTTTCCCCCCTCAGGGTCTCACTTATAGTGTGTACAGGCTTAACAATCCTGAGGAAACCCAGCTGGATCTACACCTTCTTTCATGTAATTTGAATTAGATCCCTTTCTTCTTATCAAGTCTCTCTTGATCAACTCTGGTGTTATTAGAGTATTCGAGAGCTAGGGATCCTTATTTTACGGTCATTTGCTTATAAGGTAATGATGACCGAGAGATTTTTCTCTTTTAAACAACAAGGGAATTACATTTTCTATTTTAGCTGTATCTAGATATAAGAAAAATAGGGTTTTTGTTTGTTTATATTTTTGATGATACTGTTTTGAACAAAAAATTATTGATATTGCATAACTTTTAACAAAACTTACAAAATTTGTTTAATTATGAAAATAAAAAATCTAAAATAACTGGAAAAAAATGATAATAATGATTATGTGAGATAACGAAAAAGGTCCTAAATTTGTAATTATATTTAATGAATTAAAATTATATTTTAAAGAATATTTTAGTTAACAAAATTCAACCGTTAATTTTAAGTGAAGCATGGCTTCACATTAATCATATCAAAATTACCGCCACTGCATAAGGTCAATGTTAATATCAGATGAATCAATAGTATAAGTTCTCAGGGAAGGCTAAAGGTTAAAGAGACGTGTTATAAATGCATAAGTTATTTGCATTGTTCTTTGCATTGTGTTGTCGGTCCATTATAATCTTTACTTCTTTCTAGGCTTTCATCTATAATATAGAATAAAACTTGAACACAAATACTGTAGTATATTTATGTATTAAAATGCATTTTAAAGACAAAGTCACCATCTTAAGTGATGCATAAGCTACAATAACTAAATTATAATGTGTTTGAATAAATAAACATACTGTTTGTGTTCAGTTTTTATTTTATCAAATATACCATCTCACAAGTCAATCTCAATATTTACTTAATTATAATACTGTACAGAAATAATTATTACGAAAGTAATTTTAGATCTTTTATTTGCTGACAAAAAGTTTGATAAAAGTTTTGATTAGTGTAAAAAATTGAAATAATGTTTTGTTTTGAAATTCATTTAGTACATACTTTGAAAATAAATAAAATAATATTTAGCTTGATGTTTTTCACTGTAAATATTGAAAATGAATAATAAGATCTATTATAGAAGCTAAAAACTTAAAAATATGTTTGTAACCAACATTTTGTTTTTAAAGTACAGATTACAAGTCAAACATAAAACTATAACGGTTTAATAAATATTGGTTGTAATATAAAAATAATAAAATTATTGTTACAGCCTCTTGATTTGTTTTTAGGGATAGAAATTATTTGTCTTTGAACTCAGCACCCTTACAAAATACGAAACATAGATATGATACAACCAGCTGAGAATTTGAGGAGGAAAAAAATTTGAATTAGAATTTTTATTTCAAATTATAATGTTTCTACTTACATCTTGCAGTCTTTGTTTGAGATATTTATTTCATTTTGTCATGGCAACTGTTTTGGTACTAGTATAGTACCATCATCAGACATTAACACACACTAAACACTAATACACAATACACAAAAATAAATAAACAAAAACATTATATTCATTACAATTTGTTATTAAGCAAGTCGTAAAAAAAGGAAATTATTTTGATTTCACCTCAAAAACAAAAATGATACACAAACAAAACAAAAGTAATTTATTAAAAAAAAAAAAAAAAAATTTAAAACTGTTATAATCAAAATAAACACAAAGATAAACAGATGAAATAAATAGTAATCTCATAGCGCTCTAAAAATACAAAAATAGGAGGAAACATAAATAAAACAGGTTTGCTTTGATAATAAATAAAATAATAAAGTGCACCAGTTGTTAATAATAATTCATTATTTTGGTAGCTCAGCCATACATTTTGTCATTCAATAGTTGTATACAAAGCGTCATTTGTCATTAATAAGTCAGTGTAAAGTGATTGTAAGGTTTGTTAAATGAATATGGAAGCTGCTAATTTTCACGAAGAAAGTGAGAATAATTATGAAATTGAACAACTGTTTGATTTCAGTTCCACTTAGTTTCGCAGGAAGAAAAGCCTTGGTTACTTGATTTAGTTCATTAACTAAAAACAGGATTCAAGACAGTTAAACTAAAATACTATTTTAGTAAATTTAATGATAATTCTTAGACATTCTTGTTGCTAATTATTTTTATACAGGCCTGGTAAATACATAAAATATTTAGATGTATACAGGTTGTCCTACGAAGCGGTCGCTATTTTTAATAACTTAAAACACTAACATATGGAACACACTACAAACTTGACACTTTACAGTTATGTTACATAGAAATGTAAATGTACCTTTGAGTTTCATTTTTTATTATCAATCAAAACAAAATAATGGTAGGCTACGTTTTCATAAAAAATATTTTATTTTTCCTAACCATTACAAATTCTTGATGTGCAGATAGCATGAAAATGTGTAAAACTTAATAAAGAAAAATAACAGTAATATATTATTAATGATCTAAATTTGACCTTTATTCAAATTGGTGCCCATCAATAACTATGAATTGATAGCAACAAAACCAAAAAGAATCATAAGCCCTTTTAAAAAATTGCAGAGGTATCAAACTAATTCCTCTTTAATCAGCCTCATTAATTCATCATTTGTTGCCGCATTAGCATAATGAGAAGGAGCTCCATCCTATTGAAAAAAAAGTCCTTCATCTCTCGCTGAGTAAGATGAGAAACTGTGCGATTAGTTAATATTGATGCGTACGGTATCTGTCTCCAGTCATAGTGTGATGGGATATGTTATATGATAAAACACTATCCTTGAATACAATTTCTTTATACTACTCGCCATCTTTATCAAGCTTTTCAATTACCTTCAAACAAAATTCTGCTCGTCTGTCTTGGTCATCTTCCTGAAGTCCGTAAACTAAATGTGTTTTATAAAAATATATTTGGTTTTTCATGGCATACCTTTGAACTGATGACTTTGGTATCTCAGTAGACGTTGAAAATTGTCTAAGTGAATTAGGCCTGTTTGGAGATTTCAGTAAAGAAGGACATGCAAGCTCTTCATTTTCTGTTTTAGAAAATCTATAGTATTTCTTTGAAACTGATCCAGTTTCTAATAGTATAGTTTTCCGTTAATGAATTATTTTCTTGATCTAAGAACCACATTTGGGTTGGTTCTTTGAAAACACCTTATCACTTCATACTCATTTTCAAAAGTAATAGACAAGAACAACATTTCACTTTTTGTTCAATTAAAACTTTTTGTTCATTGTTTTGATGTTAGATATCACACATAAACTGATTGAACATACCAAATTATTTCATTGTTGGGTGTTACAAAACAACAGCTGATCAAAATTCAACAGATAGCAATGCACATTTTAATTCTATTGTATTGTTGAGGAAGTAGTTCTATCCAGAAGATTAATGTTCTTTTTGTTATTCCGCTATTTTTTGTTTTGATTGACCATAAAAAAATTAAAATCGAGGGCACTTTTTTACACAACATAACTGTAAAGTGTTAAGTTTGTAGAGTGTTCCGTATGTTCGGTATATTAATTCAAAAATAGCGACCTCTTAGTGGGTCACCTGGTACCACTATTAGTAGCCTACTTTGTTGTGCATATAAGTTTTGTTCCACTTATATCCTATAAGTTTTGTAAACATATATCCTATATGTTTAAATCCATGTCTCGCCATTGTTATTGTCATTGGTATATTTTTTCCAATATACTCAACAATAAGTGTATTCTATTTAATTACTTTAAATTATCTTCAAATTAATTACAATATTTCATACAATTATTAACAAAATTCATGTGTTGATGTAATAGTTTATAATCATATTCAGTGATAAGTTAGAAGGTTAGCTTTAAAATGATTAGTAACATACAATAGAATACTATGAGACTAAATTTTGTGTTGCAACTTTTTATTTGGTAAACTATGTGTCATAAAAGGGTGTTGTTAGGTTAAGTTAAGAAAAATGCTCCGTCTGTCCGCCATTTTGTGTTTTCCAATAACAATATATAATTCTAGAACGAATAGCGATATTGCTACCAAATTTTGAAGAATGTTTTATACTATAATTTGTAATTTTATTATTATTATTTATCACATAACAGTTTCAAAATGGTGATCATTAAACATTTTAAAACTTTAATTACAGTGACAACAAAACATTTTTAATGGCCGCCATTTTGAAACCGTTAGGTGACAATTTATGATTTTCCTGAAAACTCAATTGTGTAAAATGTTTTACTAATTTGCTATTCTTTCTGGAGTTATATCTTATTATTGAAAAAACACAAAATCGTTAACAGATAGAAAAGGAAAGTTTTCAGGACATGTGTTGTTTGTTTCTTTTGATATTCTTCTATCTGCCAAAGTTTGGCAAAACATTTTACGAACAATTCTTTTAATTTAAGAAATACAAGTAAAACAATAATTGAGACAGTAATACACATTTTAGTGTAAAGAATAGTAGCTAATTTTTTACCGTTATTTGTATGCTTTGGTCTCTATTAATTGAACTGCTTTTCATCACTTAGTGTGTCTGTATTATTACAATTCTCTAATTCTTTTGATAGTCATTTTCCTGACAAGTTGCTCGGTGGGATTTGTCTGAGCTAAAAAATTTATTTTGACCCTCCAATAAACATACATTTCATTAAACTTTGTGGATTTATATTTATATAAATGTTTTGAAACATTTATTTGTAGGCAAATATAGGTCCAACTGTAGTAAACTGATTCTATAATACAACTTTAAAAAGTTATTATAACAATACAAACAATACATTTAAATTATTGTAATATTAATGTTATTTTGTTTTGTATTATTTGTATTTTGTGTATGTATGTTAAAACATCTGTTCCGTGATTATTCATATTGAGAGTATATATATGTTAATTTATGATAGTACTAGTCATTTCCATTATTTAAAGATATGATTTGTTAAAAGGTGTTTTAACAGCTGATAACAAATCATGATATGTTTAAAATTGTCATAATATACTGGAGACCTGTGAAATAAAAAATAGTAGAAATCTTGTTGTAACAAACAAATCCTTAGGAAATAATATGACATTTATCTTAGATAAGATAAATTATACTTAAAATATAGACAAAAGATTCATACAAGACCTTGAACATTATTAGGCGCTAAAGGTGAGCATGATACTAAATTATATATTCCTCATGTTATGTAAAGTGAAAGTTAGGTGATGGGAATAATAAGTGCTTTTATATTCAGCAGATTATATAGTAGATCTGTTGTATAACAGTGTAGCAAATTACTACCTTATTTTATACCATCTCTTAGGACTGCCTATATTTAGATTACTTGTTGTAGTAAAGCCTACTGAATAAAGTTTTCTGCGCATTCTTGTAGATTAGGTAGTTGAAGAGGTTTACTCAAAGTTTATAATAAATGTATTGAATTAGGCATTTAAAATATTGGTAGGTTATTTAAAATTTGTAAATTCATTTAATTAAACAATGGAACAAATTTTAATTGTGCCTTTTAAAGGAATAATATTTCCTTTTAAAAAACTGAATAATTGTTTTCAGCTAGTGTGCACCAAGAAATTATGTGATTTTTAAAATAGTTTTTTTTTTATTTTCTCACATATATAGCCTATGATTGGTCAAAAACTGATGTTGAGTTTTTCACAGAAATATCTGTTTTAAGTTACATTTTTTGGAAATGTCTGTCTGTCTGGGGAGCATAAATTAGCGGACCGGTTTTAATCAAATTTAGTATGTGGTCATATTTTCACCAAATCTCGGATATTTTGTAATTTTTTTCTAAACTCAAAATTTGGGGGTACAAAAATACTAAATTATAATACAAAAACACAAAATTCTGATCTTTTCAAAATCAGCTTGAAGGTTTTGATCAAATTTGCTAAAATGTAGCCAAGTACCCAAATAAAATGTAGCGGTTACATTCTGTCAAAAATATCAGTTCGTGACTGTTCAGAAAAATCAAAAAATCAGTCATGGAGCTGTTATAAGAGATAAGATTTTTCAAAATCAACTCTACCGATTTAATTCATATTTTATTGAAATTGTGATTTATGACCAAAACCAGATTCCAAAATTGCGTAAAATACAAAATTACCGTTTAAGAATAATTTCCAAAACATTTAAACAAAACTTGATCACTATCATTTACACTGAATTTGATCTTGTAATATTTATGCTTAAGTCGTCTTATGAGACAAAGAAACCAGCTTAGATTGTATTTAATTCTGTTTAAAATAATTTGAAAAATCTAAAACGGCGTCCATGATTGATTTCACTTTTTTACTGACAACTAAAGGACTGTCCGTTTTGGCGACGATTAGTTTTATTTGGTTAGTATTTCAATTTTAAATGGGTTTGTGTAATCTTTATTTTATATATTGATTTAGCTTAGGAAGATATTCCAGGTAATGAATAGTTTAATTTTAAATGGAATTGATTTTTAAAAGATCTCAGAGTTGTTTAAATCTAAAAATAGATTCCCAATCGCATTTACTCATGGTAATATCCAGTGGCCAAGGCCTATAATTATGAAAGTGAAAGGAAAACAGTGATATGATGACAGATATTCATAATCTTTCAACCAAAACTTAGATTGGCATGATCCCAAAAAAAAAAAATATAGAATATACAAAAAAAAAGTTTCATTACCCACTATAATAAGTGAAGACCCACTATAAACATATGATATTTAAAATTATTTATTTATTTCAAAAATATTCTGGTATTAAAAATTTTGTACTTTCTATTTTTCTTGTTGTTTTATAAAAGAAAAAACCTTTTAGTCATCATCGCCTTATAAAAAAAAAGTTGTAAAATTTATCATAAAAATAAAGACTCTCTTCTTACCCCTCAAATACTCTAATAGCGTCAAAAATAAGAGTTGCTCAAGAGAGACCTGATAGGAAAATGAGAGGAATCTAACCCAAAACTATTGAGAAAAGCTGTTTGACCTACAATTCAGCTAGGTTCCCTTGGGATTGCTAAGCTTGTATTCAGTAAAGTGAGTCCCTGAGTTTGGAATTAAATTTATTACTAGTTGTCCTTTTCACGAATTTAACAAATTATTTCTGATCCTATCAAAGTTGAAAGTCCTTTAGGTTTACAAGGAGCTCATTTAATACTATTTATACAGTATATTAGCATAAACATATAAGCCAATGTAGTCTGATCAATGGTGACTTGTAGATTTTAAAGTGATTTAATTAATTAATCAAATACTATTAAATGATAAATTTTTATATATCTGAAACAGGCTTAAGGATTTCGTTGAAATGTCCTGAATATAAAGTTTCCAGGTGCGATAAAATGATTTATCCAGGTCTCGAATTTGGGAAACTCATTAAATACCCACATTGTTCTTTAAAAAACAGCAAACAAAAAAGCAATATACAAGATTAATACATGAATGAATCCATGTTTAACCCCTTGACCTCGCCCTCCCCCCCCCGCATGGGTTGATTTTGAATTGCTTGGCGACCCATCAAACAAATGTAAAGAAAACATTTATCTACAAACATTTGTTATTGAAGACAAATTGTAAGTTTGAAAATACATGATGTTAGCATTTTACATCATAGTTGGCATAGCACGTTACGATTCACTGAATTCAATAGTACCGCCTTAGTGAGAGACATTTGTGTTCTGTGTATAATTATGTGTGGATCAAATAATAATTTTGTTAATACTCCATCGCACCTGTAACATATTAGAGCAGTAATAATTTTGTTAATACTTCCCATCGCACCTGTAACATATTAGAGCAGTATTGTATTTTATAATTTGCCATTATTATGTTTTATGTTTAATGTTGGGTGAGTACTATGTACACATAGATGTGTGAGAATGTTTGACTACTTTCTCTAAACTTTGATCATGGGAGAAAGGAAAATTTGAGTGAAAGTTGAGTTCATCCTATAATTTATCAAAACCAAATTGGTAAAGGATATAGTATAGTGGCCTAGAGCAAAATGAATAATTCTTTAAGCCTACAGTACTCATATAAGATGTAGACATATCTGCAGTTGTTTATAAATCTCAAATGTTAACCATAATTATGAAGATGATAAGCATAATCCTAGTCAAGGCCATGAGTTGGGAATAACAATACTTGTCATTTGATGGGTGACTTTGAAGTTTAAAAAAAATGTATCAACTTACAATAATTGAAGGGCACTTTTTGACAAATCTTAAATGAATAGCCAAGATATATTGTCTTTTTCGTGTAGTCCCTACTTAAAATGTACAACTCATTATAAAGAACTAATGACAAGAAAATAATTAATTTGACCTACAAATTATTGGCTCTCATTTTTATTATGTTCAATATTGTACAGATTTATTAACATACACTCTTGTGACCAGACACTCACATACATATATTTATATATACAGAGTGTAAAATTAGTCCTGATACACCTGGCTAAATTTTAAACCCCTTGAGACAACAGTGAGAAACCTCCAATGTACCTATTATAATACATTTTATGATTTTATAATGGTTAAAAATTGTACCTCCCTTTTTAAAGGGAGGCTGAGAGGGCAACTTAATTTTTTAGGAGAAAGACAGTGTTTTATGTGGCGAAAAAAAGGCTATATGAGGGTATTAAAGCATCACTGATCGTGAATCTTTACAGGCCTCACTTTGTTGAGCTGAGTATACTCACTGTACCCTGTTTGTTTATCTTGTACTCATTATTAAATGTAAAAGAAAATGGTTTACTTATAGTAAGAAAAGTAATATACATAATTATGGTACTAGAAATAACGAATTCATTTATCCAGACTATGTTAGGCTAAGCAAATCTCAGCAGAGTTATAAATATCTTGGTGTAAAACTTTTTAATAGATTACTATTAATTGCAAGAACAGTAACTAATAAAAAGTTCAAATTAGGCATGAAAAATGGCTAAAAAATAAAGCATTGTATAGCATACAAGATTGTGGATTGGACAATGAGATTAATTTATATACAATAATTTTAAACTGTATTAAGTATTTTATGAGTCCCGTCTATAAAGGCCTAAGCTGACAATGTCTGTGACAACCAATAATTGTTCAATAATAATAATAATAATTAACAGTAAATAATAATAATAATAATAATTAATTATTATTATTTACTGAACAAATTAAAACTGTAGGCATATATAGTTTCTTTATAAAATTTTGAATAATGTCTAATTATAAAAAAAAAAAAAGTTTGTTGATTAGATCAATCTTGTTTATTTTAGTCCATTGCTATAGGTCTATTTTTACCAAAAAGAGAAAATAAGGGTTTCCCATTATTCCTGATTTGTGTGATTTTAAAAATTTCAAGTAGTGTTTCATTGTCTGTTAGGTCTGTTATAGGTTCTAAAACTTTAAAGGTCATGGGAAAGTTTTTGTTTCTTCTATACAATTGCCTAGAATTAATTACTGTAAATGTATCCTGTTATAACACTTGTGGGAAGTACACAAGTCAATAAATGATAAGTTATTGCTGGAGTAATTTTTATAAATGTACAGCAAAGTTGAAATTAGTAGATTATAGTAAAAGTATAAAGATTATCATCACTGTGCCCATAAAGTGATCTGGTTTTGAATAAATTGTACAAAAATAAAACATGAATAAAATTAAAAAACATATAAAAAGTTTTTTTGTTGTTTATATCCATTCTCCCCCGTGGGCAGCTCTACAAACGACAACCCAATATGCCTATACTCGACTTATAACACCTAGAATTTTAAATACCATTGCTTTTTGACTTCATTATATCAATTAAATGTTCCAAATCTTTTCACTGTAGTATTTTTTTTAAAATCATGAATAAAAGGTCAGGGATGAAAGGTCAATTGAGCATGTTGGGCCAACCTTTAGATCCACATCTCATCAAGGAAATTATAAGTCCATTAGCATAGTGAAGTGACTCCCAACTTGCTGAAAAATCAAATTTTCATTCTCGATATGGAAAAGAGCATATAGCTCCATCATGTCAAGGAGGTAGATAATTCCACTTACAGTGCGCTTGTAGCTAAGAAAAAGGGGCCAATAATACGACCGTAAACAAGAGCTCACCAAACATTGACTTTTGGGCTCACGCTCATGTTCAGTGATAACATGAAGGACTTTCATTTCCCCAAATTCGAACATTGTGGCAATGCACAATGTACATTGTGGTAAGTATGGAAAGAGTAGCCTCATTGCTAAACATAACTTGACTTAGAAAATTCTCATCAGATTTAATTTCGTCAAGAATTTCTTCAACAAAGTCATACTTTTTATGGTTATCTCCTGACTGAAAAGCATGCAATAACTGAAGTTAATACAAGGTGCTATCAGAAAGTTCCCGGACTGTACTCATCATGGGTTTTGGACGTGACTGTTCAAGTTGATGTACAAGTGTCTGATTACGTAATACCTAATGAGTCAGTGTGCTGAATTTTGGTGCATTTTTCCATGCATGGAAAGTGTCCAAAAATACTTTCCCTGAAGGCTATCAGCACATCCTGTTTTTTTCTTTTTCTGAATGTCTTCTACAGTGTCAAAACAGTGACCTTTCATGTGAATTTTCATTTTCGGGAATAGAGCAAAAAGTCACTGGGCTAAATCTGGTAAAGTATGAAGAGTGTGGGGTAAGGGCCATATTTTTATTTTGGTCAAATTTGTGTTTTCATTGAAGCAATTGTTGTGATGCCATGTTGTGATGCATTATGTTAGCCAGTTTCGGTCTTTCCACAATTTGGGTCGTTTTCATCACACATTTTCTCTCAGTTGTTTCTAAACATCATAATAAAAATCTGAGTTCACTGTAACACCAGCTGGTACGAACTCTCGATAGTCAATGCCTTTGATCTCAAAAAACACAATGAGGATGATTTTTGTTGCACTTCTGACCTGCCGTGCTTTTTTCAGTCTTGCCGTGGACTTTTCCACTGTGACGACTGCTGTTTTGATTCTTGATTATAGCCATAAAACCAGGTTTCATCACCAGTTATGACCCTGGAGATGAAAGTAGGCGCATTTTCAGACATTTCTCTAAGTTCACTCCACACATCAAAACAATGCTGTTTCTGATCCACAAACAAAAGCCGAGAAACGAATTTTGCAGCAACATGACACATGTCTAAATTTTCAATTAGAATTTTGGTAAATGTGTAGTGTACATCCCGTTGTGATTTAATATTGAAATTTAATGAAATCAGGCTATACATACCTCATTTTTAAACAATTATATCATCCTTTAGCTGGTAGGACCCTTTTCAAGTATCGAAATCCAATATTTCTGTCTAAAATAAGCAATTTAAAATTACAAAATCCTAGGCTTATGAGGATAAGGTATCTGTCTACATTACTTCATATGGCAATGATGGTGTATATATTGAGTGTCTCATCGCTCGATGTTTATGTTCATTCGCACAAATAGGCCTGGTTAGGTATATTATAATAAAACTAGGTCTAGTTTTTAGAACTAGGATCTAAAACTAGGTCTAGAGGCAGGTCCTGGTTATTATTTATACATACTGACCTGCCGAGACCTAGTTCACATGATTCTGAAATCATACAACGTAGTAATATTTACCTGTTAGAAGGCAGTAAATGCGGATACAGCTAAAGACACGCTATTCTATTACCTATGTTTAACTTATGAAACCTAGATGCATAGGCTCATTGTGTATTATGAAAATCAAATCCAAACTTGTAAATTGCTTATTATTGACAGAATTATTGGATTTTTATACTTGAAAAGAGTCCTCCCAGCTAAAGAATGATCCAATTGTTTCAAAATGAGCTATGTAAAACACCATGTGATTAAATTTTGATATTAAATCGTAACGAGATGTACACTAGACATTTACTAGAATTTCTTGGCGCAGCTTTCATAGCTTATGCTGATATTTTTAGACAAAACAAGGATTGTTTGACGACGGTCTTCGTAAATGAGTTGTCGAATTTTTTCAACATTTTCATCAGTTTTGCTTGTGGAAGATCGTTCTGAACGATAATTATCTTCAAGAGAAGTTCTGCTAGCCTTGAAACTAGCGTACCTCTCAAAAACCTGTGTTCTGTTTAGGAAATGTTCTTCAAAAGCTTTTCGAAGGATTGCAATAGTTCCAGTAGGTGATTCACTAACTTTAAAACAAAACTTGATGCAAGCTTGTTACTCGAATTTAACAGCCATCATAAAACACATAATTACAAAACACAATCATAGACCAAACACAACCCCTCACAATGCAACAAAACTCGGCACACTGACTCTTTAAGTGTAACGTAATAGGACGCTGGCATGCCGGCTTGTACACTCATGTCCAACAGCCGTGATGAGTACAGTCCGGAAACTTTCTGATAGGACCTCATAGCCTTTAAAGTTGAGCCGTTTTTTCCTCAACCTTGTGAACTGTTGGTTTTGGAACACCTAGTTCTCGAGGACACTTTTGAATAAATTTTTTTGGACTTCGTAAAAAGCTTTTTCTATGTTTTCAGTTTCATTGCTGATTGACCGTCTACTTGAACGTTTTTTATGTCATAAGCTACCAATTTGTTTCAACTGTTGTGTTCCGATCTACTAATGTTATGTTCGTATGAAGATTCTTCACATGAAATACATGCCAATATCATTTTGGACTAGAATTACAGAATTTAATTTTGTAAAATACAAACCACACTGAACTTTCTTCTGCACGCTTGTAGTGGTTATTTTTTAGATGAAACGGACCATATGATTAAATAGTAGTACAACAATGATTAACCAATTATGAATAAAACTAAATAACATCCTTTGAACAAAGAAAATGTTTTAATGTTTTATATTTCACTTGGTGAAATCTTGCATAAAAGATTAGTTACAATAAGAATTTTAATATTCAAAACGAAATATAATATATTTTTTATGGCCGTGAGCTGTGGTTGAGAAACTCTCACTAAAATAAGAGAACCCAGAAATTAACAACTTTCTCAAGCTGATTTGTTCCGAAATTGCTTTAATTTTTAGGGAGATTATTCATAAGGATAACAACAGCTTGGCTTGGCAGTTTTCTATATTTTTCCAAACCTTAACAATTTATGTTAGGGTAATTTAACAATTCTACGATTCCATAAAGTATACTTCCAATTCAGAAACATTATTTTAGGAGAATTATACATGAAGTTATTTCTTCAGGAGATTTAGGCTTAAGTCTTCAATTTTGTAATAAAAATTGTGCAAGTGAAAAGGCACTTAGGCCTATTGATTTGTTTAAATTGCACACAAAGCAGGCTTTAAGGCGATATATTTTTAACACAAGAATAGTCTCAAAACATTTTAATTTGCTAAAAATTAATAAGTTAAACAATTGTGTGACAAAATCCTCATAATAATGGTTCTGTGATCAGTAAACTTCGCTTCACATTGGAAGCGTAAACGATCTGACTAGTGTTTGTATTTTAGTCCATTTAATTGATGCATATATGCAAGATACTTGATAGGTTGTAATTCATATAAATGAAAAAACACACACAAATTATAGATGTTGTAGGCTGCTTAAGTTAGCGATGGGTTATTCGAATAGAAAAGTATTCGAATAATTCTAATGAATACTTCTTTCTTCCAAGCTGCTACGCTCCAACAACTTATGCACATACAGAATCAATTTCTATTCGTAGCGTTACTCACGAATACTTTATCTAAATAGTGAATAGTTTTTAGCACTATTCAGTAGATTACTACTCATTAGAGAGATCACGCTTAAGTAGTTTTAGGTTATTTGAATATTTGATCACTATTCATTCATCATTTCGTTTATATTTAAAAGACAAACACTTTCATAGTACTAATACTAATATAATTCAGTCACTTAAAACTTTTTAATTATAATTGTTCTTTTTTGTGGTCACAACATTCCTGGTCTATTGCTAATGAAATATATAATTTTAAAATATTATGTTCATTTTACAAATAAAAATAAAAAAAGCTAATGATAAATGGATATTTATTCATAGTCACTAATTTTCATTTAAAACTTGGAGTTCTTAGTAAAATTATAAAATAAATTAAAATTTTCAAAATGACTAAATAAATTGGCGCCTTTATTTATTCCGATCTTGTCTTATTATACAGAAAATTATTCAAAATTATTCAAAAGTTTTAAATGAATATTTATTCTAAGAAGTATTCAATAGTTCCAACACTAGCTTTAGTATAATAAAACTTTGATACAATATGTGTACACTTTTTCCACTAGCTGTCTAGATATTATATTTGTAAAACAAAACAAAAAGCATGCCAAACTAAGAAGCGTACAGTATACAATGCAAATTTTACGTTGTCCTTAGAAATACTAGTATTAAATTTCAAATTAAAATTGTTTTAAACCTAGATCAAATTATTACAAATCTTAATTTATTCAGTTTTATAAATAAAGGATTTACTTTTTTTTCTTTTATAAATGGTTTTTTCAGTTTTATGTGATTATTAGTAAAGGTTCATTATGTATAGATTAAGCTATATTAAAGCATGGTTTCATAATATCCATTAAAACCTTCTGTTGCATGTTTTATAGTGATACAGATCCAAGGTAAATTATTTATCTCTTTATTTTGATTAATTGTTTATCAGGAGGTTAACAATAAGGTTAAAAGGTTGAAACAAATTGATAAAAAGTTGAAATTCAACATAAAATATTAATAATATAAATATTGAGCTTGACTTATGAGATGTTTTAAAATTAAAATAGTTATAGTCTGATTATTGTAGCTCACGCATCACTGAAGATGGCAACGTTGTCGTTGAAACGCGTTTGATTTAATAAACATAGGCCTATTTGTGAGAAATTGTGTTCATGTTCTATTTTAATTTTAATATGTTTGATACAAATTCGATTTACAGTGGTGCAAATGAATATTTACACTCCATTTCTATAATAAGTTTCTAGACAATTTTTTTAATACTAAAGAAACAAATGATTATTTTCAGATAAGTATTTTATTTTTTCATTCCTGTAATAGGTTTCTAGATAAAGCATTTTTTTGATACAAAAAACATGATTATTTACATATAATAAGCATTTTACTTGTACTTTTCTATCTGTAGTAAACTTTTAGATAAAGTCCTTTTTTGATAGCAAAAAGCAATCAGTTCAGAAATTTATAAACTGCCTACCCTATAAATCTCCTTAGGACCAAAAGAGTGTTTTACAAAATGTTGTATCTGTCAATAGACTACCTCCAGACAATAATATAATATTGGTTGATACAATCTTTTCTTTTCTTCCTGCTTGGATTCTTCATATTTGTGAATTTTCAAGATGTGTCTATTAAATAACGAGACTGATATAATAAATTACCTTTTTATATCTGTTGCAATGCTTGTGCTCTTCATTATTCCTCATTCACAAATCTCGATCCAGTCATGTTTTCCACTAGTCAAAGAGATACAGTAGATCGCTTTCTGTCTGATGGTTTAACATGTTTAGTAGTTTTCTTCTTTACTGTATCAAATGTCTCACATCCGTTTTTCTAAGCTCTGACGATGCTGCGTTGATGGTCCGTTGCCGTAAGAACTCTGTGCACACATGCTCTTAAACGTAACTCACTAATCAGTGCATATTCAGATTCCGATGATAGATATCAATCTAAGAAGGCGTGAGGCATATGCTTATTACCTTATGTACAAATTGACTTAAAGCTACAAAACCTAATTTTTATAAACTATAAGATTCAAAAAATGTATTTTAAGGGGAAAAAATTAAAGTTTTCGAGAAACTATCAGATAAAATATAAGATTTAAAAAAATAACTGGTCTTATGTGAAATTACAAATGGATGGAAGAATCCTTTCAAAAAAATCTGTCTGCATCAGGTTCTAAAACTAAAGTAGCTATTGGAGCTTTAATAAAGTCGATCAAAGAGGACTCTAAATCACGTTTACGCTTCCCTGAACAATGCTGATCATAGCGTTGCGGTTGTTCGTCTTCATTTGGCTGTGTTAGATTTTGTTGTACATCGATTCCTCCAGATCCTCTCCGTCAACGTTGTTATCTAAGCTGGGTTTGAGATGTAGTGGCACCAGCAGTTTTTAGAAATAATAACTACTTAGTGTAAATGTACCGTTATAATACAATTATTACTAAAAAAAATAAATAACAATTAACAATTTTTGAAATATATATAAACTGTTTGTGATATTAAATAATAATAGTAAAAGGTTATAATTTAAAAAGGTCTCTTATGAAACACGTAGTCTATGTAATAACACTTTGATGTTAATGTAATTTTTTTCTATTTCCAAATTTGTGATAATATTTTAATTATCAACATTAAGTATCATTTTTTTTTAATACATCTATGAATTATGCATAACAAAAGTTGAAATGAAATAAAGAAAAGTACTTACCATTTGTCGCAAACAACGGATGTGTGTACCGCTCAATAGTCTTCAAGGTACTGTGGGAACGGACTTGCTTGCAAAACCGTAAACAAAGTGCAAACAACGTCGATGAAGGTATGTGAGTACCGCCCCATCTAATATAATATACTCCTCACTGGAGTTTCGATGATGTAGTTTATAAAAACGGATGTGAGTACTGGGCCTAAACATGTTTCTATAAGCGCAGATTTCACTTTATGGGAAAGAAGAAAACTCTTATGGTGCTAAATCTGGCGAATATGGAGGATATTGCAGTGAAATAATGTGTTGCTCGGCTGACTTCTTCTCTCAGGTTTGTCAAAACTTCCATAGAATAATGCTGGTTCATTCTTGTGGATTCCCATTTCCCCAAAATTACACTCTTAACATAAAAGACACAATGAGAACGTCTTTGAATTTGGACTTACTTTTTATGAGCTTTTTTCATTCTCGGCGATGACAGTGTTTTCCAGCGTATTATCTGTCGTTTCATTTTGGGATCATACTGGATGATCCAGGTTTCAACTTAAAGTTGGGGTCGGCATCAAGTTTCTACAGCTTGTCAATACAAATTTTCTTGCAGCTTTCTTTTTACTGTGATGTGATAACTAATTAATTACAATTTTGGCATAGACTTTTTTCACGTTAAGTTACTCATGAAAAAAATCTTTACACAGTGACTTTGTGGCTTCATAGCTTCAGCTATAATTCAGACACTGAGTTGGGAGTCTTCTCGAACAATCTGGCTAATTTTCTCTACATTTTCTTTGGTTTTTGAAGTAGAAGGTCGTCCAAGATATTAATCGTCTACTACGTTCTGACACCCTTCTTTGATTTTGTGGTCTATTCAAACACACGTGCATTGAATGTTCAGTCTTCCTCATTAGCCTTAGTAACCATTTGAAACCATTTCATTAGTGTTTTGTTCAATTTTACTAAAAATTTCAAATTTATACTTTGCTGAATATTTAAAATTCCCATTATTCTGGCACACAACTACATTAAACGATGGCTCACAATCAACTGAACGGCCGAGAGTGTTGATGTTTGTCATGTAGGTTCAGTCATGTCAACAATCAGTTCTCACTGCTTATAAAATAAAGAAACACCTCTTATATGTGTCTTTCCTAACTACATCATATACCGTAACGATTTGACATGTTTCAGATAGATCCTTTCTACAAAAGGAGATCATCCTATTTTGATCAGTTTTTCAAACTTTATCTTATATCTACTAGTAGTATAGAAATGTATCAAACAATAATATGTTAAATCTAGAGAAACCAGATATAAATATATAATAGAGTTGTAGTTGAGAAATAATCTATATTAAAAAATCCATAAAAGAGAAAAGAGGTGTGTCTGTTTCTTCCAGAGGTTTTTATAGTATAGGCCTACTTCTGGGTGACATAGACCTATTTCACCCCACTCCATAGGTCAAAGACATATAACAATAACTTGACAAAGGGCCAGCCCAAGCCTCTATCTTACTGGCCAACTGATCTGTGGAGTGGGAGGGATTTTTAGCTTGCACTCAGGTTATTATAGTTTTAGGTTTAATTTATTTCAATAGTAGATATGTAAGTTTAGATTTAGTTTATAAGCAAGACCCTCCGATGATGATAACCATGTTATCGAAATGTACATCAGGACATTTAGTGGAAATAATTAATAAAGAACAATTAATCAAATAATTGTGTTTTATTTTAAAGTTTCTAGTGATTGTGGTTAGGGGCAAATTCGAATCATTATTGTGAATTTCACCACAGTGCTCAACAAGATTGTAATTTTTTTTTTGTTTATATGATTTCGATTGTATTCCTTTAGTAGTAAAACAAAATGCTGAATTAAACATGTTTTCAGTTAAAAGGTGTTTTAATTAATTATATAAATAGTAAAAAAGAGAAAAACTAAAGTAAAATCGAACAAAGTACTATAACATGCACTAATATTTTAATTAAAACGGATTAGAATTCAAATGTTTTTAACCTTCAGATATTACATACTAATACCTTTTGTAAATATAGGGTTACATTCTAGTTAAGAATATAATTAAAACACACCTTTATTTGCATCATTGAAATCTCGATGTCTTAAACAAACAGACAGATGTTGTGTTCATCTGATGAAATCCTCTTTTATAATCGGTTTATTCTTGAATTGTTTTTTAATTTACAATTATTTATGAGATAAATTATATGCTTTCAACATTTTACTTTGCATACAGAATTTTATTACAAAATTTTCAGCCCTTATCTAAATATCTAACTGAATATATGAATCCCTTCATTTTTATTTCAATCAAATTTTGGTGGTTTATAAAAATCAACAAAGTGTAACAGAAAATAAAAATTTATATGCAGTTTGGAAACAAATTGGTATTGAATCTTAAAAGCTGTTAAAAAAAAAAAAAATGTTAATTTAATTTATAATAAAGAGTATGAATTAATTGTGTATGGCTTGTGTATTACTTATTTATCGCGCTTGCCTATATTTCAATATATTTACAAATATTTTTATATTACAGAAAAATCCTGTAAAAACCAGAGCTCAAGTTGATGCTGTGTTTTTTGCTCAGTTAAGAAAAATCCTTAGTATTTGTATAAAAGGATTATTCACTCCTGAAAGTGGGTTTCTGGTTCTTGTAGCTGGATCTTTAGTCGCCCGATCTCTCTGTGATATATGGATGATCCAGAACCATACAGCAACTGAAAAGTAAGTCAATGAACTAAATAAATTAAATTAATGTTTATTTTTGTTTTAATCATAACCTTCCTTATTACTATTACAACAACCATTATTCCATTTAATCAAAATTGATCAGCAAAACACAAAAATCTTTGTAGGCCGTATTTAATTTTAATTAAATTTTTATATGAGATCCAATTTCACACATCAGTTTGATTTAGTTATCAGTAAATTTTATTTTTATGCAAAGAATGTTTGTATAAAATTAGCTAGTTCCTGATCAGAAAGCTTAAATACTGAAGTCTGAAGAACTGTTTATCTGCTTGAATTAAAAATTCTAATAATTAGGTGGTAGTGATAAGTATTAAAACTTCTCCCATTGGTTTAAATATTTAAATAATATTAATGTTGGAATATTGTTGTAATCATGAAGTCACATATTTTATGGAAGCTGACATATGTTTCAAATTTCGAGCCTACATATTAATTAAATCACATGTTTACATTTTAAACCATTACAAATGTTTATTACTTTTAACTACTTTTTTAATTTCTCCTTTTAATAGTAGAAATAGTAATTTTAATAAAAAAATTAACAACTTAACAAATTTTAGGGTAGACCTAAATAAAATAGTAATAGATGGTTTAAGATGTAGAGAATAAATTTTAATACAAATCCTGATATGCTAACAGACAAACTTGAATGCTGAATTATATTGAAAAAACTAAAAATTTAAGCCTACAAAGTAAATTATTTGCATAATTAATAAGTACCGTACTGTACAATCTGTGATTTATTTGAATTATTGGTCAACTAATTTGAATCAAGTAAATGGAACTAGGGAAAGGCTTAATTTTGTTAAACTTTAACAAAACAAGGAAATGATGTTGACTTGCTACAGTACAATTGTATTGTTTTAGCTTTCTCCAATTAATAGGCTTTTAGACTTAATACATGCAGGAAGAACACAATTAGCAAAAGATCATATAACATCTTTACTTGAGTTGGAATTACTTTTTTAATTATTTCAAAGTTGGCTATTATACAACATGTTTTCATAATGACAATTTGTCATAGGAATATTATGAAAAACAATCTTCTGGGATCTCAGTAACATGTTATATGTTAAGATTGAAATTTATGTTAGCAATAATTAAATAGATTAAATTGTTCTGTGACTCTAATTGATTTTGGTGAAATTTGAACATAACACAAAACAATGTGACAAATTAAAAATAAAATAAACTTATGGTTTAAGAGTAAAAAGAAAACATACCTTTTGGTTATCATCGTCTTATAAAGAAAACATTGAAGGTTGAAAGTAGTTGTACAAATGTAGATTAGTAATAATAATATTACTTATTTATTCCATTATCTTTCAGAAGAAACAAAAAAGTACAAAACATTTCCATTTAATAAATAAAATACTTGTATTAAAGAATAAAATTCCTGCTTGAAACCTAATCTTAAATCAAATAAAATTATATGGTAGGCCTAATTATAACTACATAAAAAAAATATATATATATATATAAATAAAAAATGTTCTACATTACATCAAACGTTAGTACAAACTAGCTTTATCCTTATTAAAAAAGAGAGAGAGAATAAAGAAAATGGAATTGGTACCTACCTCAGAAGCGAACCTGTAGTATACAGACAGATGAGAGTTACTAGTTTACTATTTTCAAAATAAAATGCTCTGGACAAAACAAAATTCAATGTATCTAGTATAAGTGCTCCAAATATATTGATTTTGTGCTCAAAAAACCAAAACAGAACGAACGATACAAAACTGATAAACTTTAGTACTAAAATATAAAACAATTATATTTCAAGTAGTCAGTATCGTTTATTGTAAAAATCCTAGATTGAAAATATTTTCAAATTAAAAAAAAAAAAATTTTTTAAACTTACAGTTGTTGGTCAGATTCTAGGTTTTTTCTATACTGTTGAAACGTTATCTATTAATTTCGTATACACACAAATGATGATAAATATCTGATTAAGCTATATCAATAATAGATAAGTTTATAATTTATTTATAAGCATAATAATAAGTTTTTATTTATGAAAGAAGTATTTCCCAAACCACAATTAAAACACTAACAGAATTAATATTAGCAAGTTTATTAAACCCAAGTACATTTTGTAACGTAGCTACCATCCTTAGAGGGATATAATCCAATACTCCCTAGTTAATGTTTTGTTTGGGTATTACTTCTTTCACATCATTATTAACCACAAGGTTCATTGGATATTGTAGGTTTATTATATTCTTATTGTTTGCCCACAAATCCTAATTTCAATCTCAAATTTGAATAAATTATTGTAACTATCGCCATTTCAAAAGGGAGAACATTGGTGAGGTTAAGTACTTATTTACGAACTCATAACTCAGTTCGGAATGTCCTAAGAAAATTGTTTTGTTTGTTCCTCACTATTATTTCCGTGCAGGAATTCTGTCTAATTGTGAAGTAAATATGAAATATACTTGTTTTCCTTATATACCCACTATTTATTACCCAAGTTATTTTGTTTAATCCAAACAACTGTGTGACCTAATCTCTCCCAATTAACAAGGTTATATTGTGTAGATGTTAATAATTATTATTGGAGTCAACATTCTTATTGTGGCTAGTAATTGTTTTTTACACAGGTTGGTTAGTAGAAATGGCTTTCTGAAATAACTGAAGCACCAATATTTTGAGCGACCTTTTAAACACTTATTAAAAATCATGTAACTTATTATGTAGTTTCAACTTAATTTAGTGCCGTTTTCTTTTGTTATTTCACTCGGTACATGCAGACAATTATGATGTTTCATAAAGTTTTCTAAATTTTCACAGAGTCACCTTATAACCAAATGATTCGTTATATTGAACGAATTTATTAAATACACATATGTGCGATTTTTTCCCCTTACTTTTTTGCATCTCTAGGCCTGGTGTCGAGATTTAAATTCAATTAATTTATTTCAGCCTTGGAAAAATTGCAATTTGTATGACCACAATAATAAGTGTACACCCAAGTACTGATAATAATAAATTAATTAAAAATAGAGTAAAGAAATTATTGATAATTTAAAACAAATTTACTATCAAATACATAAAGAACATGATAATAGATTTTTAATTTGGCATTTGTAATGCTACAAATGTCTAGGTATTTAAAAACTAGACTGCACTGAAATTGTGCAATACAATTTATGAATTCCATACATGGCTACTGAACTTACTGAAATTAGACTGTTAATTTGTTAATAAATGTACACCAACATGATACTTCCTGTAAAATTTAGTCTTTGAAGCTGATACTAAAGTTTGGTCCTCTGTTGTTATAATGACAACCTTTGTTATATGTGGTCTAATTATATAAAATGCCCTATAAATGTATATAGCCTTACAATCTTCATGTCTTTTAAACCAGTCATAACCCTAACTTTTCTTTTTTGTAAATGTAAGACACTTTGTATTTTTCGACTTGAAGAGTCATCCCACATGACCACTCCATATTTTAGATGTTTCCATAATAGGACATAAGAAATGTGCGTCCATTCCTATCACCAGACCTAAAAATTTACTATTTTTAATGGTATCATCACTCAGCATAATTGTTAGTGTTAACTGATGCACATTTTATTTCCAGCTATTACACATAGCAATAGTTTTGTCTGGATTTATTAACAAGTTATTTCTATAGAAGTAATGATTTGTTTTGTTCTCATTTATAAATACATTTTGCTCTAGTAATAATGTGGATTCAACCTAAACAGTAAAATCTTAGATCTTTAATAGATTAGGCTCTAATTTGTTTTCTATAATGTTGTAGTCATTAGTAGACATGAAAAATTTAATAATCATAATAAACTATTTGGTGGAATCTTCCATAAAAACTAAACACACACAGTTATATTTTCCTAAGGTAATCCGTAATAAGATGTCATGGGAAAATTCCAAACATCCGAAGATGGAATGGTTACACCATTAGAGATGATATTTTAAATTATGAATTCACAAATAGAAAATTTTGGTTTAGAGAGTAAGTGGGAGGGTTTTAATAAAATGTAATCTGCGATAGAACAACTAAGTATTTTATTTTCTTACATATGCGAAGTATAAAAAAAGTGTCATAGATTAACAAATTGAAGTTAAATTTTTCATGAAATTTTAAGGAAGTCATTTTTGGAATGTTGTCCATTTTTCATTCGAACAGTGGGTGTCTACTCGATTATGATTAAATTTGGTATATGAGTATATTTTGGCTGTACCATCGGGCATTAGCAAATTTTTTGTTAAGAACTTAAAATTTGGATGTAGTTTCCTCCTTTTGGAACAAAGTTTCAATTTTCTCATAATTTTGATTAAATTTTACAAAACTATACCCTTTAAGGAGACAAATAAACCATAACATCACCATATTCTCAAAAATGCTAATGTTATCGTTAAAAAAAGTAAAAGTGAACTATAGAAGATAACTCAAATTTGATAAAATTGTGAAATATGTGGGTTTATAATACAAACAAATGTTCTTAACCACAAAATAATAGAAACTTATTATTTTCCATTAGTAAATTGCAAAAATGATCCTTCACCTTGTTTTTTTTTTTTTTAAATCACTCCTAAACGGTAATTTTATTTTATAGTTTCATACATGGGTTTGTATAATACATTTTAACATTTGATAAAAGTTTCTTAGAGATTTCTGTTGTTGATTTTGAAATATATGACCTAAGACATAAAGACATAATATATGAAGGCAACCATGACTTATTTACTTTTTTTGAGAAATCATTTATGAACTGACATTTGTAAAACTTGAACACAAGATTTCACAAATAGTAGTTATTATTTATAAAACATGTTTCAGCGATAAAGACACCATCTATGATACAAGCTAGAAATATTAAACTTATATTGTTGTTTGAATAAATAAACATACTATTTGAGAGAATTTGTCAAGTTTTATTCTGTCATCAATAATTTTATTATTATTAAGAAATATATATTTGTTTTTACTGTATTAAAAGAAAAACTGATTATATTCTATAAATAATTATGCTTTTAGAATTATGTAAATATTTCACTTTGTTTGTGTTGAAAGGCTGTGTAAAGTTTTTTGTTTACATTACAGTGCAATCGTTTTAATGGACAAAGTTCGCTTCCAGAAACACCTCCTGGATTTCCTAATAGCAATGCCAGTAGTGAGTATGCAATCAACTTTTCAAACCTGTTTTGAAGTATTCAAAACTGGTTCCACCTCTATTACGCAGTTAATTTAGACTTTCCATTTCTGGACCACGACAGTAATATCTTATTATGTCAGACGCATCATTATAACTTGTCATTATAAATTACAAAATATATTAACTTTAATGTAATAGCAGATATTTCTTGTTGAAACTCCATATTCAAGGATAGAATAAAGCAAAAGCTACAACAAGCAAATTTCTCTATTGTATTTCAGTTTCCTGTTACTTATATTTAATTAGTTGTCTATACCTGTAAATTATCAGTTGCCCGATGATGCCGCAAGGCAAAACAATTGTAGCTCATTTATATTATTAAAATATTTGAAACTTTAAGCTTTTGCTTTATTTTATCCTACAAAATATATTATTCAGATTAAAATTCAATTTATTTTGTTTTCTTATGTTATAAAATATGGTCTTAATTTATATTTATAGATAATATTTCTTTAACTATAATTTTAAAGCCTGCTATATTGTCGAGTAGGCTTCTAATATTTTTTGATTTAATATCTCCTCCATATTTTTAGTTTGAGTAAACGAACAATAAGATTTCAGTTTATTGATTTGTTATATTGATTACAAGTTTGATACAAAATTCAGTTCTATGTTTTTTCCTTGATTTTATGAACTGGAAATTTATAGATATTTTGTAATTTTAATTACATTTTTAATCATTACACTTTTTTTCCCTAATAATAGTATATACAAAGATGAAGCAAACACAAAATTAATGGTGAAGTTTTTTTTTTAGAAGTTTTCTATAATTCCAAAAGAAGTATGTATTCCAATATTCTAATTAAATTTTTTTAAATCTTAAAGTATCATAACAGGTCTATTTAATAAAACACATGTAAAACCATGGGTACTTCTTTGAATGTTGTAGTTTGTATACATACTGTATTTTGAATTTTCAACAAAGGTAAAATTTATATTATACATAATTATCACTTAGCAAGTTGGTTTGTTTTTTCATTGGTAATAAAACAAGTAACCGGTTTCTCTACATAATAATGTCATTGTCAAGCTGATGTAGAATCAAGTTTCTAAAATTGGTAGTTGTGTACAAACTGGTACAAATGCCAAATGCTGAATACATTTTTGGTATTTATTGCACACTTTTACCTTCTCACTCTCAATATAGAAAGTATTGTGAAAGAATTTTTTTTTAACAATCTGTATGTTAAATTCTCTTTGAAACTGTTTGTTGAGAATTAATATCCAGATGTTTTTCAACTCCTTAATCCATGTAAAATATAATCTCTGTAAACAAAATTTGGGGGGTTGCTGTTACAAAAAAAAGAAGAATTTTCTCAAAAACATCTCCAACATTTTTGATAATTTTTTTTCTTTAATGGATGCAATAATCTCTAAAATAAAAGTTATTATTCATCATCTTTCAAAAAATACTGGTTTGAGAGATCTTTACCTAAAAACCCACCAATTTATCATTAAAAAGTGTACAATCTCAAAATCGACTCTACCATTTTCATTGTTTTTTTTGTAATCAAAAATTATTAATTCAAACCAATGTATCACAATTTAATTAATACTACACTTCAGTACTAATTGACAAAATCGAAAAATAAACTTGACGACAAATTTTTTAAACTCGATTATTTGGATCAGTTGTGAGATACGTTTAGCTGTGTTTTCAAAATAGCCATACTAAGTGGAGAATATATTTTAATTAATAATCAACATGGATTAATTAAGTACAGGTTTTAATTAAGAAATGAAGCACTTTTCCACACCATTAAGTCTTCAATAAGTTTTATTCAAATTATGAACATAGTAGATAGAAAAAAACAGGAACACAACATCTCACAAAAATTATGTTTACTTAATCAAACATGTTTCAATGACAAAGTCGCCATCCTCAGTGTTACATGAGGTACCTACAATAACTAATTAAACATAATTTTTGTGAGATCTTGTGTTCGAGTTTTTTTCTATCTAATATTATCTCACAGTTCAAACTCAATATTTATTTATATATTTATGTGAACATAGTAATAAGGACAAGTTTCATTTCATTTTGTTTTTAATATAATAACCAGTTTTGAAACATTTTGTAAACTTATATTGTTCTCATCTTTAAGAAAATGATAACTGCATTTTATTTGTGAAAATTTTATTAATATATTTATATTTTAATATTTCTTTTGTTTATTTACTTGCCCAAAATAATATAAGTACCTATAAATATCCTTGAACAAACAAGAGTTAAGATGTTATTTAAATTTGCCAGTACAGTACTTAATTATATAATATTGTAATGTTTAATACATTTTATTTTTTATTTTCAGATATCACTGGTCAACAATGTGTTAAAGGTAAATATGCAATTAACGGTACATAAAACTCAGCTCTTATATAAAATAAGGGCTCATTTTTGGTGTCCAAATTACTTTTTTCAAAAAATTTCTAAGTCAGCATATTATTTAAGAAAAAAGAAGGGTATCTTCCAGAAGTACTTTGCTGCGAGTGACAGTTTGTAAATTTTGATGGATCAGTCATTCAGTATTGCATGAGGGAGTTTTAAATGCTGTTCATACTCAATTATGTAACATTAACTTGTCCTTTATATATTATGGATATGTAAGCAAATCAAGGTACATGTTATTGATCTCCACAAGCTTGCCTAATTTATTATCTATAATACACTTTCAACATCACCTGCATTAATCCATAATCCTTTTCTGATTGAGCGAATAGGCCATCCTGGGTTATCCATGTGCTAGATGAAAATAAGATAGGAGACCATTGCAACTATTTTATTATTATTATCCAGGTTGTGAACCTGCAGTAAGGATCACTGCAACCAACGTGAGGTCATCTGTACCCAATGAACCAGGCAGCAGTTCTCATCAAACGTGCTATTTTAGTGAAGCACAGAAGGTGCTATTTTAGTCTCAAAAATCTTCCCTTTCGTATATAGTTATGTCAGGATAACCTTCATCTAAGTATTGCTGTCTCAGCAATACCAGAGCATTTCACTTACAGAGAATGCAAAAGGATAACTCCATATTCTCCCCCACACCTATAACAGCACAGATCAACAACAAATCCCATAAGATGAAGATGTTTTTGAGGATGTTATACCCAGTCAGAAGCCCAACCACCAACTTCACTTCTGGTATACCAAGACGCACCTGTTTTTTGCTAAGATGTCTATCTAGGCCGTCAAAAATCATGTACTCATCATCGACCACTCACAATTGCTCTCCATCTGCAAGAGTGTCAGATTGAACATCATTCTTTTCCATAACTTCTTCAGGTACCAATAACAAATATTGGAGTGAGGGCACCTCTTTTTGACACTCATTCCTCTTTATCCCCTACTTATCCTGGGATACAATTGAGTATCACCTGTCTCGAAGACAACGTTGATTGTTGTATCATGTTTAATATTATTGTACACCTGGTATTCAATGTGTAATTTTCGACAGCAGAAGGAATAAATCAATAAATAAAACAGAAGAACTGATAAAGTAGTGACTAGCACTCCCAGATCAGCTTCAATTTTTGGGAGCGATTATTGCTTTAATAGCTGTCTGGCTGTTATAAGGTTAAGCGAAAGTCATATACATTTTTAGTATGATATAATTATATTTCAGAATTGACAATAAAATTCTGTGGTTCACTCGATATTAGAGAGCAATCTCTAATGACTCGTGGTTAGTCACATTTTGTAAGTCATTGTAAGGTGTAATATGAAATTTCCATTAAAACTGGTTCAGGAATAGAATTCATTTTTCATGATATAACTGTTCTCATGATATAACTGTTTAAGTCGAAATTGCATCTTGATTCGGTACTTCTTGTGAACTTTGTGTGACCAATTCACATTGTAGTCTCCAACATGCCATACATACAGTCATGACACACTGTTATGCTCTCTTCAGGCGCTGAGGTCATCAGGTTGGCTTGAAGCTGAAAAGTTTAAATTTAGACCAGCATATAAAGAAATTAATTTTATAATTCAAGATTTGGTTCATTGATTTGTTAAAAAATTAGAAACAATTTTAGCTGTATGGAATTTTTAATAATTTACTAGGATAACATACTGAATCCTAAACATTATTAAAATATAATTTACATAACACTAAATTCTGACGATGGTTTATACATGATATACTCGTATTCCTATACTAGTTCGGTCTCATGGCCTCTCAGAACAAAACAGCTTCCAACAAACATAGAACTGCTGAGTCAATGGTTTATAGCTATAGGTTGACTTGTGAAAAATAAAGTGGCTATTAGTAAAGTTATAAAAATAGTTATGTAAAGTCCAGCTTATGGCTGCCCTACCTCTTCTCTTTTTGCTGTGCAATGTTGCCACATTATCACCATTACTCTAAGATAATCCAATCTCCTTCATATTTATTATTTTTCAAAACATCTGATTTTCAGTAATGTTTTTGTCACATTGTTTAATGGGTTATTGACACTAAAATTTTGTATTTGTTTTTATTTTTATATAGCTGTGTGTTCAAATTTATTTAAATATGTTATATAAATATATGACAATGCTTGATGAATCAGCACAGGACAATTTTCATTATTTAAATTATGGATTTTTATGTTCACATCTTACTTTAATGTGTTCAGTAAACTACAACAACAATGTAATTATATTGTACGACACCTTCAATGTTAATTTACATTCTTTACCACCGAGGAAGACTGTAATCCATTATTCTAGGTTAATTTAGGACAAGTTTACTACTACTTTCATTTATTATTGATAATCACCCAATAAGTGAATCATAACCTTCAACATAATTTGATAACAATTTATTATGTTAATTTGTAGCTTGTCAACTACATTATTATAATAGAATCAACAAGCAATTCTGTATGTTTTTTTAAAAATTTTGTCTTGAAAACAGCCAAAGGATTTTGTTTAAATAAAACCATTGCTTTTGAATGTGGGAAAAGAATTTAGTTAGCTCATGACTTTGGCTAAACTCATTTTAGGAGAACATTTCATATTAAATTATGTTATTAATGTTCTAATAATTTTCTTCTCTCAACTATACGTTGTCTTTATTTACAATAACAAGTAATTCGTGTGTGTTTGTAAACTTTACCTTGTAATTGGTCTCAGAATTTTGTATTAGAATCTGCTTTTTGGCAAGAATAAGTAATTTAGCTTGGTTCCGACTGAAAAAACTCATTTAAAAAGGGATTAAATAATCAAATTTGTTTAAACAAAACTAATAATCTCGCAGTAATTAAATAAATTTAAAGAGACATTTACAACTTGAATAAAAAAAATTTATGTAGCAGTATGGGTACTATATGAATGTTTGTTTAATGAGTGATTTTGAATTCTTTCACAAATAGAGGTAGTTAATAAATAATTTTATCATTGAACACTTCCATTCATTATGATTATTTGATAGTTTTATTTTATTTCTCTTTCAGTGGGGAATAGGAGAACTAAAACTTAGATTACGAACTCGGCTGACACATCACTTGTATGATGAATATCTCAGGTAAGTTCTGATTTCCTTCAACGGATGATTATTAATTAGCATAACTTTCTGTTGCATAACTCCATAAATAGATAAAATATTCAGTTCAGATTTGGTATAAGCATTTTGTATATTACATTTTACAAGTGTACCAAAAGCAATACTTTATTTTTATAATTTTCAAAATGGTTTAAAACTTTTAATGTTGAATATCTCCTAAACCATTAACTTTACAAAAAATGTAAATGGCCGCCATTTTGAAAATTATAAAAATGAAGTCTTTATGTTTGGTGCACATGTAAAACTTAACATACAAAATGGTTATACCAAATCTAAACTCAATATCTTATCTATTTCTATAGTATTACGCTTTTTTGCAAAAGAATAAAATGGCAAATAGTCGGATTATGAAGCAAAATTCAACTATATGTTATTTGATATCATATTTATAATCCGAAAATGAATACCCAGTTCACTTTTTTCGGTATATCCTGTATATTTAATTTCTTAAACGTTATTTTTGTTTCAAAATTGTGATACAATGGGTGAACCTACAAGCATTTTCAGTCCCCCGTTTTAAAGATTTCTACACTGTGGAGTTGAGAATAATATTTACTATAATAGAATAGAAAAATATATACAAGTTCTTTGAAAATAAGTTTGTTTTTAAGTTCTATAAAACTGCCATTTAAAGTATGTAGAGAGTACTTTAATATCATGTAGCCATTAATATCTAAAGTGTTAATATAGTGATTAGTTTAACACTATTAGTTGAATTACCATGTGATTTTTCTAATCATCTGTATATTATTAATTTTGGAATATGTTTACACCATTTTTCAAAAAGAATACGCAGAACTTTTACACAGTGCCAGCTAGAGTCGATAGTTTTGTTTCATATTAAAAACACTGAATAATTGGAAACGAGTCCCAAATTGGGGAGTCGTCATCATTTATGTATATAAAAATAATACACGATGTTGATAAACCCCAACAAAGAAATGTTTAATATTTTTTGTTGTGGTTTTTTTTTTTGACAGATAATAAATTAAATAATGCAGACTGTAAAACAATGCAGAAAATTTTCACACAATCATATACAAAAGGAAATAGTACCCAATCATAATGTAAATAATTACATCATAGGGTTTATCTATATTTCGAATCTAAACTTTGCACCACATCTGGACATACTCAGTGATTCTAACAAAACCTTAAAAGCATGGATTTGAAGAGATCAATCTGGTATTAACATTAACACTATTTCAATGATTGCAGTCTGTTTTCCTCCAATGAATTATATACATTTTTTACAATTTAAATAATGTTGTACAAGTTTATTCCATAAGTGTGATAAGATATGAAACTTTTGTATGGGTTTTTCATGTATTTTTGCCATCTGCTTGTAATTAGTTATTATTTTATTAATAAATAATAGTGATAAAACTAGAAGAGGTATTACGTTTTATTATTTGAATAATATATTTGTTTAGTTATAATAAAATTAGTGAAACATATAATTAATTAACTTATGATTGGGGAAAAAAACAAATACCAGGTATTTAAAAAGAATAGTGAGGATTTATTTTTTTTACTATACCTCTTAGATGGAGTGTACATTTGTATGAGTCAACATTTGAATGAAAAGATAAAGATGCCAGTTTTAGTTATATGCATGCTCCTAAAACTTGTAACCTATTCCTTCCTCTTGAAAGCACTTGTAACAAAGATGACAACTCCCGAACAGAAAGCCTTCTGTGTTTTGCGATTTACAAAGAGTGAATTTGTAATTACCATTCAACGTGCTTTCCGTATTAAATTCAGTTGTGATCCCCAAGAGATAAGAGAAACAGTAGTTGGGTATCATTAATTTGAAAGCACTTACTGTCTTTGTAAAGGGGACAGTGTCTGAAGAAAATGTTGAACGTGTGAAAGTCTTTTGTGCCCTAAGTAATCTGTTAGGAAGGCTAGGCGTGAATTAGTGAGTCCAGTGACGTCTGTGTGAAGGGTTTTACGGAAATGCTTACAACTGTGTCCGTATAGTTTACAGCTGTTACAAGCTCTAAAGTCTATAGCGCAAACGAAATATTGGTGCATGAAGATGAAGACTTCCTTGGTCAAATTGTCATCAGTGATGAATCAACATTTAATCTTAATGAAAGGTAAACACTAATAATGTGCGTATCTGGGGTTCAGAAAATCCCCATGAAATATTGCATTATGTATGGGACTCCCCAAAATCGAATGTTTTTTGTTCCATATACTGACGGAAAGTTTATGGACCCTTCTTTTTCTCTGAAACAAGAATAACTGGAATTTCTTATCTTGATGTGCTAAAACTATACCTCTTTCCTCAACTGCAAGATGAACCAGAGAACTTTATTTGGCAAGAGGATGGTGCATCCCCTCACTGGCATAACTCTGTAATGAAATAATGTATCTGCATTAAAAGTGAAACCAAGTGATATCTACTCCAGAAAATGTCAAAAAAGTGCTCGTATCTAAACCGATCAACCCGGAAACAATCAGCCACCTTAAGAGTTAAGAGTTTCAAAGACAAATTTACAACAAATTTTACATATCGATTTGAATTTTCATTGCTACAAGTTAGCAGTTGCATAAAAAATCAATCCTGCAGATTCTGAATTACATCTTATTTCAGCTCATTGATGACAAAAATATTTTGCAATGTTTAATAATGTCTAATGAAGTCATTTTGAGCTATCTGGTAAGCAATAAAGCGACCAACAAGATGAAGCGACTCCACATATGCAAATGTATCCGTGACTGGTTTGTAAAGATTGTTGCCGATTTAAAGAACTACATAAGGAATGAAATTTCTGCAATACCAATGTCCATAATCAGTCGAGTAATAGCTAATTTTTCAGAAAAGATTCGAATAATATGTGGAAATTGGTGGAGAACACCTACATGATGTCATATTTCATAAATTAAATGGCATAACTATGTACTTATTTTGGTTATATAGTTATTTTATATGAAAGCTGTCAGGTTTTATTGGACCAACCATTATAATCAATTATATAGATATTCCTGTTCAAACAGTCAAATTTAATCTGTCTACTTAAAACTTTAATATATTTCTTTTGATATTAATACGTATTGTGTTAAGTACTTTTGGCTTCATCTCTTAGTCAAACTATCTAGATTAGTTGTAAGTAATATTGAGCAAAGGATTTAAACTGAGGATTCAAGTTTGTAGGAAACAATTGACATTTCTTTAATCTCAAACTTAATTTGGATAAGTTTCTTTTTAATTTGTATAGTTTTTATAATAGTTGAGATTATTTTTTTATGGTTTGTGTACACCAAATTTTAGTTTTACTGAATTAGGTATTTGATAAGTTAAATAATTTAAGTTTTTTTTTTTTGCAGAGGGTTTACTTATTATAAGATGTCAAACCTTGATACGAGGATTTCCAACGCAGATCAATTGTTGACAACAGATGTTGACAAGTTCTGTGATGTGTTTGCTGATCTTTACTCCAATGTCTGTAAACCAATGTTGGATATATTTATCTATGTATATCAACTAACTACAACTGTTGGTGCAAAAGTAAGTGTTGATAAACTGGAAGTTATGTTAAGCCTTGTAAACCCAAGTAAATTTTCCATTTCACTTTATATTGAGAGCATAATTCCTCGACTGTTTATCCAGTGGGTTCTTTTATTTATCGTTTTTATCAGGCAATTTGTTTGATGTCCGTCTCTATTAAACTCCTCCGTGAAGCCTTTGGTCTGCCTAGATTCTTTTCTTCCTCTCTGGATTTCAGTCAAGAGATTCTCTTATGATGCCTGTTTCTGCTTTGTATAGTCTATGATCAATCCATCTTCAAGTTCTTCTTTTGAAAGTAATTTGTAGGAAAGGAGGTATAAAGGATCTATTCTGACTGATTCAAAATCATCATTGTCCACATGCATTAAAATATGTACAGTAGAACCTCTGTTAACCGGCCTCGGATCAACCGGTCCTCGGATTAACCGGCCTATTTCGTAGTGTACTGGTTCGATGAGAGTTTCCGAAAATAAATTGTAATTGAAACACCAAAACGGCGGCGAGTCAAACGACTTTGTCAATAACGGTAATGAATACAGATATAGAGTTTCACCTAATGGAAAGAAGGGGGAGGAATTAATGTCAGTAGCGGTATCCCATTGTCAACGGTGTAAAAACACCGCGGCACCAATGCGGCGGCGAGTCAAACGACTTTGTCGATAGCGGTATCCCATTGTCCGCAGCATTGGCACCCGTCGATATAGCAAACATTCACCGGCAAAAACGTTTGATGGGCCGCTTTTTTTCCACGAATCAATTTAGTATACATTATGGAAAATATAACATTTCTTTTCAGTTTTCTTCTTATCTTTGACTGGTTATGATCTACGTACAATATATACAGTAAATAAAAATGAGCGAGTTACGAAAACGGAAGCGTGTGTTGGTTTCGTTTGAGACGCGGTTAAATGTATTAAAAAGACTTGACAGAGGGGAATCTGTAAAAAAGCTTTGTGACGAGTTTAACGGGAACCTCGGATTAACTGGCCAAATGGGCAACCGACCCGGGTGTCAGTCCCAACTAGATCGGTTAAGAGGGGTTCTACTGTAGTTGGTTTAAATTTGGCCATGGGCGTCATTGCCGGGGGGATGCTCCCCCCAATATTTGAGATATAAAAATATTTTTTCTAAAAACGAATGATTTACAAATCAGTAGAACATATAATCGAAGGTTTGCAAGAGCTAAGGTCACCTGAGAAGTTTTCAGACCTGTGCAACGAGTGCCAAAGCAAGTTAGTCGAGCTTGAACTCAGGCAAATTCTACCTCCAAGGAAAACAAATGTCCCAAAGACGCTTTCTGAGGGTGAGGGAACGGAGCAACACTCATTTGAATCCCCTGAGAGCTTGCATAGACAAGAGTATTTTGCTGTGATTGACGTAGTTGTCCAAGGACTTCAGAACCGTATACTAGACCAACCCGGGATGAAGGAACAAGTGTTTTGGAAAATGTACTGTTACAGAAAGAAGGCTTTGATTTTGATGCTCTGCAACCATACTCCGAAATTGACAGCGTATCACTAAAATTGGAACTGCCATTATTTAACATACGTCATAATGTAGAAAGCACTAAAGATGCAAAGGACGCATTAGTAGCAATGGCTGGTGAAGTGGGGGCTATGTTTAAAAACGTTGAGCACCTAGTAAGAATTATGCGTGTCACCAGCTTCAAGTTGTGAGGCAGAACGAAGTTTCAGTGCTCTTCGGAAGCTCAAAAACTTTCTTCGTTCTACTATGACTCAGCAGAGACTGAACTATGTAGCTGTGTCTTGTGTCCACAAGTCCATTCTAGACAATTTAGACAAAATATTTGCTAAAATATTTATACACAAAAATGACTCAAGAAAAGTAACATTTGGTACTATTTAGGTGACTTTAAAGTTATAATAATTAGATTTATTGTTTTAGTGTACTTCATTTGCTGACAAAATATTAAAATAAATGTATAAAAACGATGTTTTGAGAAGTTTATTTAAAAAAATTTCCACACACCCAGACCCCCGGCATCAGTGGCGGCTTACTCATAAGGACTCTCGGACGCCCCCCCCCCAATGATAATATTATTTTAATAATGTAAATACCTACAGTATATGTATTTAACCCTTTGGGTGCCACGGTGACGATCTATCGTCACCATTTTTTCGTGCGAGAAATGCCACGGTGACGATCCATCGCCACTGCGTATTTCGTAGTTTAATTAATTTATTTGTAATCTGCTATATAGTATTTCGGTGTTTTAAAATACTTTGTGGTATATCCAGTGATATTCAGTGGTGGAAAAAATTTTGTTTTAGCTAACTAAACAGATGACAACAATTACTGATGCACAAAATCAGCTGTTGTCATTTTCACTTGCAGGTTAGAAGTCTACTGATATTATTGTGTGTTGATATTATTTTCTCGCTACAGTCATCAGTTTTTTTGAAGTTTGTTGTTCGTGATATTTTATTATTTGTTTGTTGAAGGTTATTATTTTAGTTATTACAAGTTTAAAGTAGTATTTTGGATAATATATTGCTTTGAAATGGCGGAAGAAAATCTAAGAGGTAGCGAAGTAGACAGATTACTTTTAGGTTATTCAGACGATGACTCTTTAGCCTCTGAAGATGATTTGTTACATTTATTTGGGAATGACAGTGATCTAGACCTGTTATATCAACCAGAAAGTGATAGTGACAATCAGTTTAGTGATAGTGATATTGATTTAAACTTAGATTAACCTAGTACATCAGGTAAACAAAATAGGCCTAGGATAGGTTGGGATAGGTTAGTTCTGAGATAAAAGTTTTTTGTTTGAGTTTGGTTTTCAACCAAATAATTTAAAAATTTGGTCACTTATAGAAAACAGTATATAGATAGAAAATAGCACACTTCCCATATATAAAATATTTTTGGTTTGTGAGGTAAAAAAAAAAAAATGTAAAATTTTTTTTTCTAAATTATCTAAAGTTTGGTTTTTAATAAATAATTTTTTTTTACATATAGAATCCAACTTATTTACAAATATAATTGTAGCCTAGGTAACACTGAGCATTTTGACACTAAATTTGTTAAGATATCTTGTATACAATTTAATCTGTGTCAATTATAACAAAGTTCTCCAAAAAACCATTTATACCTGTGGCATTTTTGGGTGAGTTATGAAAATTTTCTTGTGGCACTCAAAGGGTTAATTCTTTGGAGATAAATGAATTATGAATTGCCGCTATGGATTTCACCATCATTTGTAGCGGAAGTTTTACAATATAAAATATTTGACGAATGTATTCTGGAGTTCGGACGGTGGCCAGAGCGTCCCAGTTTCATTGCATTTAGTCATATGGGGCAAGCAGCAGACAGAGCTGAGGGTGCCGTGACGTCATTTACACAGCGTATAATGGGCTTCTAGGGCAGAGTCCGAAGCTGCGCGCGCAGACATCAGTCAGTGAAGCCACCATAAATTAGATGTTCCGCATTACTAAAAACCTTGTTTTTGATGGGCAAAATAAGTTGGCGCAACTGTTCTAAATAGTGTCTCGCCACTCACACGAGTTGTTTGTTTATGTTTTTAAGTTTAACCCTTTGTGATTGTGAATGTTAAGTGAATGATAACATGTATAAAATAAAACAGAGCCTTACGTGTATAAAATAAAACAGAGCCCTCCCATTGCCCTTAACCATCGGCCGCTACTGCCCGGCATGTCCCCATCCCCCAATAATGAACTGGTAATAACGCCTATGAATTTGGCTAATGTTTTTGGGATAGGGGTAGATTCGGTCCTTCTATCTTAATACTACTCAAAGTGCTTGGATTGCTATAGTCTTGCTGGGATTGATTCCAGAGGTCTAAAACAGTTAGTCATGACGCCTTTAACTGAACTTAGAATGTAGGCACAGAAAGAAGTTCTTTTAGTGACCAAAACCCTGAACGGCAAGCAACACGAAACTGTGATCATCACCGCCCAATTCCAACTACGAATCCTATTGAGCGGCGTTCCTTCAATAAACGGTGTCTCTAGGTGGATTAGAAGTGGCAGTGTACAACACTGCGGGAAAATATAGGTAAGAGGCAGGGTATAACACTGCAGGTAACAGATGATGGTGTTTAAAGAATTAATTGTCTTACACTAAAGCATTAACTACCATCTACATGTACTATGGTCTCCCTAAAGATAAAGTATTATCTCCGAAATTCCCTGAGTATCTGGTGACACCGTAGACGGAAGGACAGTTTGTCTAAATAACTTTGCTCTGTACACTGCTTCAATTTTCCTGTAACGTCGCAGAAAGTATGGGTAAGCAGCAGTGTATCCTCTGCTATGGCAGTGTATAACGCTGCAAGAAGAGGCAAGGTTACAAGGTTGTACAACAATTATCTCTACAATTACTCTTAATGCCATAGATGAACAGATAATTCATAGAAATAACTTCGCCCCAGATTCCACTTCGATTTTACCTACAGACCGACAGACTGTAGAAACAAACACTACAACGCTCGCCGCTTCAATTTCTTTCAATTCCGTAGACCAGACAGACAACTTTTATAAATCGGTAGGAGGCGGAGTATGTTCTGTTTCGGCAGCGAATACCCTTCTGTAGCAAAGCATTCCCTGCTAAAGACAGTTTAACCGCCGCTGGATTGGATAGGTAGGAGGCAGTGTATCCTCTGCTACGGCAGTGTATAATGCTGCATGAAAATGTGGGTAAGAGGCAGAATATCCTCTGCTATGGTAGTGTATAACGCAGCAGGAATAGGTAAGAGGTACTGCAAGGTTTTCCTAGCTTATTACTTCAATTCCCATTAAAGCCATAGACGGACAGACAACTTATAAGAGTAAGTTGTAACACGCTGACTTTTAACTTACTTATTTCCCTTCATTAATTACCAAGCTTCATGCGAACCCCCAGCCACAGCATGTAACTCTTACTTATAACCAAATGAGGCAAATAAAATGCAAGTAAACTTAACTCACTTAGATCTAATAGACTCTTACTGCGAGCACTATATCACTGTGCTAAAACATAATTTATCTATTACCAAAATGCATAAGTACTCACAACTGATGATTCTAGAAGATTCCGCTGCTCAGGTGAAGTAAGTGCACAGTTTCTCCTTTGGGGTAATTGGTTCTTTAGTTTAAATATAAGTCAAGTAAATTTTTTATTTTATAAGTATTTTAAAGCAAAATATTTACAAATAGCATTCTCAGGAAATCTAATCTTGCAATTTAGTTTATTATTTAAAGAAGGAGTAGGTCTATCTTCTTAACACTATTTTTCTACTTAAATAATAAAAGATGAGGTGAGCCCAATCCTTGTCTCTTCTCTTTACAGTACTTCCTATTTTAGTAACATATAGTACTAAATTCAAATGATGGACCAAACTATGAACAAACCATGATTTTGTTGCTTTTTCTGTTATTTTTCAACTGAAGACTATTTATTTAATTATCCTGACATAAATACAATATAAAACCTGTTTTGATGTATAGTTAATTTTTATGAGTCTACAACTTTTACAAGGCTTCAATGATTATGTTGCCCGGTTAGAACTGATATCAAAAAATCTGAAAAAAATGTCCACCAACTTTCACCCTTTGAAAATTTATATATTTAAATAGGGCCTAAACTTGCTTTATATGTGTCCTCGCCGTAAATCATATGTTATTCAAATCGATATTTTAATGCCAGAAGTCGAGGTTTTATTTTTGTTTTTGTCAATTATTCGTGAAGCGTAATTTTTTTTACTTGTATTTTACAAACAAGTTTGTCTTTAATATTCAAATTTCTCTAAAATTTTAATGAAAATGATAGAGGCGATTTTGAGAAACTATGTCTTTTTTACAGCCTCGTGACTAATATTTTGGTTTTTACCAATAACTCGTAATCAATACATTTTGTTAGGTCCTTCATTGTTATTTTAGATTGTATATTTCTTGCAGGTATTTTTTGAGTCTGTCCCTTCGCCTCTTTTTCTTTTTCTCGCCCCTTTTACAGTACAGGATGGTATGCGATAAAGATTCCAACTCCATGCAACCTCTGTACAAAGTGATAAGATTGACAAACCAAAAAGATTAAAGTACTCCTGTGTCTAAGTGTTCTAGTCTAGTTTGTGCAGCAAATACCTAAACTCGTCTGCTGAGTCTATGGTATATAGTAAGTTTGCTCAGCACCTCTTGAAGAGCAAATCAGGCTCTCCCGGTGACACCATTTTCTCATGAAACGATCCATTCCCTTCTGTACAGTTTTCCAGATCTCTTGGAGTATACTACTAAACATTTTCAAAAATATTTACCAAACTTTATCTATAATCATTCAAAAGATACAGCGTGAGTTATTAGTTAATGACTTCAGGTTTAGAGGTATTTACTACTACGTGCCACTCTTACAACTTCACCTACCTTCTGATTTCCCGTTATACCTATATAGGTCCTAAAATTTATTTAAATAAAATTTATTTATTTAATTGGAACATTATTTCTTTAAGCTATGCACCAATTTTTGTATTTTGTGGATGCAGTAAAAGTGGGATAATTAGGTCTGTATCTCACTAACACCCATAAAGAAACTTTTGAATTTTAAAGGATGCAAATCTTATCCGTTGGAAATTCTGTGCAGTGTTGGTGCACAGTAAATATAGCAAAAATAATCTCATTCAAAACTGGACTTACCCAATGATAAAGCGAAATATTTATTGTCAAATTTTGGAGCCAGAGTCAGTTTTTATGAAAGTTAATGAGAACATTACAATATACTGGTAGTTAATTGTTTTGACAAAAGTCGTATAACACTGAAGTCATTAACTAATAACTCAAGCTGTATCATTTGAATGATTATAGATAAAGTTTGGTAAATATTTTTGAAAATGTTTAGCCTATATTAGTTTCAAATAAAGATTTTAAATCTAATTATTTTACAGGATTAAAGACATTTAAAATAATAAAAGGTATTTTAGAGTAAACAAAATTTTTAAATTGTAATTTTGGGAGAAACATTGTTTTACTGGCAGCACCTGACGAGTTGCCATTCTAATGAATATAAATAACACTTTACCAAAGTTGTTTTCTTGAAATAGAGTGTAAATAAAATCTATGTTCCAATTTACTGATATGTCCCCTCTCCCACCTATCTTACCTTACTCTATAAAATATTTGCAGAATGATGGTTTCCTTTGATCAATAATTAATCAATTGTAATGCATGTGCTTTATCTTGATCTGCTCAGAAGCTGATCCAATCTTTTGAAACTCACATATAGGATGATAGTAACACGTATGACTGCTGTTTTATTCGGTAAGTACAAAAATTACCAAAACATTTTTTAAATTAACCCCCACAGATTTTTTTTTTTAGTTAAAAGTAGAGATATTAGCAAATATTTTATATCACCCGCCATTTTTCCAATATGGTGGTTATCTGTAAATTTTCTTATGGGAATACCTATTTTTTATGGCAATTTTTGGATAAGACACATTATTTTAAAACTTTTTTATTCTTGAATTCTATTTCGATATCTTTAATCGTTTAGGAGCTATAAGCGCTCAAAGTTGTGAAAATACAAGTGTTTTCAGGGGTCTATTATCTGTACATAAAACAGTTGAACCGAAATTAAAATTGAGCTAGACTGTAGTGTATAAAAAAATATTAAAAGTTTACAGTATAACAAACACACAGAACACAATTCTCACAAAAAATACGCCTAAGTATCAGACGCATTTCAACGACAAGGTCGTCCTCTTCAGTGATACACGAGCTACACCAATCAAACTATAACTGACGTGTAGCTCGTGTATCACTTAAGAGGACGACCTTGTCGTTGAAACGCGTCTGATACTTAGGCGTATTTTTTGTGAGAATTGTGTCCTGTGTGTTTGTTATTCTGTATAATTAATTTTTCTCATAAGTCAAGCTCAACATTTAATATTGAAAGTTTGAAAAACAATGTTTGGTTTTTTTACTCACATTCCAGGACTAATATATCAATACACTAAAATATAATGGCAATACCCTTTATAAATATCAGGTAATTAATTGATACTCCTTATTCCCTAAAACAGCTGTTATGCAAATTTTACAATGTAAAGCAGTTTGGAAAAATTATGTTGACATTTTTCGAAGGGTGTTTTTACGCACTTCCTTTTATTGAACTTTTCTGGCAATTGTCTAGAACACCTACTGCTTACATCAGTTTGTATTTATTACTGGATGTATTAGACCTTGTGAATAAGATATAGCAAAAAAATATATTAACAGTGCTTTATAATACAATTTGTTCATTATTCACAAGGTGTAATACGTTTAGTAATAATAAAGACCTGGTAGCCAGTGTATGTTCTAGACAATTACCAGAAATTATTAATTTTGTTTTGTATTAATAACTCTTATTATTCCTCAGCCTACAGAACAAAAAAAAATAATAGTATATTTCATCACTAGGACTAAAAGTGAAGCTTTTCAATACAAGCTCAAGTTTAACTTGAAAATGAGTGAGGATCGAAAAGCTTCTTTTGGTTCAAGTTATGAACTATATTTTTCGTTATACTGCTAATAATATAAGAAAACAATTTCACAAAAATTAAAATGTTATAACCTATTTACATTCAAATCTATGGTAACAGCTCTTTTAACAGTTATTTACAATTGTTAATTAATTTGTATTAACGAAGTAACAGCTGATGACTTCGACCTCACCTGATTTTTTAGGTCCTAGGACTAAAAAGAACAACTTTAGCATCTCAATGCATATATTGAAAACACCTGTTTTGAAGCAGTATGACGAAAAAGTATTTTTATTATATATTTCACCCTAAACAGCTTTAGTTTTAATTCCACTTTAATTTAATTTTTAAAAATAAGAAAAATTGTATCTGGACATAAAAAGTGCCTGTAGTTCCTAAATGGTTGGAGATATCAAAAAATTGCTAAGAATAAAAAGTTCTTAAAATAATGAGTTTTATTCAAAATCGCCATAAAATAGGAGTTTCCAGAAGGAAATTTAGGGCTGTCCATCATATTGGAAAAATGGTGGGTGATAGGAAAAATTTGGTAATATCTCTAGTTTTAATTCAAAAAATTCTAGGAGTTTTTTTGTCACATTTGTACTTATCGAATCAATCATCTCTTTTAATCATCCTTTACACTAGAACTCAGCATTATAATTATTTACATCACGATAAAAAGTATTGATAGAATTTAACTTCATATATTCATAGTTAATTACTTGTATTAAATAGTATAAGTTGTTATGTGCAGACGCCTGGTTTAATGATGATATACCTGGTAGTGGCAGGAATGTTCCTGACCTGGCTACGAAGACCTGCAGGACGCATGACTGTTATGGAACAGAAACTAGAAGGAGAGTTCAGATACATCAACTCTAGGCTTATAACAAATTCAGAGGAAGTCGCATTTTACAACGGCAACAATAGGGAGAAGTTGACTGTACAAGTGGCTTTCAAGAAACTGGTAAATGAGTTTTACTGAATTTATTTAATGTACTCTTTATTTATTTATACAAAAGTTTATTTTCAATTTTATTGGTAGCACAGTTTTTATTTTTAAATTCATTTTTCTATGAAATGACTAATGCTAGCCTATTGAATCGTTTTCTTTTTCATCTGGGTCTTACATGAACTCATTTTTATCTCTTTTTGTGCATTACGATGAACTGAATATTTTAATACTAAGATCGAAGTCAGGAAATGTGAGGATCTACTAAAAACAACAAAAGAAATTTTTATTCTATCATGAGAGCATATGCCGAATACTTAAAATAATATATCTGTAATTAATGTATTGGAAGATTATTATGTGTTACTTTAACCACCATGAATCTAACTCGTATTTAAATTCTGACAATAAATAGCAATATTTTCTAAAACTTACAAAATATATATTTTGAATACAAATATGCCTATATGATTTTAAAACCAAACCCTATTAATAAAATTAAACATGGTTAAGTTTAAATTACATAAAAGTTTATGTATTATTTCCTGGTAAGCAACTAAAAGAAAGTCTAAACCTCAAGGTCTCATATAGAGAGTACAGGGTTGGCAATCCTGAGGGTATCTAGTTAAATCTGTGCCTTTTCCATGTACAGTAATACCTCGAACTTACGCGATAGGTGGGACCGAGCGATAACCGCGTAAGTCGAATTCGCGTAAGTCGGGGTACAATTTTGCATATAAATACTGTACATACAAATTATGTTTAATTGGGATCGGAGAATAAAGAAAACAATAATTTATAAGAAAAATGTGTAATAAAGTCTTAAATACAATACTGTACACGTAACAAATTATACAAATTACATATTTTGAATTACAAAAACGTAAACGAAAGTTTATTTTGATGTAGAAGGCTTCATAAAATCTAGCAAAGTCGTCTGACGGGTCAAAGTTTTTCTCTTCTCACTCAAAATTTCTTCGTAGCACGCTAATAATTTTTTAATTCCTCGTTTTGTAACAGAAATACGCTCTTCGTTGGAGTCTATGTTTTCCAAAATTTGTAACCCCTTTTCAATTGAACTGAGGCCTTCTGTCAAGTTTCCAATAGTCATTTGATCTTCTAATTGAACTGGATCTAAAGAATCAGGTTCTTCAAGGTCTTGCTCACGCATTTCCATGAGCTCATCAGTTGTCAGCTCCTGATTGTGTGAATCCAGCAGCTCTTGAACGTCATCACTATCGACTTCTAAATTTATATGTCTGGCAAGTTCAACAACTTCTTCAATCACATTGCTAATTTCATCTGGCTCTGTTTCCGCCTGAGTGTCAGTGGTGAAAAAAAAAGGACATAGTTTTTTCCAGACTCCATTTAAAGTTTTTTGTGAAATTTCATTCCAAGATTGTCCAATGATTCTCACGGCATCTAAAACATTGAATTGTTTCCAAAAGTCTTTAACTGAGAGCTCGTTGTTTTGTCTCATAGCTTCATGCAGATGCGCAAACGATCGTCTCGTGTAATATGCTTTGAATGTTTTGATGACTCCTTGGTCCATCGGTTGAAGCAAGCTGGTTGTATTTGGTGGCAAAAATACAACTTTCACACGTGAATCAAAGTTAGTTAAAGTAACAGGAGGATGACCTGGTGCGTTGTCGATTAATAGCATAACTTTAAATGGGATTTGTTTAGATTGGCAATAGAATTCGACTTCAGGTATGAAGTGATGACCAAACCAGTCCTCAAAAAGGGAAGCTGTTACCCAAGCCTTACGATTCGACTTCCAAATCACGGGCAAGCCAGCTTTAGATATATTTTTTAATGCTCTTGGATTTTCTGAGCGATAAATTAGGAGAGGTTTTATCTTGCAATCACCAGCTACATTCGCCCCAACCATGACTGTCAATCTGTCTTTCGCGGCCTTAAAACCTGGAAAAGTTTTCTCTTCACGTGCAATGAAAGTTCTTTTAGGCATCTTCTTCCAGAACAGGCCAGTCTCATCCACATTGAATATGGTTTGGCTGGTATAGCCACCTTCTTCTATCATATCTTTTAGTTTTTCAGGATAAAGAGTTGCAGCCTCTTTGTCAGCGCTAGCCGCCTCTCCACTTTCTGCAATGCTATGCCAATTACAGCGAGTTTTGAATCGGCTGAACCAACCATTACTGGCTTTAAATATTTCATCTTTAGCCACTTCCCCAGCTTCTTCTTTTAATCTGTCAAAAATCAGCTTAGCTTGAGAGCACACCGTGTTCTGATCAACAGGACAATTTTTCACCCTTACTTGATTATCACACCATAATTTCAACATTGTTTCCATATCAGCGATAATGCCGTGACGTTTACGAATGATGCTTGAATTCAAAGATTGAGCATTTTTTACAGCGTCAAGAATTTTTTCTTTGCCTTTTATAATGGTTCTGACTGTTGAGTCCGGTAAATTATATTTCTTTGCCAATTCACAAATTTTTATTTTTGCATCAAAGTCTTTGATAATGTTCAGTTTACATTCTAAAGATAATGTTTTTCTTTTCTTATTTGATGCAAAAGAATCGGTTACACTTCGTTTGGATGACATAGTCTATCAAGTCTCTGTAGTTATAACAACAAACAATATAAACTAACACAAAACACAATCCGTAATTTACTGTATAACAACAAACAATATAAACTAACACAAAACACAATCCGTAATTTACTGTATAACAACAAACAATATAAACTAACACAAAACACAATCCGTAATTTACTGTATAACAACAAACAATATAAACTAATACAAAACACAATCCGTAATTTACTGTATAGCGTTGACTCCGTGTTAAACAAACCACTGAACTGAAATGGACTGCAGTGCAGGCAGACTAAACATTAGTAGAGGCGGAGTGGGGATGAAGGTGGAGTGGGGATCTTCCGATCGCGTAACTCGGAATTCGCGTAAGTCGGGGTAGCGTAAGTCGGGGTATTACTGTAGTCTTGGGTTAAATCCCTCTCTTTTATCTTTCGTATTAGATCTCTCTTGACCAACTCTTGTTCTTTATTTTATAAGGAGTCAGGAGTCTTTATTTTATATTCTTTTCTTCCTTTTTTATATAAGACAATATGATGACCAAGAGATTTTCCTCCTTTAAACAACAAGAAAAACAAAACTAGAAGTTCCACCTCAGCCAACACTCACATGGCAATACATTGGCTTTTATGAATGAGATAACAAAATGAAATCCCATATATATATTCTAAATGATTTTACACATTTTTTTTTTTTTCTTAATGTTGGAAGTGAGCACACTCTGAAACAATTGAATTTTATGCTCGAGCAATAATGTGATCTCAATGCTAAATGGTATACTATATAGTGACTTTGAATATTCGCCTTTAGTGTGTCCAAAGTGTGAGAATTTGTTTCATCCTTCAAGAAGCCTCACAGATGAAAATCATTGAGAGAAATTAGGAGAACTTGAAGGCCACAGATCGTGTTGATGATTTTCTCATCTATAAAAGCCTTGTAAACCCAAGATTTGTAACATGTTGCTCCATCTTTTGAAAGAAAGTACTTGCTCTTTTATCAATCCACTGAGTGTAGAATTCTTTCAAAAATTTTTTCGATAGTCATGTAAAATTATTAGTTTCATGACACAATTACCAGAATAAGTGGTTTCTCATTGAGTTGATAAGGGTTTCTGTGAACCAATATGTGGTGTTTTATGAATTGACCTACTCAGAAAAATGAAACCATGCTTCATCAGTTATAAAATGCAGCATCCGGTCTAACTTACCATCACCTATTGAGAGAACCCAATTATAGTTTCGGTTTGTCTGCTTCCTTCAGTTTTTACACAGATGTTACACGATATGATCTCAAATTTAAATAATTCAGTAATCTACTAGTATGATGTGAACATAACACAATTTTCTTGACATAAATTTGTGAATATCCTGTGTTGAATATTGGCTATGGCCTAACAGAAGGTGGCTTATTCTCTTTTGGAAAGATCCTGTAGTAAATCATTTTAACTATATCTTTAATGTCAATGTTTGTTAGAATGGTTGCATCAAGAAACTTCAGTGAGTTTTTCCCAATTTCCTTGAAGGGTCCTGTAAATTAGCTATCCTTTCTTGCAAAAAAATAAGTCATTTTGTGATAACATAACTATGACACTGTCTTAAAGCACTGTAGTCTACTATAGTATTAACAATATTCAACTGACAATACTAGAAAGGAAAAATCGATAGACTAGAAAAGTAAGAGAAATTGATTAGATTAGATTATTGGGGTATTATGAATCAAGATCCTTGTACGTCGACCTCAGCTTATTGTCCTATAATAGCAAGGAAAGCCAATGTGTGTGCCTTCAATAACGATCAGGAGTTTTAGGCCGATGCTAGCATCAAAATCATCACCTAGTTGTGCAGCCCTGAATTTGGACCTTCTCCTAACCTTGAGCTCTACACAATCTAGGATATGTTTAGCAGTCTCTTCAGACTGTTTTACATACCCTACAAACGGGATCACTATTGATGACCAAATGTTACCTGAAGTGGTCATGTCCAGTGAATAGGGTCATAACTTGTTTAAGAAAAGCCATAGCCCTTTGAGTCTTCCTTTGCCAAAAGTACCTTCCATTCCTGTACCTTAAGAATAGTGTTATGCTGGACAATAATCTCCCAGACTTGATCGGAGGACTACTTCAGAAGCTAGGGGTGCGCCCTAAGAAACACCCTTGTAGTCTTCAGAATGTCCTTCCTCAATCCGGTGATTAACTTGTTTTCTTCACCTTATGGCTTAAAGGTAGCACTCATTATCTCCACCCAACGCTATGTTGTATCGTCGAGGGAATAAAGAACGAGAGCTCCTTTACCCATATAGGTCCCTGAGAATGAAGGAAAAGTTCCATCCTCCATGAGTTCGAACTTATCTATTATCATGATCTCAATCAACTTGCTTATTGATAAGTTCAACCTTAGGATAGGCATCAAGAGCAAAAGCCATTTTACTGGCGAGGATGTCTCTGTAAGTGGGAACTTCTTTACCAGATGACTCCAAATGACCGTGAGTTTTATTACATCAGAATTTTGAGTTTCACCTCTGTCCTTCTTTGAAGGGCCCTCAGCAGGAAACTGAGATGCTGAATCGCCTCTAGACCAAACCCATCTCTGCCTCGGAACCCCCATCGGTGCCTAAAGTTATTCAAGACTCCTGACTTCTTTTTTTCTTGCCCCTTCGCCACTTGTTAGGGTCCTATTGCTCACGATTTTACCAGAGTCTGGCTTTGACAGCCTCCCTTTGTTGGACAGTAGTGAGATTAGTTCTCCTTACCTTTAGTCTGCTCAGTTGCCAAGCAGCATCGTCGAGTAAACCAGTGAAGCCTGCCTGGTGTTGCTAGATTTTCAGAAGTTTGTCCTCTCCTTCTGAGATAGGTGAAACCTCTCACTGTTACATCTCATCCAGCTCTTTATCAATGCATTCTTAGCTAGAAGCCTTATCAGTTTCTTCAGGCCAAGAGACTGATAGGCTGGTTGTGGTGGATTGTCAAAGAGAGAAACCGATAATATCGCTATTGTCGTGAGACACTGCACGTTCGTGAACGTCAATCTATAGCTGGATTTAAGTTGCTCATCCTGTATTTGTGTTTGCATGTTAGAAAGAAGAGTTATTTTTAATTTAGTTAATTTTATTTCTTCTTCTGTGGACAATTACACGTTGTATAGCAGGTGTGCAATAATATTTAAAGGTTATGTAATTAATTACATGCCGAGTCATCAAGTTTTATTTTTTATAAGACCTTGTTGTTGGCAACCCAATATTAGCAGTTATATACTCAATTATGCTTATTGTTTGCCCTTTATAGAAAAAGAAGAAGATACATTTAAGCTTGATATATTTTCAAATACATAACTTGTTCACTCTAAATTTTTAAAATCTTATTTCATGGAAATAAAAGTGAAAGTAATCATTTAAATTTTATATTTCAGACTGATCACTTACGGAAGTTTTTAGAATTCAGAGTGTTGATGGGAACTGTTGATAACATTGTAGCTAAGTGTAAGTTGATTATAATTTCATTAATAAGTGTATTAAAGATTTTATAAATTATAAAATTCTATTGTAGTGTAATAGAACAACATTTATGACAGATTAATGTAGGACAATTTGCTCCTCCATTGGTTATTATTCTAATAAATTGGTTTTGCTTTTACTTTATGAAGCAAAAAATTAATACTTTTATTTTTAGGTAAATTAAGTTGTTCTTTTAATGCTCTCTTTGAGCACAAATTTTAGCGTTTTAATCTTTTTCATATACAGTAAACACTCTCTGAACCGGATCTCTGATATCCGGAAACTCTTATCTGGCCGTCATATGCCATCGTATAAAAAGTAATAAAAATATAATTTTCTATACAAAAATAATATTTTCGGGCCGAATAGTAGTGAACAATGTTTTTGAGCTGGACACTGGGCAGTAATTCTGATTCTAAGAAAGTCGAAGAAAGCGCTAGGGGTGTGCGTAAACAAGGTCAGACGGCAGGTGCATTGTCTGTCGTGGAGTCAGTTCTATTGTGTTTGCGTGTAGCGTAACTTCGGCCGTCCTTTCGCTTTGTCTTAAGACTTGTTTTCAGTCTGTCTAATCTTCATTTTTCGTTTGATATTTCTAGTTAACACTGTAGACCTAATTAATTGTTGTTTGTGTACTTTATGCTGAGCCTCATTCAGCTTAAAATAAATAGAATTTTAAACATAGCTATTGTAGTATTTATTTAATTAACCTACCTTTTGTTGTTTTTGTTACCGGTTACCGTACCGGCATCTACGGCAAATTACATAATAGTACAGTTAAAACATAACGTCTATATATTACAGTAATTTGAAAAAACATAGTTAATTTTTAGAATACTGTGGTACAGTTACAATTTATCGTAAGCGCAACACGTTTTAGCGCTAAAAATGTAAATTTGCTACGTTTTGTTCACGTTTAAAACCACCTAAAACTATATAAAAATAGCCACCCCGAGATCCGGATTTTTCGATAATCGGATCGGGCGGCGCCACATTAATCCGGATTAGAGAGTTTTTACTGTATTTGACTTTTTTTTATTTAAAAAATTAACTAACTTTTAAAATTTGCTAATATTCAGGAATGGTTTATCAGCATTTTTTGTACAACTATAAAATTCCTATATCACGACCACTCATGTTGGTTGAAAGATATAGATTATGGATAACTCATATTAATTGAGCTTTTTATTTATGTTGAATTTATATTTCACCCTTTGGTATTTATAAAAGATATTTATTTTTAATCAATATACAGTAGACTTCCAATAGTCCGGAACGCCCAATAGTCCGGCACCATCATGGATATATAGAATGTACATAATAAATTTGTTTTACATTATTATGGGCAGAAACGTGGTTGTACGCAAGCTTGGAAGTGTTCGGCGAGCTTCAGGTTTCCTCGGGTGAACTTGACGATTGTTTCTGCCTGAATCGGACAATGAAGAAAAGGAATGGATCAGCTGGGTTGAAGTAGCAAACGAATTTTTGCTAAGTTTATAATTTTTGCTGAAGCAAATTCATGTTATAACTTGTTCAGAAATCATTGTTTTGCGTATTGTGAGAAATAACTTTTTTTTAAAGAAAAATTATTTTAGAAAACAAAGGAACATTAGAATTTTTTTTTAATGAGACTTGTAAATTTACAAGTTACTGTAGGACTTAACTAAACTCTAATATACTGTATTTCAATTAAAAGTTCACTGTATGCCTTCTGTAGTTATGTCAATGTATTGTTATAGTTGTACATACATACTGTATTTAAAATGTAGTATACAATAAAAAATAAGTTCTGTTCTTTACAATACAATATTTTTTTGAGTTGAAACTTTTATTTTTATGTTCCTGGTTAAAGATACAGTATTTGCTTTCTAACATTATGTTGCAGCTGTATTCACTGTATGAATTACGATTCAACAATCAGAATTTCGGTACTGTAAAAGTCCCGAACATGCCGGATTATCTGAAGTCTACTGTACTAACATACTGAAATTCAACATCAAGTTTAATTGTTTTGTATCTTACAGGTGGCATTTTGGCACATAAAATCATTTAAATCCAAAACAATGTAGTCTCTTTAATGCTTATTTTTAGTTTTTTGAATATCCAATCTGTAAAAGACTTATAATTCAGGATTAATGTTTTCAGATTTCGCTACCATTGTTGGTTTCTTCGCTGTCAGTTTACCCTTTATGACCATGGCCAATCAACTTGCTACTCAAAGTAAGGACGATAGGTTTAAGGTAAGTCGCCTGTAAAACCTTTATATTTAATTCTTATGACTTTTATCAATGACTACATAAATACTATAAGACACGACATAGGATAGGGAAATAGTCTACGCTTTACGGGTGCTGTTCGTCACAAGTTTGACACACAGCTATCAGAAAGCGCTAGCAGCAGGTGCTTGACTGTACGCATCCCACTTGGTTGAGACTGTACAACTGTTGACCTCTCTCTCACAAACCTTCTCACTTACTTCCGTCAGCATAGTCAGTGTTGTCAGTTTGTGCGCTGACATAAGCGATTCTCGACCTTCCCTCGCATCTCTGGTCCCATATGTGGCATCAGTGCGTTTTCTCTTACCCGCCTGAAACAATGTTTGACCGTAGAGCCACCTAGCGCCAGTCACATCAACTTCAGATTCTCTAGCAGAGCGACCTAGCGGGTATTGGTCAACTCAAGAATAAGCGTAGAATATTTAACATGGCCATGTCGTGTCTTATAGTATTTATGTAGTCATTGCTTTTATTAAAATAATGCTGAAATTTTATTGTCATAACTGATAAAAAAATGCGGACAAATCAAATTAAATTTGTTTTTTTAATTAATATACAATATATACAGAGTCTAAAATTAGTCTTGATACACCTGACTAAAATTTAAACCCCTTGTGACATCATCAGGAAACCTCCATTATACCTATTATGATACTTTTCTAGACTTTTTATGCTGGTTAAAAATTGTACCCTTCTATTTAAGGTGGCTGAAGAGGTCCAATTTTATTTTTTTAAATAGCAACCCTCGTCACAAATTCCCTAAAGTCAATTTATATAGATTTTCCATTCATTATTGTAATTAACGTCTCTAAATCAAAATTTGCGTTCCTATAACTAATTATTCATTTGCAAGAATATATAGTGAATATGTAAAACTAAGTGTATGATATACCAAACCCACATTCTGAATTTATCAATTTCTAATGGCAATTTAATCGTTCTGAATTTAATGTTATTTTAATTTAATTACTGAAATTTGGGTATTCTCTTAACTTGTGTTATTATTTTTTTTTTTTATTTTAAACTGGTCATCTCCCAACTATGTGATAATCTGCCTTAACTTGAACAGACCATATCGGTTGAAGTTTTCTCAAGAAGTGTCTTTTACCCAGCCTCTCTCCAAGGCACAAGTTTCCTAGTTTTTTCTATCAACTAGCTGATTAGATGATCTAATTTGGAAGCTTCTAGAAGGATTTTCCTTAGTCGATGGAACCAATAAAAAGGCTTAGTTTGAACAGTGTCATCTGATCTCTTTTCTATGATTTGACTTAACAAGATTGTCATATTGGCCATATTATTCCTTTTTATATTTAACCTTTTAAACTTAAATTTTCTTATAATTAGACACATATCCCTGATCATTTTATGTAGAAATAATTACAATAATTATGTGATTTATATCTTCACCTTGAATATCTCACATCTTGTTCCATATTAAGTCATCAATCCAAAGTCCAATATTTCACTGAAAATCCAATGTAAATTTTCTCGATCACGGCTGGGATTATACTACTAGTTACTGATGAGACGATTTTTATTAGACTTTGAAAACAATAAGTGCAAAAATCTGAAACCATTCCAAGTTTTCTCCTCAAGAAAGCCAAACTCGGTAGAAGAGTATTTTTTAATAGCTGAATAAATATATATATATATATATATATATTATATGTACTGTATATCAAAATAAGATTATGTTACCTATATCTTCACTTTCAACTCTGTTTATTTGGATATCAGTGATTTCCCAAAGACAATAAATTAAAACTGAAAATTTAATTAAATCAAAGATATTGCATAAAGTTGACGTAGCAGAAGTAAATTAAGTATATTTCAAAAATAAAACTGTATATAGTAAATCATATTATCAATAACAATAATTCCTTTACAGTGTGTTCATCAACAAATTCTGAAATATTTATGTTGTCTTATTATAAATACCTTATTATTAAATAACCAACCTAATTAATTTACTTTATATTGATATTCGTGTATTAAAGGTTGTACTATTTATGTCTTACAGCAATACTATTCGTCTGGGCGAATGCTTGTCAAATTAGCCGAGGCAATTGGGCGTCTTGTGTTAGCAGGTAGAGAAATGACTCGTCTTGCTGGATTTACTGCTCGTGTTACAGAAATTATGGACGTACTCAATGATATTAACCAAGGCAACTATAAAAGAACTATGGTTGACAATAAACCAATTGAAAATGGCACATTAGAAATAGGTATAGTCTGATTATCGTTAGAAAACAATTCATTATTCAGTAGCCTAAGAAGTTTGAAGTCGATTGCAATACCAGAAAGAAAAAATTTAGGAACAGTGACTTTAAGTTAAAACTAGAGTAACATAAAATTTACAGTTTATACCAAAATCGTCTAATGTAATTATTTTTCTCAAGAAGTAGTCAGGAGTTGATTTGATATTAAATAATCTTGAACTTGTTATTCTTAAAATTTAAATTGTTTTTAAAAATGAGCAAAGCGTGTTAAAATAAATTTTGTTTGAGAAAGTTTGTAATTTTGTTATAATTTTTTTTCTTCTGCAAAATGGAGATAAGTATATTATTCTTTTAATAGTTATTAATATATAAGCCTAAATTTTATGGATGATCAAAATTGATACTTGTATTTATCATTAACTTTATTAAGAAGAAATTGTTTTAAGTTTTGAAAACAGTCAATGTTATAACTTTGGTTTGGTATATTTTTCCGTTTCTATCCATAAATAACAATTTCCAGTTAGTCATTAGAAAATGAAACATATTGGTTTTTTAAGACATGTCTGTTTATCACATTGTAAATGATATTTTTTAAACTACTCATTAATGCCTTAATTAGTTACATCAAATGACTGTTTAGCTATAATATAACTACTATTCATTTAATAATTACTATAAACTATTTATTTCTTTTTATCAGCAAGTTCTAGACCCAAAACAAAGTTACCTTTGATTCCTGGTGCTGGACGAATCATCTTCCAAGATAATATTATCGATTTCTTGAAAGTGCCACTGGTTACACCTAATGGTGATGTTCTCGTCGAAGAACTAACATTCCAAGTAAAGTCTGGCATGAACGTGCTTGTATGTGGGCCAAATGGTTGCGGAAAATCATCTTTATTTAGGATACTTGGTGAAGTAAGTCACAAAAATTGTGCATATGATTCTTGTATGTTTTTTAATATAATTTTCAGATAAAACATTGGTAGAGAATAGGTTTTGAGTTCAGATCTAATCACAATAAGTTTCACAGAAAAAAAAACATACCATACATAATAGTTTCACACTGGAAAAGAATAGTACAAATTGCATCCTTGTGCCTATTCTGTTTTATAAATTATTGTTCATATAATTTATTCAGACCTTTGTTATAATTTGTGTGTGTAAAAATAAACAACACGTCAAAAGTATAGATCAACACTCTTAAAGGGATAATTCTAGAATATAAAAAACATGAGAAGGGCAGTATTGTTCGTAGCCTCATAGCCTACGATGATATTAGAAACATAAACTAGAAAGGAACCATAGACTAATGCTAGGCTTAAGTGGTCAAAACAGTACTGAGATATTACACAAACTTAATTAAGAAAACCATAAGTCAACACAACTAAACACAATACCAAGTTTTCAGGCGAGAACATATACTATTAAACTGAGCAGAAGGGTTGTATGTCAATGGGTTGTTGCTTAAGTTGGGGAAAAAAGTTTTTTTAAAGTTTTATATTTTTAATTACTGTCGCAATTCATCTTCAAGTTGTTCAAGCTATGGAAGCCTTGTGCAGACCTTACTTAATAAATTTTAATAATGAATAGTAATAATTTAAAGATTAATTAATTGTTTTTGATTTTTTTAGACTTTCTGTTTTTATTATTTTTAGGTTAGAGTTTATAGGGCACATAGCCTATTATATATAGATTTGTATAAAAAGGAGACACAAGCTTGCCTTGGAAAGTGATCCTTGGTATTACCTAATAGTATACAAGTAGAAATCACAATAAAACACTAAAGTTCTATAATATTTCATAAATATTGTTCACTTTCTGAATCATTTGAGAGGAAGAATCTAATAATTCTGACAGGTTATTTTAATATTGACTTCTTAGTCAACAGTATCGGACATATGAGTTTCTTTATCTCTTTAAATTTCGTAATAAATTTCATAATGTTTTTCCTTATTTTAATGTGTCTATTAGAGTATGTTTGAATATGTTGCCTGTGTCTTTATAAATTTTGAACTTAGCTTCTAACATGAAACCTTGCCTCTCGGATAACAAATCTCTATCAGATAAATGGTGAAAAAGATTGCACTAATTTTCTGTCACGTCAAAATACTAGCCAAAAATAATAAATATGGCCTGTATGACTGACACCTAACTTGTTTCCTGAAACTGTTCTCTAATTTGTTATTTTGTTCCAGTTATGGCCATTGTTTGGTGGATGCTTGACAAAGCCACCACGTGGGAAACTTTTCTACATTCCTCAAAGACCATACATGACTTTAGGAACTCTCAGAGACCAGGTACTTTCTTCATATAATCAATATATTTTAAGCTTATTTATTTGTATATCTGTTCATAATAAATTGTATCAACTACTATCAATATTTACGTATATAGGTTAGAATTTAATAGGGCACATAAACATTGGCATCTACCATTGGTTAGATTTTGTATGGACAGGAGACAGGCTTACTTTGGAAAGTATTGATCCTTGGTATTACCTAATAGTATACAAGTAAGAAAACACACACAAAAACACTAAATGTGTTCAGAACTTTAGTGTTTTTGTGTGTGTTTTCTTACTTGTATACTATTAGGTAATACCAAGGACCAATACTTTCCAAGGTAAATCTGTCTCCTGTCCATACCAGATACAGGGCCGGAACTAGAAGATTTGTCAGGGGGGCAGAGATCAGTTTGCCGCCCCATCACCCCTCCCTCCTCCCTCCCCCACTATTAAAACACAATACCTCCGTAAGCTATTTTTTAGATGCGGTAGTTGAAATTACACACCATATGTATGTTATGAAGAAGTTTCATTTATGAAAAGCACTTATTTATTACATTAATACCCTTATACATGACGAATACAAATGATTTTTTTTTTGGTATTTGTAACTCAATTGCAACTACGCAGAAAAATTACGTCATAAATGTCATTTTAGCTTGGTCGGAAGTTGGAATGTTATTTATTTATTTTACACAAACGGACTTTTAAGCCCAATTAAACAAAATTAACAATGTTATAAGAAAACAATTAAATTACAATAGAATTAAAGTAGATTTAAAGTTGTAAAATGATTACATTAAAACAAAAATATGTATATACTAACACAATTAGATTCAATTAAGATAATTATCACAATTAGACAATTGATAGTCAGTTAGAATAAACTATAGATATAAATACACATTAGGAATATTTAAAAGGAATAATAAAAATATATATGTATATATTATCACAATGAGATTAAATAAAGATAATTATTACAATTAGACAATTGATATTCATAATAATTCAATATAAATAAACTTTAGATATAAATATACATTAGGAAAAAACTAGGAATTATTAATAAAAAATTATCTAGACATAGTTGAGAAGAAAATAAAAGAAAGTATCCATGAAAACAATCACATGTCTTGATATGAAATGAAAAATGTTTATTAAATAATGTTATATATTGTACCTAAACTTGAATTCTTTGAGCCTTCTTAGCTGCAAATGTACTGATGATGTCGTCAAAATCATCCGTCAATAACCTCTAACATGGCTATTTGACACACATTCTCAGCACTTGGAGATTCATCACCACACAGCTCATCAGGCATTTTTTTTTTCTTTGTCTTTTTTCTGAGAGCTCAGATGGTAGATTCTTTAGCAGCTAATCGGTGGGTCGAATCACAAAAATGTATAGGACCTTATTTGTTCGTCTTGGCGAGCTAAATCGAATTTGAAAATTGGCGCGGTTGCGCGTGAGCGTGGCGCATTGGGAGACCAAGCAACATCCCCCATTTCCTTCACCGAGTACCCAAACGCCTAGATACGGAAAGTGGTTTCGTAATGTCCAGCCTTTTTGGCATGATTGACACAAAATGAGTGTTTCACGCGGGTTCTTGTCGCTTTCACGGCTAATTGGTGGGTCGAATCGCAAAAATGTAAGTCCTTATTTGTTCCTCCTGGCGAGCTGAATTAAATGACACCTTGGGCAGGCAGATCGGAAAAAAATTGAAAATCTTACGCGCGAGCGCGGTGCATTGGTAGACTAAGGGACGGAACACACTTGGCGTTTTTTACCAATCGGATTTTTTACCGCCGCCGCTCTAAAATAATGTAGCGTTTACACACTGGGCGGTAAACATTACCGACGCCACATGAGTCGATCACAGATCTTGTAATCTTTATGTGTAATGTACAATGTTTTTGGTTTGTTTTTGAAATTTTGATTCTTCGCATTTGCTAGTAAATTTACGATTGCAAAAAAAAAAAATTAAGAGTAGTAAGGTCAATTCAATAACATTATAAAATAAATAGATCACATTATTTTTACTTACCAAAGTCATTCTTTTTGCTATCTTCCAGCTTGTCAAAGTCACTCCTAAGCTGAACACAAACTTCATACCACGCATTCTTTGTGGTTTTGTGTCTTTAAAAATGTCCAAGGTTTTGTCCCACAGCATAGGCCTTTCTTGAACGAAATGAATTAGTAATTCATTGTCAATTATAACCTCTTCGGTCATGATAAAATACCGTGCATTTAGTCACGTAGGCCACCATTTCGGCGGAGGCGGTAAAAAAAAAGACGAATGTAGTGGCAGTGGGCGGCTGCATTGCTGCCGTCGGCGTTAAATAATCCGATCGTTTATTTTACCGCCCAATGTGTACGTCGCAATACCATCCTATGCGCCTCTACTGGTACGGCGGCAGCGGTAAAAAATCCGATTGGTAAAAAACGCCAAGTGTGTTCCGGCCCTAACTCTCTTATGTCCTTCTACAGGAAACCAAACGCCTAGATACGTTTCGAAATGTCCAGCTGTTTTGGCGTGATTGACACACACACAAACAGACACTCGCGCTCCCGACCCCGCTACCGAGAGCTCTGGCCTCTAACTCATATTAGTAGTAGGCATAACACTCAACCAGATCCACGAGCTGCGTTAATTTTGGTCTTATAAGACTTAAGAATTAACTTGGTATACAGTATAATAAATTTTATAAATTATGCAAAAAAAAATCAAATAAAATTAAACAATATTGATTGTATTGTTATTATTTTGAAAACTTTTTAATAACTTACTATTTTTTTATAAACTTTTCAAATTTTGCCGCCCTCTGAAATCAGCCGCCCGGGGCACGTGCCCCCCCTGCCCCGCCCTAGTTCCGGGCCTGACCAGATATACATATTCTTTAATGATTTCTATTTTTATATTTATTTAAGCTTTATCCAAACCATTGTAGTGCTTTCTCTTTGAGTAACTTCACTACAATCACATATCTGGTTACAGCAGCCAATGCAGTGATACTTAAGCAGAACTTGGAACTGAAATGATTTAGAAATGGAAAAGTTTATAAACATTGTCTTAGCTACATTTAAAGAGAGCCTATTATAACTAAACCATAGGCTCAAAAAATATAGGTCTTGTTGAATTTTTTTTTCAACTGACTTGCCTCTGAGATCAAGTCATTAATAAATATAAGAAATAATATCGGACCCAGAACCGAACCTTGAGGTACACCAAATGTCAACGAACGCCATGTACTCTCTGAGGAACCAATTTTTACAAATTGCTTCCTATTTCCAAGGTAAGACCGAAACCAAGTCAAGGCCACCCCCTTATTCCAGTTGATTCCAACTTTTTCATCAAGAGCTCATGGTTCACTGTATCAAATGCTTTCTTGATGTCCAAAAACAAGCCTGATACTTTCATTCCCAAATTCAAATTGGAATATATATTAGACATAAAACTATGTAATGCTAATTCAGTGCTAAGACCCTTTCTGAATCCAAACTGACTAGCATAGAAAAAAATACATTTATTTAAAAAAGACATTAATAGTTTTTTATCAATTTTCAAATATCTTAGAAAATACTGATGTAGAAAGAAATCGGGCGATAATTTGAAACCTCATCCGATTTTCCAGATTTAAAAATAGGAACTATCTTAGCTATTTTCATTTGTTCTGGAAAGATTCCTAATGTTAAACTTTTATTAAAAATATGAGACAGTACAGGTGCTATCAAACTTCCAATGTCCTTTAGTAAATTATTATTTATATCATGTCCTGATGATGTCCCCTTCTTTAATCTGTGTATGCATTCTACAATTTCTTCAGGGTACATTTTAGTGAAAAATAACAAGTTCCGCTGAAATTTTTGTTTGAAATTTATTTTGTACTCCTCAACTTCTCTTAAACCGGTATTATCAATAAATGTGTCTAACTTAACTGGAATTTCAGAAAAAATACTTATTAAACTCCTCTACTAGTGAGTCATCACTTTCAATCTTCAAGCCATCACGTTGCAAAACTATTTTTCCTAGTTTTTTTAGACGGTTGACTAGATAAAGAGTTAATAACCTTCCACTGGTCACTAATTTCATAATTCCCTGATTCAAAAATATTAGAAAAATACTGTAATTTAGCATCTTTAATCCATTTATTTATATTATTTCTGAGTGTCGTAAAATTATTCCTTTTTTTTTTTTAATGTTGTTGGGATCACCTTTCATTTGTTTATATAGTTTATCTTTTATCTTAATTGCTCCCACAAGACCATCATTTATCCAAGATTTAACCAATCTATCATTATTCCTATACCGTTTAACAATATTAACAATTAATTTAGATTTATCGACATTATCGGATAAAACCATGAAATAACTCAAAAGCATCATTTACATCTATACAGTCAAAAACGCTATCCCAATTTTGGTAGTCTACTATTTTTTTTAATACTCGCCTATCTAAGATTACCTTACTATTAACATTATGTTCGGAAGAAGGTGCGCATGTAGAGAGAGACAGACAAACTGCCCAGTGGTCCGTTATCAGCGAGTTCATGGTTACAGCCGTTTTGTTCATAAATTTGTTCGCTTTAAATAGTATATGGTCAAGGCAGCTTTGTATACCAGACACTGGGTCAATTCTAGTAGGACTTCCTATTAGCGATTCCAGACCACAAAGAGATATAATTTCCCTATACACGTCTATCAAACCCCTTCGGATAGCAAATCTATATTTATATCTCCGACTACAACAATATTATCTTTTCTTATTACAGTAGAACCTCTGTTAACCGGCCTCGGATTAACCGGTCCTCGGATTAACCGGCCTATATCGTAGTGTACTGGTTGGATGAGAGTTTCCGAAAATAAATTGTAATTGAAACACCATAGCGGCGGCGATATCAAACGACTTTGTCGATAGCGGTATCCCATTGTCGGCGGCGTAAAAACACCGCGGCACCATAGCGGCGGCGATATCAAACGACTTTGTCGATAGCGGTATCCTATTATCGGCGGCATAAAAACACCGCTGCATTGGCACTCGTCGGTATAGTAGACATACACCCACAAAAACGTTTGATGGGCCGCTTTTTTTCCAGGAATCATTTTAGTATTCATTATAGAAAATATAACATTTCTTTTCAGTTTTTGGAAGCGTGTGTTGGTTTCGTTTGAGACGCGGTTAAATCTGTCAAAAGACTTGACAGAGGGGATCTGTAAAAAGCTTTGTAGTGTTTAATTTTTTCATGTTTGAAGTATAATATACATAACATAATATATACGATTATACATACATTTATGTACAATAAAATGAGTTGCAATAACATCATAATTGCATAATTCTTAGCGCTACTTGATTAAATAAACTTTCTTTGAACGAAAACCGATTTTTCACGGAAACCTTGGATTAACCGGCCAAACGGGCAACCGGCCCGGGTGTCAGTCCCGACTAGACCGGTTAAGAGGGGTTCTACTGTATTTCTAGATGTAAAGGAAAGCTATCCAGAAATACAGATTCCATTTCATGCCACCTATACAAACATAAAAGCTTAAAAGAAAATTTATTTTTAGCCTGACAAGACAAAAGCAATGAATCTGCATGATCGATCAAACACTCTTGTTTGACATATGCAATACTCGGAATATTTTTGATAAAAACAACAAGACCACTTGTCCTATTACCCCTTCCGGCCTATACTATCTTATCATATCCTTCAATCTGATCAACACCCGCATCGCATCCCCCTGACAACGTAACCAAGCCTCAGTAAAAACAATAAAATCTGTTTACATTGCAGTGCGCTTAGACAAACCTATCGAAATTCTTTTTAATACTTCTAATATTATGATGCAAAATTATAAAGCTATCAACTATTAGTTCAGAGTTATTAAACTTATCTATACTCAGAGTGAGGTCCATATTCTATGCCATAGTTGAGTAAAATTATCAAACCAACACAAATAAACTGACCCACAGACATCTCATAATCAACCATAATCAACCAAGAACTAACCTTAAGAAACCAATATTACAACTCAAAACAATTGTATCACCCATAGTTCCGAAGGAAAAAAATAACCATGCTATGGTTAGCCATAATTATATAATAATAAACAATATATATATATATATATATATATATATATATATACACAGTATAATAAACATTCAAATATACTCATAGTCCAAAATTCACAGACCATAAAACTTAAATAAAATCTTAGTATCATTTAACCTATTAAACATGAAGTATCAATGACAAAAACATAAAATTTTAAGATTATTACAAAAAGAAAAATATTTATAAATGTCTTATGCTTACTCTCTTATCGTTTAAATCATCTATATACAGGTAATTTGATATATTTTTCTAGAAGAATCTGTTTTTTTTTATTAATATTTTACCGTGTTTAACCCATACAAATGTATAGGCCTTTTTTTCTGGCTTCAATTTTTACCTCCCTAAGCAGGTTACTTAGGTTACTTATGGAGTAAGATTTTCATTAAAATAAAGTTTATCTAACCTGATTATGTGTAGATAACTTTTGTAATTTTTTTTCTTAACTATATGCATATTTTCAATATTTCAGATTTTGAAAAAGAAAAAAAAAGTATAATTAAAAAATTATTTTTCAACTTTTGTTAAGTGAAACGCACCATAAAAAAAAAATTGATTATTCTTACCAAAACATGTAAGTGACAATTTTTCTGAGTAAAATGATATATAACACATTGTATCCATGTTCTTTGATGTAGGGGAAATGATTGCCATTCTGAGATCAATGTTGTGTGTCTTATTATTTATACTATTCACAGAATTAAAGATGTTCTTGTGTTTGATCTGTAAGCTTGTTTAGCGACAATAACAAAATAATAGAAAATGTTGACTTAAGGACTGATAGATAAATGTTAAAATTTGTAAAATCTTGTATAATGATTTTGTCAAGAGTAAACTTGGTATGTTGAAATAAAATGTAAATTTTAGGAATATTTGAATTGTTTCTGTAGGTTATTTACCCACACACCAAAGAAGAAATGATACGCAGGGGTAAAACAGACGCTGATTTAAACCAACATCTGGAACGGGTACAGCTGTCATATTTGTTACAAAGAGAAAATGGCTGGGATACAATTGCAGACTGGATAGATGTTTTGTCAGGAGGTGAAAAACAAAGAATTGCTGTGAGTTTTTCATCTTTCATCAATATTTTTGAACTAAAATATTTGATCAGTTAGTAACAGAACGTCTACTACAATGAGTAAACCCTGAAATTTTACTGAAAATTGGAATATTCAAATTTGTTATTTCTGTGTGCTAATTTGCCTGAAATATTTTAAAATTTATTATCAAATTACAAAATATACCTTGGTTATTTTACATTGTTATTATTGATTTTTCCAACTAAAACAAACTTTTCCAATTAATGGTGGATTAGCAAACTGAGTTAAATATTTAGCTAAAATTCATAGAAATTAAGATAGAGAATAAAATAAGTTTTGCATGTGAAAATCTGAACACTTTTATGTTTAGAATTGTGAACTCACCATCAATTATTTTCACAATTTTGAAATCTGTGTGTCTAAAAACATAACATTTTGAGCAACAAACAGATTCAGATTCTGTAGTTTTAATATGTAAATAAAATTAAGTTAACCTAACCTAACATATCCTCTTTTATGATTCTTCATTACTTATGTTATTTAAAAAATTCTCTGGATGTTTAAAGTTGAAAATCCTCTTGGTCATCATGGCCTTATAAAATATGGAATAAAATAAAATAAAAAGACCCATAGCTCTTGAATATTTTAATAGCATCAGGGTAAAAAAATAACAAGATTTGGTTAAGAGAGACATGATAGGAAAGAGAGGATCTAACCCTCACCATAGGTGAGCCATTGAGGGTTTCTGCCCTTTGTAGACTTTGACCTCCTCCACTATCAGCCTCCAATCTTCTTCTTCTAAGGCAAGACCTAGTTGACTCTTTCTTCTTGTGTGATGAAGCACATCTCTCAATATTTTTCTGGGCAACCTGTCTTCCACCTTTCTCACCACATCTCTCCAACCACTTTATTTTCTGAGCCTTCACAAATCCACAAATCGCCTTTTCACCCTGATACTTTCATGGTCCAAATCTCTAAACCAAATGTGACAACTGATCTCACCGGTATTTTCTATTTTGTTTGCTTAGTTGATTTTGTAATAAGTTAAATGTTAAACAACTGCTTCTTTGCATAAATGGGTATGATTCTCTGCCTATATCATTTCCTTTATCTCTCTATATATATCATTGCCCCTGGATACCTAAGACAAGAAATGTCTACAAACGTCATTTCCCCAACTGTCAAAATCCGCTTTGCTCTTCTGATCTCTGAATTTGACACTCTGAGGTACTTAGTCTTCTTTCATTTACAATGAGCTCTACCTTTAGTATCACTTTATGCAAAGTGAGATCAAATAAAATAACAGAGAGCCCGCCCATCCCCTTGACTTCCTCCTGCATTGAATTTAAATTCTTCATTCAACTTATTTACTTCACTCTTGCGTAGTGTTACTCGTAGTAATTTTTGGTGGTATTGTGCCGTGACAAGTTTATATTAAAATTGATATTACATTGGGTTACATAAATAATTGAATTAAACATACTACAGAGACTAGATCTCTGAAAATCTGCTTGCACACTTAAGTAGCCTCCATTGGAATGTGCTGAATTGCTAAGGTAATATGTGAAACAAGCCACAAGGGCTTAGAGCAGTGAGTCTGGTCTGAGATCCCTGGCTGATAGTGAGTGACTTAGAATAAATGTATGATTTATAATAAATCGGAAATTTAATGATAACTAAGTTCAATTCGAATTTGAATGATTATCTCACTGTCCATCCTTACAGTATGTAATACTCCTCAAGTACCCCTTGTTAAAACTGTCAAAAGCCTGTCTGAAGTTAATAAATAAGCAATGAAATCTCTGTAATTCCTGTACTGTGCATCCAAATATTCATTTTAAAGGATATAAACATTATTAAATAATGATTATAGAAAAACATTTATTTAACTGCTTTAATATTGTCATTATTCTTTAAAGTGGAAGGCCTACTTTCCCATTATTCATCACAAAGAGAAATCTACCTATTTTAAAGTAATCAATCCATTTGTAGCTCAAAGAACTCTCTTCTTTTGTAGCTACATTCTATGAATAATTTCTGCTAGTTTCACCCTTTCAAAATTGGGAAAAATTATCACTCCGTATTTATTCTTTGGTACAATTGAACAAAGGAGTACTCATTTTAAATTGAATTTAAAACACAACCATAAAACGCTTATGTTGAAACAATATTTCGAATCAACAGATGGTAGGAGTTTCAGTTTTGTATGAAATGTGATTGAGTGAAAAATATTTATTGTTTTGTTTTTTTTTTTTACTTACCCTCATAAATAGATATAAAAGGAATACTGAAGCATCTATGTTAGCTTTGTTTTATTTACATATTTAAACCAGCTAAACAATCATATTTTTATGAAAAACTGCTTTTGAAATTCAATTTACTTAATCTCATTTTAAAATTGTGCAAATTAAGTGTATAATTAAAAAATTCAAATTAAATTTATACATTGTTGTTAGGCTATTTTATATGGTTCTTCTATAAAAACTACATTATTGCACAGGCTAAAAAGGTTATATAAGCTTCATCATGTAATGATGATGAATCCATTGACTTAGTGATCCAGAATATTCATTTAAAATTATTAATGTCATATTAATAAGATAGACATGCATTGTGAAATTAGAATAATATTATTAGGCCTATGTTTGTTACTAAGCTATCTGCATGTTTATATTACGTTAGCATTCCTTACTAATATAATTATATTAAGAAATATTTTCAAATGAGTCAAGTTTTTAAAGTTTCTACTAAATAACACAAGTTACTGCTTTGAATGAGTTATTATGCCTAATAAAATCAGTAAGATGATGTTCTAAGGCAGCCAAAGATTGCTTTAGTTATCCAGGAGTTACTAAATTATTTTTTGGAAAACTACTGTGTAGAACCCTGGAATCTGTATTCTTGGTTTTCGTAGACACCCAGTATTAATAATGGTAAACTTATCAACGGTTATTTGTTTCTAGATGAAAGACTCGTTGAATCAAGTAAGGTCTTGTTTACTTGACCATTTGGCATTTGTCTGTATATTTTTTTGTTATAATCAAATACATATATCATTAGTTATATTTTTATTTGTTTGTTTTTGGTATTTTTTTTTTTAGCGAAAACCATAGCAATCATCATCTTGATAAAAACTGACCCTAAAATACTCCTTAACATAAAACCAACAAATCAAACCATAATAACATACACATTTAACTATAACAACAGATACTGGGATCTGATCCTCTTATTAGTCAAATTAAACTTCGTTTCACTATTGATACATTTACAAATTGTGAAGGTATAAAAAAGAGACCCTGAGACCTTTAGGAAAAATGAAATCTTAGTATTTCCACATCCATACTTACTATAAGTAAACCTCTGGAATTGTTTTCTTTCTTGCAGTTTAAAGGTGAAAAACCATTCAATCATCATCGCCATTAAAATTAAATAAAATAGGATACAATAGAGACTCGTAGCCCTCAAATAATTTAATAAAGTTGGGGGTCGGAAGATAACAAGAGGTGATCAAGAGATACTTGATAGGAAAGATGATCGTAAAGGTCCTAACCCAAGACTAGGTGAAGAAAGATATAGAATCAGATAGGATACCTTGGGATTTCAACATCAATACTCATTATAAATGAGCCTCTTAAGGCAAAATCATAAATTTTGAACACCCATATAAATTTTTACATGAAAAGCGGTAGTTTTAGACTAAGAAGAGGTTACAATCATTATAATACTTAGGATTAAAATTCTTTATGCCCAGTCCGATCAATGTATGTACAACATTAATTTATTTTTGGTTTTACAATGGAGGGCTAAGTGGTTAATGCACGGTTCCATGCATTGTCAAAGGGCTCCAACTAGGGATACAGTAAACACTCCACATTATTAAATATAATGGTATAAAAAGTCGTAACAAAAAGCATTGAATTTAAAATTTTAATTTGAACTGTTTTCTAAAAATTTCCTGCGTGCTAAAACTTTTCCACATATTACCTTTACAAATTATAAATATGTCAAATAACTTACTACAGTATTTAAAAGTTACACTGTTTTGTTCTTTCTAATTTCCTCTCAAACTTGATGTAACTTATAAATAAGTGTACATCAATGTGATTTATAGTAAAATATTAGAGTCAGATCCTTTACGTTTCTAATAAATTGAGCCACAAAGATAAGAAGTGATTGAAAAAGATTGTACAGTATAACCAACACAGAACACAATTCTCACAAAAAATACGCCAAAGTATCAGACGCGTTTCAACGACAAGGTCGTCCTCTTCCGTGATACACGAGCTACACCAATCAAACTATAACTCAAACTATGTCTTATAGTTTGATACACCAATCAAACTGATTAGTGTTTGATTGGTGTAGCTCGTGTATCACTGAAGAGGACGACCTTGTCGTTGAAACGCGTCTGATACTTTGGCGTATTTTTTGTGAGAATTGTGTTCTGTGTGTTGGTTATACTGTATAATTTTTCTCATAAGTCAAGCTCAACATTTAATATGAAAAAGATTGGTTTTCAGTTAGGTAGTATTCTAGGGTTTATATAGATCGTTGGATACTGCATGCTAAATCATAATCACTAAAGAAGTAGCCAACCTCTCGCAAAGCTTTTAACTTTTATTAAATATTCTTTATAGTGGTAGCTGTGTTATTAACTGCTATTTCTTAGTCTGTTAATCTTGTGTGTTGTAATGAACACTAATTGTATCATGTTACGATTTATTCAATGTTTTATAACTTTCATAGAGCAAAGTCTACAGAATCACTAATCTACTAATGAATTATTTCTTCAGTGATATGTATTGATGACAGTTGTATTAACATTTCAGATGGCAAGACTCTTTTATCATGAACCACAGTTTGCTATCCTGGATGAATGTACAAGTGCTGTGAGTGTGGATGTCGAAGGCTCAATGTATCAATATTGTAAGGAAACTGGCATTACGTTGTTCACTGTCAGTCATAGGCGGTCTTTATGGAAACATCATGAGGTAAGTGAGAACAAAATCGAATGAATAGTTAGGATTTTGTCTTGGGATTTTGTCTTGATTTGTTGAGGTACCATTATAATTATTGAGTTTTATTGTAGTGAAGTTTTGAAATTTTTAACAACCTACAATTAAAAAAGCTAAGTCTGTATGATCTTTTGACTTATTTCTACACGGCCTCAAACTTTAAATATTTTGTCTCAAAATTTTCCATGGTTGTTAATCCGTATCAAGCATTATTTCCTAAAATTAAATAAAACATCTTTTAAAAATACTTTCTATTCTTAAAGCTTAAATAGTTAACTACCTTAGAACTTCCCTATATATTACTTTTAAGTTGAAAATCTTTTTAGTGCATTTTGCAAGTATTTTTTTTTAATTCCCAAAAAAATCATAATACAATGCTAAACCCAACTTGTAATAAATCATTTTTTTATAGGAATGTTGAAATAATTCAAAATGTCATTTAATAACAAAAATCTATGCAGAATAAATATTTCTGGAATGCCATTCAAACAAGAGGTGACACGCACAAGATCTGACGGACACAACCGACACGTCAACCGAATAATTAGGTAATAAGGTTACCTAGGAATCCGAAAAAAATCACAATTTAAAAATATTTCCCGATATTTTAAGACCATGTTTCCCACCTCAAAATTAAATCATTAATGCAGGGATATTATTATAAAGACACAATTCGACCATTAAAATGAAATATTAAAATTTAAAAATCACCTTCTAAAATAGTTAACATGAGAATCCGGTACAGGGCATCACAGAATCGCGAAGATTATAAGAAAACAAAAATCTGTCAGGAGAAACTAGTAATTTTAACAGATAGATCGGAATCTTCTACGTAGAAAAGGTCGTTTAGGAAAATACAAAAGACATACCAGTCAATCGGTAGAAATTATAAACTAAACCAAGTCCCGAATTAAATATGGCCGTCAGATTGATCTATTCCGAACTTCAAGTTGACGTCACAAGGACTTTTCCAAACTCACGTTCTACGTCACAACTATTCTAATTAATTCACCAATCAGAACGTGAGTTTGGAAAAGTCCTTGTGACGTCAACTTGAAGTTTGGAATAGATCAATGTGACGGCAATATTTATATAAATTAGAGTTTAACCATTTATATTTTTATGTAAAAAAGAAGTTTAGTAATATAATTTAGTTTATTTAAAGTGCTAAAGTCCCATTTTTCCTTAACCTACAAAACACACACACACACAAACTGCATACATGAAAGGTCAGGTGATATAGAAGGCAGGCGATGGGAACCAAGTAACGGTTTCCCAAAAGAATGGGTTTTTTTGGCGTCTTGTAGATGAACAGGACGTTCCTACAGAGCTGAAGATTTTTTAATAAAATTTTAAAAGGTACATCAACGAGTACAAGGTTGTCAAATAAGACTAGAAGAAATATTAAATAGTGTGTGTTCAATATATAGTAGAATATTTTCCGAATCTTGACGAGGCAATTAATAAAAACGTGCTTAAAGCTGAACAGAATTATTGGTGAGATCCAACCATTTTCTTACACTAAATTTATAAAGATTATCCAAAAACAAGTATTAATTTTTACTTACCAAGTGATCAAAATTGATGTGGAGTTGATTAATTACATATAGACATTGTTTAAAATTGATATAGACAATTCAATTTGATCAAAAACTCCTCGAATGTAATAGACCTTTTCTTACTTACCCCTTTATAAAGCAGTTAATTTATTTTAAATATTTTGGGACTTATTTTAGATTTGTTTCTTATTATATATATATATATATATATATATATATATATATATATATATTATTTATATTTGTGTTCGTTTTTCTAAACATTGGAAAAAGCTGACACCAACCCCAAACTTCGAGTTTAAGAACTCTTAATAGATGAAAGACTAATTGAATATTGTTTATGTGTATATTTATAGATTCTGAGAAAGACAACATTGTGTTAATTAAACTTTGATCAATTTTCGTCGATTAATATATACTTAAGATTTTGAAAGATAGACGGTTTTAATAACTATTCATTCAATTCTGATTTTGAAGAAAATAATTTTGTAACTGTTTTTCTTACTTTTATATGAAGTTATTTTATTGTTATTAATAAATTTGAGAATTTAAACTTATAGAGCTTTTGTTTTGTTGTAAAATTTGACACTTCAACATGAGGCTTTAATTAAATTAATCAATATTTTCTTATCCACTAAATTTAAATATGTGTTTTAAGGTTCATAAAATTTTCCTACCTAAAACAAAAAATGTTAGATGTAAACACTTTGGGCTTAGTATGTTATGAATGAAAAAATAAAAAAGTAAGATATACAAATTTTTTAGTTAGTATGTTAGAAATCAAAACAATAATGACCTTTGGAAACAGCTAAAAACACAATACAATAATTTTTTCAAGATATTCAAAGGCTTTGTGGTCTATTTTATGGTCTATTATTTAAAAAATCACTAAATAATGTAGGTGATGTAGGAACGATTCTCAGAAAGGCAACATTCATGTGTAAACATATAGAATTAATGTTTGAAACATAGAAATAAACCATACATCAAAAGAAAGCACAGAATGTCTACTTTTCAATCGTATATAAATGGTTACGGAAATTTAAATATTACTAGTCAATATTTGACAACTTCTGACATCATTAAAAAAATTCCAGTATCACCTTGATTTCAGTGACACTTGGCAGATCCGTGGAAGAACATTTATTACTCGAAATCTATGATGATTACAATAATTGTTATCAAAAGAGGAGAAAACTACCTTTAAATTAATGTGAATCCTAACTTAATAGAATAGAAATTTGTATTTGAAAAAAAAAAAAATAGACAAACGTGACATTCGTTTTGGACAAAATGGTTACACTGCAGTTCTAGTAAAGTGATGCAGTGAGAAACACTAATTTTATAGATTTTAATTATTTTATATATTACTATTTTTGGTATTAAGTTGTATGAAAATGAAAGTTAAGATTACATGCTTTACATAGCATGCCAAATTTATTGTGTTTGGACTATTTTTTAATGGACGAATTGTAAATTGCTACTTCTAAGGTTAAATAGGCATGTGTGGATTTTGAGATTATGTAATAACTCATTGAATAGAGCAATAGACATTGAACCTATTGCTTTGTAGCATAATAATGAAAGCATTTGTTAATAATTAATATTTTTGTAGGAGCTATTTTGTAATTTGTGTTTTTAATACCAATATGATCACTTACATATAGGGTCAAATATTTACTAAGACCCGATTTAAGAAATAAAATTGATCCCACTAGACCAAAAGTGTTTTGTCTTATTTAACTTCACTATAAAGGTCTGGGATTGAATTTATCAAATCACATATTAGAAATTTTATTTTACAATTTCACTAAAATACCCAAATTTACCCCAACTTGAACCCTAATTTAAAATATATATTTGTTTTCAGTATTACTTGCAAATGGACGGACGAGGATCATTTGAATTTAAACCAATCCAGGCAGACACAGAAGAATTTGGTTCATGAAAGCTCAAAAATCCTTAAAGGGTTAAGAAATTAATAAAAATATGAAAGTAAATGGGTAACTTCAGTGCTGTGAGGTGAGACCCGTGTAAAGCTCTAACCTTTATTTATTTAGAGTAATGTACAAATATTTCTATAGATTGATTCCACTTTTTAAAAATAAATCACAGGAACTATAGTGTAATAGATGGGCGAAGAATAATTATATTACAATATGGTTGGTACAATAGTTGTTAGTTTAGAAAAAAAAATTATGAATTTTTTAATATAAAATTCAGTATTTAATTTTTTACAAAGTCTTAGTTATTTATTTCTTATTGTTTAAAGGCAAAAAAACCATTGCCAAAGAAAAAAAGCTTAGGAAGACCCCTATCCCTCGAATACTCCAAAACATCAGGGTTGGAAAAGAACAAAAATTGGTCAACAGATACCTGATAGAAAAATGAAAGGGGTCTAACCTAAGACTCTATGAAAAAAGCTGGAGATCCAGCTAAACCTGTACTCGCTAAAGTGAGCACCTGAGGGTTACAAGGTCTTTAGTACAATAATTGTTATCATTTTTTTAATTACATGAATACGTCCTTGCTAAGATTAAAAAATACCCTTATTAAAAATTCACTAATTTGAATGAAACTGTTGCACTCACTATATTATTAATACCTAGACAGGAAGGCCACACAAATATGATTTGTATTATATTAGTAAATGTTTAACAACATTATAATATTGATTATACTGGTGATTTTAAAGTCTCTCCCCCCCCCTATTTTTTGCACATTTTATATCAGACTGTCTTTTAACCAATACTACCCACTATAAATCTAATAACACTAACTTTTTAAGTGTTTTGAAAAGATGTAGAAGTCAACTTTAAAAATCTTAATGCGAAGGTGGTCTTGGGACATAATCATTTAACACTTTTTTGTCTAAAAACAGTGGTTGAATCAAAATTAAAAAAGGTTTACTAACCTAACCTAACCTAAATCTACTAATATATTGAAAACGGTAAAACCTTTTTCAGTGTTTATTCAACCACTATGTTTAGAAAAAAACTGTTAAAAAATATATGTTGTATGACTACCTTCTACATTTTGGACCTAGAGTGATCCTCTAAAATTCCAGAAAACTTAAAAAGTTAATGTTTTTACATTTATAATTGGTAATATTGTTAAAAAACAATCTGATATAAAATGTGCAAAAAATAGAGGAGAAAAGGACTTTAAAACCACCCTGTATATTGCATGTGTCATTTAAATTGAGAAATGTAGATATCTAAAAAACGGCACGAAAAATGTTTTTGCAAAAGTTATTTAACATCGTAGTAGAAATAAAATGGTATTATTAATTCTTTGTTTTGTCTGTTTTCAAGGTCATTTGAAGGTTAACTTAATTTTTTTAATAGAAACATTTATCTGAAGCACTATTAATTCAACTTTGTTTTCAAAATCATTTAAAGATTAGCTGGTGATAATAATAATAATAATAAAATTCACTAAAATGATTATTTCATTATTTTTATTTTTCCATGATCAAGTTATATATCAAATTACACTTACATATAATTATTTATATGATGTTTATAAATTTGGAATGAATGTTTATATGACCAGGAATTTGTTATCTGTGATTACAAACTTGTTTCCAAATAATTGCCAATCTTTTTTTCCTTAATTGAGATATTTAGATTCTCAATAGAGGTATTATCAAAACCTAATATTTCTTCACTTTAAATGAGTAACTCTTCTCCAAATTTAATAAACACCAAATTGAAAGCAGCTCAAATTTCCTTAACAAATTTCGACTATCAACAAGGTAGAATTTAAATGACTTAATCGTCAAATCATTTATAGTTTTTTAGAGTTATTGAAACACGATAACGTTGATAATCATATGTTTATTGTAAGAATTGGTGTTTTATTTGGATTAGGATCAATAATTTCATCATAAGATTTTGTACAAATTTGGTATACTGTTTATGTCCCATCTTCTATATAAAACAATTTTGTTAACCGACAAACCTAATGAATTGTTTTAATGGTAGCTGATTATTTATAATTTCGATATAATTCAATTTTAATACTGTATAATTGGTAAATACTAATTGAGTTTAATTTTAATGCTAATAAATAGTTCCAAAACTTCGCCTTTATATTTTTTTAAAATTAATAAATTGTAATATAGGCTAGATGCTCTTGAATTATTCCACATTATAGTTGAATCAGAAACTTTCTTTCCTTCTAGAGGGTTATAAAGAATGCATGAATTTAATATTACAAACATAATAAATGCCATGATTTTTATGACTTTAAAATTTTTAACAAATTCATTAAACATTCCATTAGAAAGTTTATAATAATTTTAATTACTTTTATTAGAAAATTATAATTTTAGTTATAAAATCAAGTGTTCATACAACATGTCTATCAAATAACTTGTAATGTATATTCATATGTCCTAATTACAAACTTTCAAAACACTATTATGGTTTTTAATTAAATTAATTGAGCTACTATGTTAGAAAAAAATTACTTTCTATATATGAAATTAACTTATTTTTCCCATAAAATTCTTTACTTTACCAAGTTACATTAACAAAGTTCTGAAATGATATCTAGGTTAAAATAATTATTTTTTGGGCTGTAGTTATTTAGTCATGTGATCAAAGAATAAAATATAAGAATTATATATTATATTAGTTTCCTGTGTATATTTTATATTTTATTTTTACGTTTCATCATTGTTATTTAAATTATTTTTAATAAATGAAATTCCACTTTAAGTGGTTGTATCATTGTTTACTTTCTAAATAAAATACTGTATATGCTTTTATGATAGTATATCATCACAGCTAAAATATATGAATATTTGTTATACTGTATATGTATCTTTATTTGTTTAAACTATAATTATTTGTTCTATAACCTTAAGTTATATGAAACATTTTGAGAGAAAATAAATATTTTATATATTACTTCTCTTGGATACACTTTTCACACACTGTAATAAATAAGTTTTTATTACTTCCCTCTTTTTAAATTCTGTATTTTTAATTGTTTGATGTTTGTACATATAATTATTAAAACTTTTTTTTTTAGTTTCTACCGTACTCAACAGTTTATAACATTTCAAAATATTCTGATGATTTTTTTTATAACATTGTCATTTCATTTTATTTTTTATTTCATAGCCGTGGTATAAAATATTGTTTGGCCAGCTCAAAATACCAACTATTGCTAACATATAAAAGACCAATGCATAGGCTAGATGGAGATTGTATTAAAATTTTATTAGTTTTATTTTATATCTACTGGCTTTGAGGTGAGTTTTGTGAAGAACTATTTTTTTATTGTTCATCTCATTCTACCAGTACTAGTGTTTTCATTTGTACTTTGGAGCTAATTTAATCTCCTTTTCATTTCTGATAAATCTATTAATAATAAAACATACTTGAAAGTCTTATTTTTTAAAACAAATTTAGGTAAAAATGTATAGTGTCTTTAGAAGGTTGTTTTCAACACATTTTTGTAATGGGGTGAATTGTTGACCTCATCTATGCTTACGAGTAAGATATTTTATGTATCTAAAATTACAGATGTAGGTAATAAAGAAAAAAAGTTAGGAACATCAAAACAGTAAAAGAATTTTTATTGCCCAGATCAAATTGTATATTTATTAATTATTGTTTTTATGACTTTATAATAAATACTGTGGTATTTATGTTTTATTTAAATAAACTTAAAAATGGCCTAGAAGAATTATTATATAAAACACACTACTTTTAGTTATTAGTTAGTTACATTGTTTGTATGCAAAAAGCTTGTTGTTGTTTTTGTATTGTTATGTGGTGATAGTTTTGTAATTATTGTTAGATAAAATACTCATTTAAAAATGATTGTTACTTGTTAATTTATTTACCGGACTGTATTGTGAAGGTATTTTGCATTGTACAAATATTATCAACAAGAATTAACTTTTATTTTTCTAGAAATACAGTATCATTGCATTATTTTTAAAAATGGTATTTCTTCTTTGCAGTTGTTTAGGACACAATTTGTTCACTCTGTTCTCATCTGAAACATGAAAATTTAATTTTAAAATTTATGCATTTCATTGAAGCTGTTCTTTTTCCTTCATAAACCTCAGCCATACAGAAAGCTACATCTTGGATGCTATGGATGCGATGCCACACTACCGACATTCACACAGAAAGCTATACTGTACCACCGGTCTTCTTCAACTGGCTGGTGTTCGTAAAGTACCATGGGACAATGATTCTGATGATATTTTACTAACTTTAGTAATAAAGAAAAAGAAATGGGTTCATCAATTGAACACAAAGAGGTCTGATTATGGTGAATGTCATTTGATGCAAGATCTCCGTAAAGATAAAGATAAATGAAACTATCCTTTAATTATAAAACATCAGCCTATTTACCTGATTTTTCCAGTGTGATTGAAATATCTCGCCATGCATTATCTGGTTTTGGTAATCTTCACTAAATGGATTCCTCAAACATTGATATTTCCAAATTTCTTCTATTTAAACTTCTGACATGTTCACTTGATAATACATATGGAAACTGAAAAATCTTTTGTTTAAACTAACCCATCTCGTAAAACAATAACTCAAAATAAAATATCTCTTATGGCTCTTGTGTTACTGTGCATCCACATCACTAGCTACATTCTAGAAAACCCAATTCACTTGGATACTACGCTTGTAGCATCAGTATCGTCCACCCCCCTGTCTGACCTCTTCCATTGTCTATTATTGCAGCAATCTTTATCACTTGTAGCATGCTTAGTTTCCGTAGCCATCTGTGTGATCGAGGCTTTAAACTTTGAAATGGATAATGTTTACATTGTTATGAAGCTAAACATGGAAGGTATTGGTGAAGACTGAATTACCATCAGATGTTTTACTTTGACGATGACATTCTCTGACAGACAACATGAATTGCAGAGTGTAGGATTAAAATAAAATATAGGGAGGACAATGTTTGTGAGCTTATTAAGGAGTTTTTACAACCTAAAATAATATAATCTGCTGTGTATACAAACTTATTGTCTTGTAGTTCACTATATATGTGAGATATATTTCCTTGTCTATTTAATTAGCAAAATTTAGCTCTTTTCTTTTGAGAATGAAATTATTGAAGAGTTTGTCCTGGTTGCAAAATGTAGTGCCAATTTTATCAATTAAACCTTTGGGTTTAATTTCTACTACAACTCTCAATCAGATATCTTGATTTTGATGAAATTAAAAATATAATCATTTAGCAATTCCTAAATCTTAGCACACCCAACGAAATTCTTAATGATAATGTTGATAATCATTTACCTGGATTGTAAATATATACCTATATGGACCCAATAATCAAATACAACTAAAGTTGAACTAAATAACTGTTCTTAATATAACGAGTTGAAGTATGAAAATTGAAAAAAATTTATTAAATTTTGTTTAAACATGTGGATGTCAATTTTTGTATGAACCAAAGAGCTTTCACATATTATGTGCATGAGGTTCTGGGTTAAATCCCCCATGGGAGCTTAAAAAAGTTTTGGTGTGACCCAGCGTCATGAGATAAAGTGGGGAGGTGTAATTATTAGTGAATCTTGGTCACGAATAAATGGAATTTAAAGGCATAAATGTATAAAATAAGCTTTATGCAATTTTGGAGATTGAGGAACTAAGTTAAAATTTTTGTTACAATTTTGATGCCTTTCAGCCCTTCAATATTTACCTTCCCCAAACTGTTTAATATTTTTTCCCTTTGGTATTGCTTTTATATTTAAATGCAAAAAATCATTGGGATCATCATTACCTTAACTAAAACAGAGAACACAATCCTCAACAAAAAAGCAACTTTTCCAATTTGAGAAAAGAGAAGTTGTAAGAAGAAGACTTTTAGCCCGCAATATGTAAAGACTATAATTATTTTAATTTTATTTCTATATCTATAATTTCTTACTTCTTGATGTGAAGTTCTTAATTTTCAATATCATCAAACATTCTTTTCTTTACTACTCGTCCATCATCAATAATTTCCTCAGGAATACATTGAACGTCTGAACAGGCGATGTTACTTAACCCATCGTTGGAGCAGTAACAAATGTTGCAGTCTTTATAAAATGTCTGTCCAGGATAACACTGCCAGTCTCTGCTTGCCGTTCTAGGTGATGCATCTGTAATAAACCATATGAAAAAGCATTGAATTGGACAAAAGTTTCTCTATGGAATTGGACAATATTTTAACTTTAATGATGAACCTCAAAATAATGATTTATGAGAGTGTAAAAATTGGGTTAAACATTTTTGTAAAAATTTCAACATTGAACAATACCAATGATATGGGTATCAAAAGTAGCAGAATTGGAAGGAGAATAAACCCTGAAAAAATCACTTTGACATCACAAATAGTTTAAGAGTTATTGCAATTTATATGTCAATAAAAATACCAGATTTTAACATTTCACATTTCACCACTTGCAATACCTTTTTAAATCGCCTGTAGCTCCATAACTATACATCGCAATGATATGAACTTATACATGTTGAAAGAGAAAAGTTCAAATTTTACTGTGCTTTTTTCAAATCGAAAATATCTCCTATAGTTTCTGAGTAATTAATTCGAGAAAATAACCAATTTTCAAACTTTGCAAAATGGTAAGGTAACTTTGCAGTTTTTTTAGGCGAAAAAGTGAGTTTTTTTTAAATTTTTGATTGTTTTTATAGCTTAATAGAAGCAGAATTAAATTTGGAGTCGAGGTGTGCTATTGAATTTTCATATTTTTTAAAACTTTTTCATTTTTATCTATTTTTTGTAAAAATTTCAACATTTAACAATACCAATGATATTGGTATCAAAAGATGCAGAATTGAAAGGAGAATGAACCCTGAAAAAATCACTTGGACATCTCAAATGGTTAAAGAGTTATTGCAATTTATACGTCAATAAAAATACCAGATTATAACATTTCCCGTTTCGCCACTTGCAATACTTTTTTAAATCGCCTGTAGCTCCATAACTATACATCGTAATGATATAAAAATTTACATGAGGAAAGAAGAAAGTTCACATTTTACTGTGGTGTTTTCAATTCGAAAATATCTCTTATAGTTTCTGAGTAATTAACTCGTGAAAACAGCCAATTTTCCAACTTTGCAAAATGGTAAGGGCAGTTTTTTGGGCGAAAAAGTGAGTTTTTATTTTTCATTGTGTTTATAGCTTAATAGAAGCAGAATTAAATTTGGAGTCGAGGGATGCTATTGAAATTTCAAAAATTTTCATTTTTATCTAATTTTTGTAAAAATTTCAACATTTAACAATACCAATGATAAGGGTATCAAAAGATGCAGAATTGAAAGGAGAATGAACCCTCAAAAAAAATCACTTTGACAACTCAAATAGTTTATGAGTTATTGCAATTTATATGTCAATAAAAATACCAGATTTTAACATTTCACTTTTCGCCACTTGCAATACCTTTTTAAATCGCCTGTAGCTCCATAACTATACATCGTAATGATATGAACTTATACATGATGAAAGAAGAAAGTTCACATTTTCTGTTGTTTTTTTTTTTTTTTTCAAATCGTAAATATCTGCTATAGTTTCTGAGTAATTAATTTGAGAATATAGCCAATTTTCAAACTTTGCAAAATCGAAAGGTACCCGCTTTTCTACTTTAAAAACATTACCTCTTTATTCTTAGGAAGGATTTGTAGTTTTATACTGTTTAAATTTCATATTGTAGAAGGCTGAGTGATGTCATAGTGAAAGATTTCTAAGTTGTTATGATAGTATCAGAATAAAAAAAAATTCACTTAGTAACACACTTTTTACGGTTGTAAAAAAATTTAAGATGTCACATTCGCTTGTTTAAGGAAAATAAACTAAATGTCCCTTGCAATTATTTTAGGCCAAAAAGTTAGTTTTTGAATTTTTAATGTTTCTATAGCTTAATAGAAGCAGAATTAAATTTGGAGTCAAGGGGTGCTACTTGAAAAATTTCAAACTTTTTAATATTTTTCCATTTTTATCTAATTTTTAGTAAAAATTTCAACATTTACCAATACTAATGATATGCACTTCAAAAGATGCAGAATTGAAAAGAGAGTAAACCCTGAAGAAATAAGTTTAAAATCTCATATGTTTTACGAGTTATTGCAATTTATATGTCAATAAAAATACCAGATTAAATAGCAATATTTAAAACAACCAAAACATACACTGTGATGATCAAGTTAATTACCTAGGGGTCTCCCTGGATAGGAAACTGCCATGGTCAGCCCACATACACTAAGCTCTTAAAAGAATAAACATAAAACACTTCTCGTTGTATCCATTGCTCTACAAAACAAGTTCTCTCTTATTGAGATAAGCCACCATGTTATATCAGTCACTACTTATGAGTATACTTACATTAGGGATATGCTGGGAACATCCACATCCAAAGCAAAGTTTTGAAAATAGTAACCTAATTTAGAATAATACACAAAGACTTTAATGTGGGTTTTATCAAACAATACATCCAACATTTAGCAATAAACCTTTACAAGGGGGCTCATTCACACCCCACATCTACACTGTACAGAACAACAACAGATACAAAACAACATGTGATAAACACAAACAACCACTGTCCCTAACCCATTACAGACCACCTGTTAGCTCTCTAATGCCCACCACATCCTTATTATTGTGATCTTTTCCTAATTGTAATGCCTATCAGAACTGCTTCAGAAGCGGTAAAGGGAAAGTAGATGCATGAGACAAGACCTTCAGTAGCCCAGGAGAATATATTGTATGGGACTTCCTTATTGCAAGCGCAGCTATCAGCACACAGTTGAATGCAGCATATTTCAGTTTCAAGTAGGCAGCAGAAGATGATGCATGTAGGGCAATTCCATATTAAAATAACTAACAAGGTATTGTCAGGTAATCCCATCCTTCACCTACAAATATTGATTCTGCATGATCTGTTGTGAGGTTGACTCTGACCCAGCTAGACAGAGAGAGTGGTACCGGTACATAAAGTTCTGCTCTTTTTCACCATATCTCCTCGACACGTCTATGGAAAGAGCTTACCAGCTTGGTACATGAAAAAACACTCCTGAATCCTTGTGTCCTAGGCGAAGGTTGTTTTTAGTGAGTAAAAATCTCACACTATTGGGAAGATCGGATGTCTCCATTTGTCTTTTGAAGATTTTCCACCTCTTTAACAATATTTAAAAAATAAATAAATAAAAAACTCTCTAGTGTATTGTCATAAATTCAATGCCATAATGCACACATAAACTGAAAATACATCTGTTTCGATATTGATTTTTCTATTATTGGTTCTCCTTATATTATTAATCTGGATAATATGAATTATTACAATTATTATTGATGTAAAACAGTGAAATATAAAAAACATTAGCTTTTCTTTACCAAGCTATGCTCCAGGCTTCCAGGTATATAATATTCTATTAATTAAAGAATGTTTATTTTATCTCTTTTTATATATAAGACGATGATGTTGGAGAAATTTCCCCCCCCCCTTAAAATAACAAAGGAAAAATGGTATTCTAATAATAGAAGCTATGGAACTGTTCAATTCAAGTAGAGGTTATGTTCTTAGTTGTGTTTAAAAATGATGAAGACAAACAATAATTTTTAACGAACAGTTTAATATATATTGCTTTTATACAAAACAAATAGTTCATGGAAAGAAAGAAATTAAATTTACTTTATTAATGTATTGGCTATTGACATAGAATAAACTTTCTCCTTCTATAAATGAGAACGCAACCAGGATGACAAGCAGCTGATTCACTAATGGAACATGAAATACTTTGTATAGATTCCAAACATGAACATTAAATTTTATAAATTAATGTAAAAATACTGTTAAAATTTTATGAGATTTACATAACCATTTTGAAATAACTAAAAATACAATTTTCTTAATACAATACTTTTTCAATGAGATTGGTTCCAATATAGTTTCTCTATTCAAATTTTATAATACACCCCCCCCCACTACCACCACCTTTAAGCATATTTTTTCATTCACTTGTGTATACAAAAACATAATATGGTAACAATCTAAATCTTATAAAATATGTCAAATAGGAACATGACTTGCTACATGATCTTTTTTTTAAATTTAATTTTATACCTTCATTATTTCTTGTTTTTTATTAATGGAAAAACAACAGTAACTCTCGAATTCTTTAATAACATCAGGGTAGGTAGAAAACAAGAAGTGATCAAGGAAAACCTGATAGAAAGATGAAAGAGAGGGATCTAAGCCAAGACTACATGAAAAAAGGTGAGATCCAGCTTGGATACAACGGAATTGCTACTGATATTTTCTATTTTAGAGAAATTATAAGAAACCATCTATAATAAATTGGAATTAAAAAAATAATAAATAAATTCACAAGTTTTTATTTGTTAGGCCTACATACAATCTTTTCAGAAATAATTCTTTTAAACTTCCAACTGAAATTGTTCTGTCACCAATTCTTACACATATTTTATTTTCTCAGAAAAATTAGATTAAATGCAATAACATAATATAAATAGACATGATGATGTTAAATAAGATTAGACCAAATGAGAATGTCTGGTATTTACTGAACAAAATGCTTACTTCACAGCGTATTAAAATAGTTCCAAGTGTGAATTCTAAGAATAAATTCTCTAGGATTTTCACTCTTCCATTGTGTTTTGTAAGTTTTTATGTTGATATTTTATAAATAGTTTTTTAATAATGAGTGAACAATCAGTAGCGTTTACATTTTAAGAAGTTAATAAAAATGGATTTTTTTAAAAATATATTTCAAAGTTAATATTACTACGCCTAAACAATAAATAAAATCGAAACGACATTGCTTTTATAAATAAAATTAAAATTCTTAAATTAAAAGTAAAAAATACTTACTTATGCACACAAAAACAGCAAATATGAATACAGACAGAATCTTCACAGACATTTTGTTGTAAGCTCCACCTCTAGTGCTGCAATCTAGCCTTGAAATTCAATATTAATTTTGATTGTCTCTGACCTTTGGTTTGTTTACAACAGTTCAATTCACTGGACACTGATCAACACAACTCAAAAGTAGATACTGACAGAGGATGCAGTGTTGTGGTTTAGAGATAACACAATTAGACATACTAAGAGAAGTTTCCAGGAATTCATTCCCTCTTATTCAAATAGGAATGAAAGGAATGCCTTTGTATGATAAATTTGGGTGTGTAATCGAATATTTTAGTGCTGATTGTGAAAGGTAAATAGAAATATATTTTTAAAGTTTAGGTTATATTATATAAACTCATTTCTCTCTTTGGGGGCTACCCGACCACCGTGGAGCTTCGCCCAAAACCCCCAGTGGATCCGAATATTTTGACAAAGTCAGACTGCGAAAAACCATTTCAGCCATTATCGCCTTCTGTTAGTCACTCGATCAAAACTTAATAATTTCTACACATTAAATAATTTTTTTTACACACTAAAAGGACATCTAGAATCATCAAATTTGCGAGGCATATTGGCACATCCAACTGCCATAAGCGTACAAAATTTGATGAATCTCGCTACGCTATATGTGTGTCAAAAAATTAATGGAAAGGTATAAAATTTACCGTCGCACAAGCCTACAGGGTTTGGGAAAAGTCCGGCATATATTGCAATATCTCAGCTTCAAGTAAGCGTAAGGAATGTAATAGACCCATCAATGGAAAGCTTTTGATTGGGGCTATCTACAGAGTGTGTCAAAACTCAGTTTTCATATACAGAATGTTCCGGAAAAAAATATAAAACATATGTTTCCCACTATTTTTATAATGTAATCATCTGTTTAGATTTGCAATCTGATAATGTAACTAAATACATAAGGTGTTTAAAAATAATTGAGAACACGACTGAATAACAAAGCAATCGAAATCAACAAGTAAACATGTATTTAGACAAAGTGGTTACAACCGATAAGAATTTAACCTCTAGAGAATGGGAACACCCTTTGGACTAAGAGTTGAAAACGAAATTTTTTACACTCTTCATGCTTTTCTTTGTAAAAGCAACAACAAAATTATTTTTGGAATATGCTATTACAGTATTCAAGGGCTAGGGGTCTTTTATTTTATCTTCTTTTCTTTCTTTTTTTTATAAGGTTTTAAACAACAAGGAAAAATTTAACACTGTAATTCGTCGACTGGTGTCATAGCAACTCACAAATTACTCAGTTTTCTGGTAAATATTAGTTTACACTTTCTTTAAATCAATTTTTCAACTAATTTGGTCAAGGTTTGTTCTCATATTTTTGTCCATGAAATTATTAAATTTAATGTTTGTTCTTGAAACTACACACGATACAAGGGACCGTAGGATCTCTTGAACCTTGAACTCCCACACACTCGGTACGTACACTGAGATTTATCGGTCTTTGTTATAAAACCGCCATAAAATTGATTTAGATATATATATATTTTTAATTTTGAGAAGTTACTATAAAGGAGTATTAGTTCTGACATTACAAACACAAATATTGCCGCCATCTGCCGACTGCTCGGCGAGCTTACTTATTATCTAGATAGATAAGAAGGAATTATTGAAAACATGTACAACCACCGCCATTTTGAAATTTTCGGACCAAAGTTTTTGTAACAGTTATTTTCAAATAATAGATTTGACTACAAAAAACGAATGTTCCAGCTGATATAATTTATATTGCGTATTTTATTCAAATATTTTGAGGTTATTTTATAAAAGATTTTTCGTTTTTAAATGTTCTTGTGTTCGGGCGTTATCGGATTTAGATTTAAAATTCTGTATTGCATGACCTAATATCGTGAAGTGAAAGTGAGAACCTTCAATTGATAGTGAATCCTGGTTGCTAGGTTAGGTTACGTTAGATAGGTTACGTTAGATATGTTAAGTTAGGTTATGTTAGGTTAGATTAGGTAATTTTAGGTTATGTTAGGATAGATTAGATTAGAGCGACGGTAATTTGATGATGAACTGTTTCTACACCTAAAGGTGAAACGTCGTGTAACAGGTGAGATGCTAAAACGTCGAGTAGGTCCCTACCACAAAGGGCTGTTGCGATAAATATTATTTTTTAAGACATCTTAAAAGTTTCATTCACGCGTGTAAAGAAGTCGGCAAGATGACAACTATAACATAAAATATCAGGGAGGGGGGGGGCAAAGTTAACCTTTTGCCTTAAATTCCCGTAGACTTAAAACCTTCATAATATTTTCCCTATAAATTCAGATAGGGAGGTTGATCTCATCCCTGTCCTGGTGACAAAGGAGAGAGCGGCAACTCAAAAAGTTAGCAACCATTGATCCGAAGGGGCAACTTTAAAAAAAAAGAAAAAGATGAGCTAACCTAACCTAACCTTTAAACAATTGCTTCATATGAATATTTGTTAATTTAAATTTCAAGGAGCTACTACAGAGAGGTCAAAAGTCCGTAACAAAAAAAGATTTATTTTGCATCTAAATTATAAATATTTAGAGTAAAGTACGTCCACGTAAGATTTCCCCAACTATTTAGAAAGTTTAATAACTTTGAACGTTGAAATTTAATAACTTTGAAAGTTGAAATTTAATAACATTGAACGTTGAAATTTAATAACTTTAAACGTTGAAATTTAATAACTTTGAACGTTGAAATTTAAGAACTTTGAACGTTGAAATTTAAGAACTTTGAACGTTGAAATTTAATAACTTTCTCCCCCACTATTTTGAGTTGGAATATCGTAATATTTTCTTCAACCGTTAAACTAGATTACATACGATCTTGAGATGAGTTAAACAAGGAGAGTTGTCATTTAGTTTTTCGAGTAGTCCAGTCCGGAGAGGAGGGGTGGGGTGAAATGTTACTCTTTGTATACAAAATCTAGAGTTATTGACCCTGAACATTTTATGTCCTTATTTTTAGCAGTTTAAAAGTTAGACGATCTATGCGGGATTTTCCACCCTGTATATATACAGTAAACTGTTATGGGTGTCTGTCTGTCTTTTAGTCGCAACCAGTCAACACAGACAAAACGATAAATCCTATAATATACTTCAAACTTTGCATTAATTTATTTTTTTGTCCCACAAATAAGAAACGTTAAAGACCTTGGGGTAGTAGTTATAGGGTAAAAACTATTGAGTTGAAAATGTTTTTTGAAAATATTACGTGCGGGGAATCAAATAAAACTAGAAGTTATTCTGATTACGAATTTGTATGATTATTTGACGAGACATTTAAAGTGTCAGATATCTTGTCCCCCCCCCACATCCAACTTTAACAACAAATCTGGAAAAAATTATTTACATTTGAAATTAAATTGCAATGTGAAATCATATATTATAGTTTTTTGTATGACGAAAACAACTTGATTTAACCACACAATGAGAAATGCATAGCGTATAAGTTCTAAAAGCAGTTTTTGTCAGATGTGAACAAACAATTCAATAGGCATTAAAATATGGATTGCATTTTTATTGATTTCTCTTTATTAGGGTCCGTAGGTAAAAACAAGACCCCTTATTATTTCACGCGTGTGTCTGTACAATTTAAACTACCGCTTAAAAAACTTCGATCTTATAAAAATTAATGTCCCTGTATGGAACCTAAAAGTCGTGTAGTTTCAGCACACGCTTTATCCTTTTATTTTTTTATTTATTAGGCCAAATTATAAATTCTGATTTTCCAAAATCAGTTTTAATAATTTTCATCGAATTTTAGTAAAATATAGCATCTAAGATTCCAATAGTTGCCATTTTCATAAAAATGGCTGTTCGGAAATTAAACATTCAAAATGAACCGGAAGTGCTCCCGGAGTTCTAGTATCTCAAATTCAGGGCTTACGGTTTCGAACAAATATTAGGTTAATGTATAAATTTGTGACAAAAAATAAATGTGATGAACCGCAAGTAAAAGAAAACAAGTTGAAAGGCCATCATGGTACTTACCCAGTCATATCGTACAATGTAATACAAGCAGATTCTCACAATGTAATTGTAAATGTACTTGGGGAGGCAGTGTATTGGTAGGTCAGTTGTGTATATCAATACTGTCTTGACGCCAGTTAGGCTCTAATAGGGCTTGTTGGTGTATAAAAGTGTGTCAGTGTGTTAAGTTCAATAAAACAAGAGATATAAACAAAAAACTGTTTAAATATTGCCACCATTTTGACATTTTAAATTCCATTTTTCTTAAATTCAATGGAGTTCTAAATAAGCACACTATAGTCCATTACACCATATTGCATGTTCTTATCTTTATTTTTGTGGACGCTATCCAGTTTACGTACAGCGGCAACGGATGGACGTCATGTAGAAAATCACTTTGTTTGTTTCCTGATAGTAGAGGGAAATTAGAATATAAGAATAATGTAACTGGGAAGTTGAATAAATTTTTTTTTTTTTTTTTTTTTTTTTATACATGCAATTAAGTGGAAAACCGAAAAAATTACCAAAATCGGAATGGAGCTTCTCTAAAAATGTCCATTTTTTATGGATTTTGAGTGCATCACTACACTATTTTTTAAATATCTCCTGCTCTATGGGTCGTAGAAAAAAATTAAAATACTCGGAAATGAAGGGTCTAATAATGCAACAATTTTTGTGAAATCTCCAATTTTCGTGAAGATCTGATGATTCTCACCCCATTTATTGCATTATTGCGAGAAAAAAAATTAAATCCAGAAATTCGAATTTTTTGAGGTTAGGAAGTACTGTACTCTTAATGTTACTAGGCCTATACCCTACCATTTCGATACTTCCTTCATTTCCCAGTATTTAAAAAAAATATTTTTCTACGACATATAGAGCCGGTGATATTTAAAAAATAGTGTAGCGATGCACTTAAAATCCATAAGAAATGCACTTTTCTAGGAACCTCCAGTCCGATTTTGCTAATTTTCCCGATTTCCCACTGCATGTAGAAAAAGAAGAAAAAAAAGAACAAAAATCAACTTCCAAGTTACATAACTTCCCATCAATTTTTTGACTATTTCCCTCTACTGTGAGGCCATAAAAGGTGAAGATCAGTTAAAAAAACTGTTCTATACTCTTATAATAATAGCTGATTTAGAAGTTACGGTTTTTTTCGCTGTCGGGGTTTTTTAACCATTCACGAACCTTAATTTTCCTTTGTACATGGGGTAGGTAAGGTTAGGTTAGGATAGGTTAGGTTAGGTTAGGTAAGGTTAGGTTAGGTTAGGTTAGGTTAGGTTAGGTTAGGTTAGGTTAGGTAAGGTTAGGTTAGGTTAGGTTAATTAGGTTAGGTTAGGATAGGTTTGGTTTTGAAGAAATTAACCTCAACGACGGTGTCCTTGGTTTATTTTCTTTTCTTAACCTAAAACTCCCGAATCAGAATTTTTGGGTGAATGACAACCAATAAGCCTACATTAGATCGAAATATTACAGCCAATAATGATAAATTTACTTATTTTTAGTTATGTTTATATGACAGCTTTATCCCTAATTTTGAATTTGATTTTCAATTAGTTTATCGTATGGTTGCGTGAAACGTTTGCGCAGTTTATTTAATAAATATTTTAATTGGTTTTATTGTCCTATCATCTGTAGTTTCACAGATTAGCCGTCTTGCTAAGGAAACACCAGTCTTAATTGTATTTTAAGAGAAAAAACGTGTACATATCGTGCGAAGATTCTAAGTAGCATTGTCATGTTTCATACTGAGAAAACATGAAACCAGTTTCTAGAAACTGAATAGGTTATTTATTTTAAGACATTAATGACCTTGATGAGAAGTAGCAATCTGTTTGTTCCTTTTCTGTAAACTATCACAATCTTATAAACTCTGTAAGGTGAATATGAATGATTACCTAATCATACCAGTTTGTTTTAATATACAAGTTGTTCAGTAAGTAAGATACCAAAAGAAAAAAATCCAATCAACAATTATCCAAAAACACAACGGTTTTCGTTGATCTGTTTTTTTCTTTTTTCCGTATATCTGGAGTCGCCACAACATTCTTCCATCGAACTCTGTTTATTGCCACAGCTTTTAGTGTTGAATGAAAGAAAATTCCCCAAAACCACAATAAAACACCAACAACACAAAGACTGTATAGTTATGTTTATTTCACCTTATGTACATGTTCTTTGTATACTATATGGCATGTATTAAGCATAATAAGACGGAAAAATCTAGTGTAGCTGAACATGCGATCTCTACTATGCATGGTTTGGGTTTGACTGTAAAATTAAAAAGAAGTAACCAATAATAGATTGCCAGATAGCTTTCAAACTGTTTACATTTCTAAAGGTAATTTGTTGTTGAATGCGGACAAAGGGCCTATTCTAATTCATCGTTGTTCTCCTTGTTCAATCAAAACTGTTAATGTCAATCCATTAGTTGAGTTAGTTTTATTTTTATTCTATTATTATCAAACATTATTATTAGTTAATTTATTTATATATTTTGCATACTATGGTTTTAAAAGTTACTCAATTAGTTAAGTTAGTTTTATATTCATACCATGTATGCAGGTGTTGCCACGCCCATTGACGTGATGTGTGACGAGGCCAACTGTGATTGGCCGAGGGTATCAGGTGATGGGTGGGGGAACGCCTCGCTGTAGTAGTAATTGTAGTTATTAAGATTAGTGTGTATTGTACCTCTGAAGATGATATCAGTGCTATTGAAATGTGCATAAGGTAGAATAAACATAACGACACAGTCTTTGTGTTTTATTGTGGTTTTGGGGAATTTTCTTTCATTGTATATTCACCATAGTGCTCTGGTGATTCATATGCTTTTAGTTTTGTCCATGTTTTAACAGTGCCATTAATTTCCGCATCCAGATCTTTATTATTCTTCCGTTCCTTTACCCTGCCAGATTCATAACCTTGTCGTGTCCCTGTTCCTTTCCATTTTCTTACTTTAATTGTTTGTGTATTTCTTGGTTCATTCTTATACAAAGATCGCCGTTGGTAACTCTTTGTGATCAAAATATTTTTATGGTTTAACAGAGCCATTTGTTTATAAATAGGCCTACTTATAACTTTTGTTGGGACTGTGCATGTTTCCAGCATTGATTTTATATTTATAGTAAATATTTTGAGCTTGTATTTAAGTTCGCTAAAGCCAGAAACTAGAAGCCTGTTTATTATTTTAGATGTAGCGGTTGAAAATACGTAAGATACTAAAAAGGTGGGATGGGATTAATCGTTGAAATTTCTTGAAAAAAAGGAAAGATGAATTTTTCCGCTCCTTCTTGAAAATTTGCTCAATTGTTTCCAAGAGATGTGAGCATTTTATGAAAAGACTTATTCTTCAGATGTGCTAAGTTTGGGCACAAAAGGCATAGACACATAACTGAGTTCTAGATCCAAGTATGACGGTGGGGGGGGGAGATTGATTCATCAACGTTCAGATGCAAACCGCACATAAGCATTTTAGTATTATTCCGTTGCCGATTCTTATCGTTCATACCTCATTGCAGAAACTTATTACCGGTACCACAGAATATACCACAAGATTAATTCGTTGGCATTTCCGTTTGCGACACTAGCGCGGTTACCTGATAGTAAGGTTATCATAAGAACTAAATGACATCTTTAAGAAAACAAAGTACGTTGCCTTTAAACCAAGGTCAAACGATTTTTTTTTTATTTTGTAGGAGAGGTGGAAAATCTTCAAAAAACAAAGGAAGACATTCGATCTTTCCAATAGTGTGAGATTCTTACTCACTAAAAACTGCCTTCCTTCCTCTTAGTACCCCTATCGCGCAGGATAAGGATTCAGGAATGGTTTTCCATCTACCAAGCTGGTAAGTTCTTTCCATGGACGTGTCGAGAAGATATGGTGTTAGAAGATATCCTAACAGGAAGGAAGGTGGTTTTTGGTGAGTAAAAATCTCACACTATTGGGATGTCTCCCTTTGTCTTTTGAAGATTTCCCACCTCTCCTACGAAATTTATTTTTAAAAAGTGAAAAAATTAAGGGTTATGATAGTAACTTATTATGTTATTTTCTTGATTTCGGTTAACCAATATATTGTTAAATTTTATTCAAATTAACTGTATGTTTTTATAACACAAAAAGGTATCAAAGAAATGTTACATACCTCATACAATACAATTTAATCACATTCATAAATACAGCACATACCCCTAACACAGCCTAAAATTATAATTAAAAGTAAGTTTCATTACAATTAATTACTAAACTAAATAAGTATGCAATAAACAGCCTTTTATATACCTACTAGTTACACTATATCTTCAAAGCTATCTTTTTTAATTGTAATAGCTACTTAAATTATCACAAAAGAAATACATTTTGTTTATAAAGCATAAATATCTATTTGAAGTTTTTATTCTCAATTGTCAAATAAAACTGTTAAATCGTTATTTACATAATATAGCCTATCAACAAACGTCTTTAACCAATATTGATTATGAACATACAACATTCAAGTTAATAATTATCAAAAGCAATTATTATTATCCTGTAATTTCAATTCAAATTTTGTCTAGCTTTAAAATATTTAATTTCCAAAAATAAAATATTAACCATTTTTCAAGTGGAGGATGCAATTTTATTGCTTAAATTTGTTTTTAGAGACATTTGAAAGTTGTACACAAAATTTGTCCTATTAAAGATGAGAGTAATTTGGTAACAGTTGAAAATGGTTTTTTAAAATATCTTCCTTAACTCTTAAGAAAAAAATAGTTTGAATGCATTTGTATTTAAATTCAAATTATAATAAAGTAGTTTCCAACTAAAAATTCTCTATTCAGTAAGTAACATTTGTGCACGCCTATTTCGAACAATTAACCATATAGAAATTATCAATGGATGTTTAATGACAAAAAGATGCTTCTTTAAAGATTACACAACAAAATGTTAAAATATTTTAAATATCACCTAAAAAAATAAAATTTGTCTAAAATATTTTGAGCCCTTGTGGAAATAAGTCTCGAATATATATTTTTGTTGTTTCAAATATTTTGATTCAAAATATAGCATTTTTTCTAAAGTTTTAAACGTAAATTGATTTAAATAATAATATGCAAATTGTGAGTTTATGTAACAACTTGCTAAATAGACTAATCAACTTTTAACAGCTCATTTTCTTTTAAATATATTAATGAACAAATTCTTTGATAACTATTTTTTTCGTGGGAGCTTTAGAAACGAAAAATATTTTAAGCTGAAAAAAGGGTACCATTTTTCAACTAAAATTGTTATTATCAAAAGACACTCACATTCAAAAATAGTGGCAAATTTTTTGTGTAACTTAAAACTGTCCCTAACAACCGTAATAAAATAAAATTGCACTCCCAGACCAAAAGTGTTTGATTAATACTATTTTTTTCAAAATCATATTTCTAATTTATCATGACAAAACAAGAAGAAAAAAATGTGGGTTTTCAAAAGATTTGTTATCCCCTATCAGGATTTAACGCAATCTAAACATACAATACTTACTAGGAGTGGCAAGTTCGTTTACTAGCATCAGCTGTTTACAGATTTAGAAAAATTAATTCACAGCTGATTAGAATTTCAAATGAGATGATGAGCATATTGGCACAGGAAATTTCAAGGGCGTTGTATTTCTATTTATAAACATCACTTGTTTGTTACAAACTTGAGTAATTGTTTTAAAATAAAACCTACAATTCTGTTTCTTAAAAGTAATTATTATTATTATTAGTTACATATTATAATAAAACTTCTTTTTAATGAACAAGAATGCCCAATATCATTTCAATACATATAGTAGTAGTTGCCTCAGATTTGCTAACTTCAAAAACGAAATAAAGTTTGAATGAAACTAAAACACTATCGGCTAAGTAGCTACTCATTAGGAGTATTTATATAATCACCCATTTTTCAAGGGGTGAGCGATTTCAAGTTTTTTAAGCGATAGTCCTCACTTTTTTCACGGAAGAAAATAAATTTGGGGGTTGTGTCATACAAAATTAAGGTTATGTTATACGTTAAAACGTTCTATTTCATAAAACTATCACCTTAAAAAACATTTTTAATTGGTACGCTATAAGTTATTAGTTTACATTATAAGTGTACCAATCGTATCAGTTTCAAAAACAACAAAAATATATTTTTTAACATTTTTGGAGTGTAAAATATTGCTTGTGCTGATAAATATATTATGTGTTATTGAGTTGTATCACGCTACCTTGCAGTAGTTTGGTTATCAAATAGATTCATTCTTATCCAGAATTAGAAAACACAATAATAAACCAGCTTAATATAATCGAAAGCACTCGATCCGTGTTTGAGATATTCGATTTTCTAAGACGATGCAAATGTTCGATAACTTTCAAACAAAATTGTTTGACGGTAACAAATTCGATTTGTTTAGGTCCTTAACGGCTACATTCAAAATCGTTGGTGTTAATTTTAACAAGATTTTTATTTTGTTTTGAACTTCTTAATAATTTAAAAATTTCGAGATATCAAAGAACCTTTAGTTAGGCCTATATCAAAATACCAATATACCACATTTAATCAGTGACAGACAGACAACCTTCTAAAATCCAATTTTTTGGTCTTCCTTGGCCTGAAAACGGACTTTTATAACACAAAAGTTATAAAGGTTACCTGCAGGACGTTTTGAGTTAAAAGTAGTGGAATTACGAAATTTTGTATCATCCGCTATTTTTGCAATATGGTGGTTAGTTCGTAATTTTCTAATAGTAACCACGAAGATTTTCTAATTTTATATATAAACGCGTTATTTTAAGACCTTCTTTATTCTCGGGTATTTTTCTATATCTTCAACAGTTTAGAAACTAAAGGCACTTAAAATATTTTTAAAAAATCGAGAATTCAGCTATTTTCCAGGGACGATTTTTCTTATTTTTCAAAGTTAAATTCAGTTAAATTTTTAACCATAGCTAGGGGAAAAGATGTAATAACACTATTGTTATTTTTATTTGTTCTGTAGGCTGAGGAATAACATAGTTATCGATAGAAAACAAAAATCATAATTTTCTGTTAATTGTGTAAACCACTAGCGTATACTAGTTTTTAATTGTTACTGGATGTATAAGACGTTGTGAATAAGATATAATAGTCAAAATAAATGAGAGTTTAATAATACATTTACTCTTAAATTCATTAAATGTATCACAAGATGTAAATAATTTATCAATAATAAAGAACTGGTGTAAGCCAGTGGTTGTTCTTAATAAGAACGTAGACAAAATCCTGGTGCCATTTAAATCACAATAAAAAATGTCGGTTTCTTTTAGAAAATTAAAAACTCCCACCATATTGGAAAAACTAAAAAAATCCCGGGGCGTTTTAAAGTTTGTTTTATAACTTTTGTACTTATCGTATGAAACAGCGTTCCCACCTGTTTCAATCACCCTCTGGATTCATTTAGATGTAACTGACACCTACCAGTAACAAAAAAACTAGGAAATCTCCCCATATAAGATTTCTAAGAGCACGTACAAAGAACACTCAGAGTAATGTAATGAGAGAGAGTTATTTATCGTTATCACTGGTGATCAGTCAAATGGATACAACATTGTATCATAATTCAGAGCACGCTTTTCTCTTCATTTCCTTGGCGATTGTAGGGAAATTAGGTTAAACAATTCTGTTTTCATTTCTAATACTTTCCTTGACCAATTTAAGTTGTTCGCTCTTTTTTTTTTTTTTTTAGGGATCTAACAAAAAATTAACCTTTGTAAGTCATTTCCATTCGCATTATAACCTTACAAAATCTAAATTATGTAAATTACAGCTGTAATCAAACATCAGCTGACTTATAATATAGTGGTATTATTTCATTGATATAATAATAATAATAATAATAATATATTGAAAATGAAAAAGATTTTTTGTTTGCATTTATAATATTTTATTAAGTTACAGTTTATTATAAATATGAAACAGGCCTTCGAGTATTATTAAATACAAATTTATACAATGACTTAAAATCAGACGTGACGTTATTCAAGAAAAATTGTTAAAGATATTTGGCCATTTACAAACACATTCTTCTCTGCCAACCTACTTCTCTAAGCGATTGTAAAATTGCGTATTTGTAACAAGTTAAAAATCTTATACAAAATGGTCCCTCTTAAACCTTTTACATGAAATCCTTATAAATACGTACATTTATGTACAGAAGGACTCAAAAAGAAAGAAAAAGCTTGGTCCCAAACAAAAATCTCACAGTTAATTGTGACATAACGATAATTTCCATTCTTGGAAAGAATCTAAAAAAAGAACCTACATAAAAATAGTTTTAATTTCTACACATAACTTACATTCAAACAAATTATCTATAAATACAATACTAAACTATTAATAAATGAAAATATTTGTTAAGAATATTTTATGATAATTTAGTACTTTCTATCGTAAAATATTCGCTAAAATCAATTGAAACCTTTTTTTAATCATTGTGGTAGTTAAGTTGTACAAAGAGCAGTCTTTTATATGTTTAAAAGTCAATATCTAACTAAAAACTATCGTTTATTTCTTCCTCTCATTGTAAACCTTCTCCAGAAACTGACTTTCCTATTGGAATCCATTTCGTCTTCATCGTCACAATTCTGATTTCTTTCGGAAGACAAATCTCTCGTCGGAGAACCGTGTCCAGAATCCTCGTCATCGAATCGTGAGTTCGGAGGAGGTGTATTTTTCGTATCACCACTTCCAGCCCTTAAAAAATCTAAAAAGTTTGATTCTCCGTTAGATTTTTTACCTTTCTTTTTTCCAGAAGTGCCGAAACTTAAGCTCTGCAAATTTAACTCCGCTTTAAGTTGCTCGTGTGAGATATCTTCGACTCTGAATTCGTTTGGATCCTCTACAAAAGCCTGTTGAAGATCCCGCATTATCTTTTTCCTGATTGTTTTCTTCATCGACAGATGTCGCTCTAGATGTTTCACATCTTCGGATGACTTTTCTTTACGACTTCTTTGTTGTTTCTTCTTCTTTGATGACGTGGCCAATGAGACATCTTCCTCGCTTGTCGATCCTACTGAAATCGCACTATCGTTGCCTCCGTTAGTCGATATGGAACTCGAATCGCTGTTTTTGTCTCGGTAATTCCTAGAATTTTCAATTTCCGCGAAATCGTTCAATACCTTAGCTTGAGCTTCTTGGTCGTTCCCTTTTCCTCCGTGATGTTTTTTATCGTGGAATCCAAAAATGTCTCGCAAGTGTGGTATATTCCTTTCTGATTGTGGATGCGACATTTCGACAGTGGTATCTGAAACAAATGAAGAATATTTATCAATTTGTGCAATTAACATCACAAATTAAACAGTCAATAAACATTAGAAAATTAAGTATTCTACTGCGGTTTAATAGAATTAATTATTTTGCTGAAAACACTAATTCCGAATAAAGCTTTAAAAGTGATTAAAAAATTAAATTCAAATAAACAATATAACCTGTAAGGTTGGGGAGCAGAATGTTAATTAAGTGGACATATATTATAAGATGGGATAATCAGGAACTTGTAATAATTTGTAAGCGTGCTTATACTAAGGTTAATTAAACAAGTTACGTCACCCAGAGATTGAATCGTTCACTCAAAATGTTTACTCTTTACTATTGTCTTGACATCGCCCTAATTAACAACACTAACCAGCTTTGATAAACGCCAAATCAACGTTACACATTTTGCATACGAGCAAATGGCGTTCGATCACGTTACGTGGATATAAGCCACGCCTTGGCCTGTTTACTACCTAACCTAACTTAACCTAACCTAACCTAACCTTTACTATTGTCTTGACATCGCCCTAATTAACAACACTATCCAGCTTTGATAAACGCCAAATCAACGTTAGACATTTTGCATACGAGCAAATGGCGGTCGATCACGTTACGTGGATATAAGCCACGCCTTGGCCTGTTTACTACCTAACCTAACTTAACCTAACCTAACCTAACCTTTACTATTGTCTTGACATCGCCCTAATTAACAACACTATCCAGCTTTGATAAACGCCAAATCAACGTTAGACATTTTGCATACGAGCAAATGGCGGTCGATCACGTTACGTGGATATAAGCCACGCCTTGGCCTGTTTACTACCTAACCTAACTTAACCTAACCTAACCTAACCTTTACTATTGTCTTGACATCGCCCTAATTAACAACACTATCCAGCTTTGATAAACGCCAAATCAACGTTAGACATTTTGCATACGAGCAAATGGCGGTCGATCACGTTACGTGGATATAAGCCACGCCTTGGCCTGTTTACTACCTAACCTAACTTAACCTAACCTAACCTAACCTTTACTATTGTCTTGACATCGCCCTAATTAACAACACTATCCAGCTTTGATAAACGCCAAATCAACGTTACACATTTTGCATACGAGCAAATGGCGGTCGATCACGTTACGTGGATATAAGCCACGCCTTGGCCTGTTTACTACCTAACCTAACTTAACCTAACCTAACCTAACCTTTACTATTGTCTTGACATCGCCCTAATTAACAACACTATCCAGCTTTGATAAACGCCAAATCAACGTTAGACATTTTGCATACGAGCAAATGGCGGTCGATCACGTTACGTGGATATAAGCCACGCCTTGGCCTGTTTACTACCTAACCTAACTTAACCTAACCTAACCTAACCTTTACTATTGTCTTGACATCGCCCTAATTAACAACACTATCCAGCTTTGATAAACGCCAAATCAACGTTAGACATTTTGCATACGAGCAAATGGCGGTCGATCACGTTACGTGGATATAAGCCACGCCTTGGCCTGTTTACTACCTAACCTAACTTAACCTAACCTAACCTAACCTTTACTATTTTCTTGACATCGCCCTAATTAACAACACTATCCAGCTTTGATAAACGCCAAATCAACGTTACACATTTTGCATACGAGCAAATGGCGGTCGATCACGTTACGTGGATATAAGCCACGCCTTGGCCTGTTTACTACCTAACCTAACTTAACCTAACCTAACCTAACCTTTACTATTGTCTTGACATCGCCCTAATTAACAACACTATCCAGCTTTGATAAACGCCAAATCAACGTTAGACATTTTGCATACGAGCAAATGGCGGTCGATCACGTTACGTGGATATAAGCCACGCCTTGGCCTGTTTACTACCTAACCTAACTTAACCTAACCTTTACTATTGTCTTGACATCGCCCTAATTAACAACACTATCCAGCTTTGATAAACGCCAAATCAACGTTAGACATTTTGCATACGAGCAAATGGCGGTCGATCACGTTACGTGGATATAAGCCACGCCTTGGCCTGTTTACTACCTAACCTAACTTAACCTAACCTAACCTAACCTTTACTATTGTCTTGACATCGCCCTAATTAACAACACTAGCCAGCTTTGATAAACGCCAAATCAACGTTAGACATTTTGCATACGAGCAAATGGCGGTCGATCACGTTACGTGGATATAAGCCACGCCTTGGCCTGTTTACTACCTAACCTAACCTAACCTTTACTATTGTCTTGACATCGCCCTAATTAACAACACTAGCCAGCTTTGATAAACGCCAAATCAAAAGAACCAAATCAACGTTAGACATTTTGCATACGAGCAAATGGCGGTCGATCACGTTACGTGGATATAAGCCACGCCTTGGCCTGTTTACTACCTAACCAAACTTAACCTAACCTAACCTAACCTTTACTATTGTCTTGACATCGCCCTAATTAACAACACTAGCCAGCTTTGATAAACGCCAAATCAAAAGAACCAAATCAACGTTAGACATTTTGCATACGAGCAAATGGCGGTCGATCACGTTACGTGGATATAAGCCACGCCTTGGCCTGTTTACTACCTAACCTAACCTAACCATTACTATTGTCTTGACATCGCCCTAATTAACAACACTAGCCAGCTTTGATAAACGCCAAATCAAAAGAACCAAATCAACGTTAGACATTTTGCATACGAGCAAATGGCGGTCGATCACGTTACGTGGATATAAGCCACGCCTTGGCCTGTTTACTACCTAACCTAACCTAACCATTACTATTGTCTTGACATCGCCCTAATTAACAACACTAGCCAGCTTTGATAAACGCCAAATCAAAAGAACCAAATCAACGTTAGACATTTTGCATACGAGCAAATGGCGGTCGATCACGTTACGTGGATATAAGCCACGCCTTGGCCTGTTTACTACCTAACCTAACCTAACCTTTACTATTGTCTTGACATCGCCCTAATTAACAACACTATCCAGCTTTGATAAACGCCAAATCAACGTTAGACATTTTGCATACGAGCAAATGGCGGTCGATCACGTTACGTGGATATAAGCCACGCCTTGGCCTGTTTACTACCTAACCTAACTTAACCTAACCTAACCTAACCTTTACTATTGTCTTGACATCGCCCTAATTAACAACACTAGCCAGCTTTGATAAACGCCAAATCAAAAGAACCAAATCAACGTTAGACATTTTGCATACGAGCAAATGGCGGTCGATCACGTTACGTGGATATAAGCCACGCCTTGGCCTGTTTACTACCTAACCTAACCTAACCTTTACTATTGTCTTGACATCGCCCTAATTAACAACACTAGCCAGCTTTAATAAACGCCAAATCAAAAGAACCAAATCAACGTTAGACATTTTGCATACGAGCAAATGGCGGTCGATCACGTTACGTGGATATAAGCCACGCCTTGGCCTGTTTACTACCTAACCTAACTTAACTTAATCTTTACTATTGTCTTGACATCGCCCTAATTAACAACACTAGCCAGCTTTGATAAACGCCAAATCAACGTTAGACATTTTGCATACGAGCAAATGGCGGTCGATCACGTTACGTGGATATAAGCCACGCCTTGGCCTGTTTACTACCTAACCTAACTTAACCTAACCTAACCTAACCTTTACTATTGTCTTGACATCGCCCTAATTAACAACACTAGCCAGCTTTGATAAACGCCAAATCAAAAGAACCAAATCAACGTTAGACATTTTGCATACGAGCAAATGGCGGTCGATCACGTTACGTGGATATAAGCCACGCCTTGGCCTGTTAACTACCTAACCTAACTTAACCTAACCTAACCTAACCTTTACTATTGTCTTGACATCGCCCTAATTAACAACACTAGCCAGCTTTGATAAACGCCAAATCAACGTTAGACATTTTGCATACGAGCAAATGGCGGTCGATCACGTTACGTGGATATAAGCCACGCCTTGGCCTGTTTACTACCTAACCTAACCTAACCTTTACTATTGTCTTGACATCGCCCTAATTAACAACACTAGCCAGCTTTGATAAACGCCAAATCAAAAGAACCAAATCAACGTTAGACATTTTGCATACGAGCAAATGGCGGTCGATCACGTTACGTGGATATAAGCCACGCCTTGGCCTGTTTACTACCTAACCTAACTTAACCTAACCTAACCTAACCTTTACTATTGTCTTGACATCGCCCTAATTAACAACACTAGCCAGCTTTGATAAACGCCAAATCAAAAGAACCAAATCAACGTTAGACATTTTGCATACGAGCAAATGGCGGTCGATCACGTTACGTGGATATAAGCCACGCCTTGGCCTGTTTACTACCTAACCTAACCTAACCTTTACTATTGTCTTGACATCGCCCTAATTAACAACACTAGCCAGCTTTGATAAACGCCAAATCAAAAGAACCAAATCAACGTTAGACATTTTGCATACGAGCAAATGGCGGTCGATCACGTTACGTGGATATAAGCCACGCCTTGGCCTGTTTACTACCTAACCTAACCTAACCATTACTATTGTCTTGACATCGCCCTAATTAACAACACTAGCCAGCTTTGATAAACGCCAAATCAAAAGAACCAAATCAACGTTAGACATTTTGCATACGAGCAAATGGCGGTCGATCACGTTACGTGGATATAAGCCACGCCTTGGCCTGTTTACTACCTAACCTAACTTAAACCTAACTTAACCTAAACCAATTGATTATTTCGGTAAATCCACATTTGCTCTTTTTAATGAAACTACTCTGGGGTCACAAGACCCTACTAAATCGAGGTTAGCCAACCATTTTGAAACAGGGAATCCAAGAAACCAACATAAACACTTAAAACACAACTGATCTGGTCTGTTTCTCTCAACATATGTGTCGTTTCCAGAGTACAACAGGCTCTCTAGACATCCGCGGTACCTCCGCCAAACAGGCCTTTCGCTTAACTTATTTTCCCCGGCAGAAATAACGGCCGGTGAATTTCCAATCACCACAAACCAGTCTAAAACATTTCATTTTAATCAGCATAATAAATTAAACAGAAAAAAAACTTCACAAAACCAAGTATAATTAATTCCTAAACGCTTAGTGCATTTTAACAACTTGATAAATCATAACTTTTACACAGAATAAATTTAATTAAATTCAGCTTTGTCACAAACGGCATATTGTTTAATTCTACTTATGTGTAACATACCATGAAAACTGATAAGTTGGTATTCGAGATATAACGTTACATTTCATTTTTAATCTGTTGGTAAAGTCCCTTCTACGCAATAGAGAATTTGACTTTGATATTTTATATTTTATTTCCATTTCTGACAAGTTTTTACTAACTTTAATTTTTCCGATTACTTGGTTTTTGTTACTATTTTTGTTCGATGTTGGGATGTGATAAAAACTATTTGGCGCTTAGCAGTATCATGGTCTAGTAAATTTTGCAATTTACCATCCACAAATTCAAAACTCTAATAAAACTAAATAAACTGACATTTAAACAAATATTTATAAGATCAAACATAAAAGAAACAAAACTCAGACTGTAATAAATACAGTTATGTTTATTATATCACCGATATGATACTTTGTCATCATTCCCAGAGGTTTACAGCTAAACTCATTAAACTTTACTTACGGAAATGATATTGCTCAGTTGACCGGGAAACCATAACAAGATGCGACGGATTATCTGTGACTGGTTATTTCCGACGATTTTATGTCGTTATGCATTTGGCAACTTTGCACATTCGAAACATAGTAAAAACTCATATCTATTATTACAAGAAATATCCTCTCAACAGCTTGTCACTATAACCCGAAACAATACAATGAGTAAACCTATGTCTATGCCATCTATGGTATAAGTATAGAATCTTTAAATTTAAATCATTGAGTTATGTGTTGTGGTTGTGTCAAGTTGGTTAGGTTAGGTTAGATTATATAATGGACCTGAAAACCGTCGGAAATAAAACAATTTTAGGATTCCGTGGGAAACAACACGTAACCTAACCATCGTTGTCCAGTTTACCTTGAAGATATTACTACAAAACGTTCATTACAATTTGATTTAAAGTCGTTATTAATCAGAAACAAATTTCCAATTAGGACCAAGATTTACCAAGTTCATTTAAACGAAGTTGATAAAATTACATCACGCATGACGTCGGCCAATTGGTAATTGATCTGTGTCCTTGGATAATGACGTGGGCTGTAGACATCTAAGTAGAAACAGCATCTGTTTAAGATGAGTATTTCTTTATAACATTTTAATAAAGATTAGAGTCTCGCTCAAATTGTTTTCGAGATAGAGCGAGTTAGTAATAAAGATAGCGAGTAGAGATAGAGTTGTAAAGGAAAGTGAATAATAACAGCAAAAAGAGAAAAGTTTTAGATTAAAGAAGAAGTAAGAAGAAGGCTGGTTTGGGTGTTGAAAATAAGAAGGTCATGAACAACAATGAGATTTTAATGAATAGAGGGTTGTCTTAAATATTTGGATCTATTAATAAATATCTGATAATAAAAGGGGGGAAATCGTATTTCAACTGAATAAGAACTGATAACTATCCCAGATCTACAAAATGATATAATATACATCATTTATTGAGTTACAACACATAAATCAATCTATATTACCAAAAATTCACAGCGTAAGGAGTTCAGCCTATTTTACATTCAAAAGTCACATATAACTTGACTTGGATAATTTCCAAACAAAAAAAATATTGAACTTATAAACATTAACTCATCGATTAATAATTTAGAATTTCAAAAAGGCACCCAAATTGTATTCATCTCGTCTCTCAAATGGTACAATTTTTAATCTAGGTTGCTATTTGATTTTTTTTTACTTTTTGCTCTATAAAAGTTATTAAAGTTTGAAATTTATTAAAAATTTGAAAACTACATAGAAGTCCATACTACACCATATCTCCTGAAAGGGTGTGTTCTTGTAAAACTAGGAAAAAAATTTTGGTTGCGCTATCTTTGTTAGGGAGCTGGCAGTCACATTTCCCGCTGAAACCCCCCCAAAAAATATGTCGTCACACACTGTACAGTAATGAAAATATAACACTTTTTTTTGCTCCAAAATGTTCAGAAAAGAGAGACCTTTAAAATGACGTATCACACGACCTATGTTTCTATTTGAAAATTTTCCAGAAACACCACCCTGCCTCCCAAAAGTGCCCTTTTAGGTCATTGAGGAGCGTCGAAAATAATTTTCCTGAATTCTTTGGGGTCGAAAAGGGGGGGGGGGTTCTAATTGTAAGGAATTTCTTAACTGGTTTTGTTTAGGCGCTACAGATAGTGTCCATGTGGTCTGAAACACCCCGTATAAGACAATTTTTTTCTCCTGATATTTATCTCAAACATATTTCCAAATTCTTGCTTTAAATAACACCGTTTCTTCTTTAAACTTCTCCACTCACAAACTTCAGGACTTGCTGAAGCAAGTTTTTACAAGAGGCTTGAAAGTTCAGGCTTTTACAAATTTGTATCGCAACTCCTGTGACCCAATAGCGACGTGTATATTCTCTTTTACATTTCTTTAATTAGGCATAACAATCTAAATTGAACGTAAACAGAAAAGTGAACGAGGAAGTGTTTTATCACATTTCCTCTATAACACAATAATTAGTAAAAAGTAACACCACAAAAGTAAAATGACATAGAAAAGCAGAGGACCCGGAAGAACATGCAGATGACGACATAACAAGGAAGGAAACTAAGAAGATCGTGAAGAGTAATGTAGCTAAATGAGCGAGGGCGTTTGAGAAACACGTATTCTATATAAATTCACAAAATGGTAAGATATTAAAGGTGAACAGAACCAAAAAGAAAAATGACATTAGAAGTAAAAGACCTCGAAAGAGTAGATTAATGGAAGCAAGAGTAGATTGGACGAAGGGTATAGATGAGTGCCCAGTTTTCATAATGGTAAAGGTTATAATACCGCGATGGAGCGTAGGGAAAGGAGCCAAAACAATCGATTTGAACATTTGGGTCTGAGAATTAGACGTGGACGAAGAAAGGTTGAATAGACTAAAGGTGACAGATGAGATGATTTTGGACAAGAATTAAAAAAATGTTATGATGCCTTCGTTATTATGGATGAAACAAAGACCTTCGGGACAGATTCAAGGCTGGGTCGCTGAAAAACAATCAATAGGAAACGTTTGTAATAGCTTGGAGATCTGATAAGATGGAGAAAATCAGAATGACTCAAATGAAATGGAGAGAATAGAAAAAAGAAAAAGTTGGAACACTATGGAAGGTTCAAGATCAGTATACAGTGGAGGAGGAGCAGGTGTGGTGGAGAGATCGTAAAAGAATGGAATAGGTTGTGCCAGACGTCAAAACATGATGATCTAAAATCCCCTTCTATTATTCGACCATCCTAACAAATTATCAACTTTCGAAGTATCAAAAAGGCACTGGATCTGCAACTAGGACATTCTCATGCAACAGAGCGGAAAAACAAAGGACCTAACGACCCCGGGTCAACAGAAGCCGTCACAAATTAATATGAAAATGATTTGACACGCAGAGTTGATAATATGATATGAAATGACAAGAATTTCTTTTCCTCTTCTCGTTTAACCTAGGTACGCAGATCGCCAAGCTGTATAAAATAAACTTTTACGAGGACCTCCGTCATTTTGAAATATTCAGTCCATTAAGTGTACAACAAAATAGTAAAACTGAAATCTAATGAAACAACCAGCTACAAGAGCTATAATGGCTAATTTTTTTACTAATTTATAGGTTATATTTTTGTCGTACAAAACACGTAGAAACCTACTGTTAATGTTATTATTATTGACATTTGAAATCGGGCGTCATTTCAAAATTTACAATCGATTCTTCTGATTAAAAAAAATCATAAAACAAATCCTAACTTACGTCCCAAATTTCACAAAAACAAGAACAAAATTTCAACATCTAGAGCGTTGTCATAAATCGATTCTCATTTTTCTAGCAATAGTTTTTATCAGAAATTTAATAAACCGTATCGAAGATTGCACAAACTTTCTCACACACCCATCCCCAAAACCAATTCAAAACGAACAAAAACTAATTGACATCAAATATGTCATTTCGATAGTTGTCAAAATCATATTTCATTAAATCATATTTTAATCATATTTCATTAAAATCGAATATTTATTTAATGACAACTGTCAAGTTCCGTTATTTTGCCAATTATTTCTGAACTGTAACAGTTTTTTACTTGGAATTTTGAATACGGATTTGAGTCATGTAGCTTATAATTTAATAAAAATTTAACAAAATCGGTTGAACGTGTATTTGTGGAAAGAGTAAACTTGGAGCAAAATTTTAGAATTAATTTTGAAAATCGTAATTCTGTGTTTATAACCGCAGTTAACCCCCCCCCCCAGTTTGTATAAATAAAAATGAAAACCTCTCGAAATATGGCCAAATATCTATAAACTATCTCCACATACGAAACGATTAAAATCTGTATATACAGGTGGGATGTATGTGAGTACTGCAAAAGACAGATGATGCACGTCATTCAAAAAAACCACCTTTTTGGACTCATGGGGCCTTAAAACTGATATATCTGACATCGATTTCTTGACGTACATGTATAGAAAGGGTCGCCCAACACACCACAGCTTTCACTCCCACAACCTAACCTGGCCCTTGGCCACTCCTCTCCTTTCTGTGTGTAAGTTGATACGTTTTGTATTAATATAAGTTTATAACAATCTTGGATTAAAACTTACACACAGACACGTAGAAGTTGGACTTCAATGTTCCCACACTTCCATTGGGCCCTCAAATTCTCCAAAATTTGAACTTTATAACTTTAGTACATAGTTGAAATTTTCAATTTTTATTTTATATATATATATATTTAATATATAGATTTTCATGTTACTTTCATAATCTCTACATCTTATTAAACAATTTTGGAAAAAAGTAGTTAGATTTTTAGAAATTGATGATGTCCAAGACTTCTCAAGTGGTTATCCCTTTAGCTTTATAACTGTTTGGTTTCCACAACATATTTGATCAATTTATAGACTATCTTAGTTTCTCACAGTGTTACATATGTATTTAGCTTTATACAAGTTTAAAAACCGTTTTCTGGTTTACACAACATATTTTATCAATATTTGCAAGGTAGGGTAAGCATATTTAACACAGTATGAACTTGTTATTTGTAATCTTTTAATTCATAATACTAATAGATCATAATGTTGCTGATACTAAATCACTATTTGATATGATGTTTCAGTTCAAAAAAGGAAGCAGGCTTAGTATTTTTTTTTTCCTTTTCTGTTTTACAATGTTTGTACATAATTATGTTTATATATATAGTTAGATAATAGCTTATGTAATTATTCAATACGATTTCATCAATCACATGACACTGTTATTTTTGTGTGGCTGAGGAATGACAGAATCGATAGAAAACAAAACTCATAATAATTTTCTGGTAATTGTCTAGAACATCCACTGACTTATACCATCTCATTATTAATACTAAATGTACTAGAGCTTGTGAATTAAGGACAAATTGTTTTATTGAGCACTGTTAATACATTTGTTTTAGCTTAATATTTTATTTACAAAGTCTAATAGATCCAGTAATAATTAATTAAGAGGACTAGTGTAAGCCAGTAGATGTTCTATCGATTACCAGAAATATTCGATAAAAGGAATTTGGTAAAATTGCCTCTTAGAAAATGTCAACATTATTTTTCGAAACTACTTTGTATTGTAAAATTTGCATTACATCTGTTTTAGGGAATAAAGAGTATCATTTATCCTGATATTTATGAAGTGTTTTGCCAACGTTATTTTACGTTTAATGGGTCCTGTGTACCCATTTTTTATTCCTGCAATTAAGTAAAAGAAACCAAATGTTGTTTTTCAAACTTTTAATACTTTTTTATACATTACAGTCTATCCATGTTTCAATTTTATATTCGTCACACATGTTTCAATCACCCTGTATAGAGATAATTTAGTAGCCTATATCATGATACCTAAAACCTGTACTAATATTTTGCGCATTAAAAAAAATTAACTCTACCTTAATTCAATTTGTACTCTCACATAATGTATGATATAGGTTAGATCATGCTTCATACATGGCGAGGCCGTGACCTTGAAATCAAGCCTAATGCCATAGCGTGTACACAGACATGAACATTATTATTTTAAGGTGATTTCATAAAACAGCCTTGAGTCGCTATATATGCATCCGTTTTGTTCTAACTTTGTTTCCGGTTCACGTCGTGTTGTGAAATGTCGTTAAAGAAACCTTCTGAGGTTGATCTTTTGTTGAAACTATAGAGCGTTATGCCAAACTGAAAGTAGGAAATACCGCCATGGAGTGAGTGAGTGCCAACTGTGACACGACAAAGTAGGCTCGAGTTACTTCAAGTTCTCTTCGGGACAAATCGAAACATTGCACATGCAGAACTCCAAATACGACAACAAAAGAACCTAACCAACAAAATAACCCTACTCATTACCTCAAAAATACGTATTTTTTCTCCTGTTTAAAGGCAAAAACTTCTCGGCTTATAAAAAAAGGAAGAAAAGAACAAAAAATAAAGAACCATACCCTTCAAATACTCTAATAGAATTAAGGTAGGAAAAGAACAAGAGTTGATCAATAGGAAAGATTAAAGAGAGGAATCTAACCCAAAAGGTGTAGATTCAGCTAATTCCAGTAACCCTGAGAGGAAAAATATAGTAAAAAAAAAGATATATATATCTTTTATTACCGATTTAAAATCCAAATCTTTTTTGGATTTTAACCGATTTAAAAATTGTCTTGAGAGAAGAAGAATTACACATCATTATCAACCGCCTTATCCATTCATTTACATACTAAATGGATTTCCCATCGTCATGGTATGGTTTGAGGTTCAGAAATTAGAGGATCTAGTGCTGCCACCTAACGGCCCACGTCAGGCAACATCGAGGACGCATTACCTGCTTTCACTCCTCCCTCACTACCCCAATCTGTACCTGAACCCACAAAACTGTTCAACCCACATATTGGAGCCATTTTTGAGAAAATAGCGATAAACTGCTAAAAACTTGAAAACGAAAGTAAATTGGTACTTCCGGTTGGCCGATTTCATCCATCGTCTAGGATACCCTTGATACTTAGGTATCCGATATTTTTTTAGTTTTTACTTTTTTACCGGTAACTCATGAATTGTAATTTTTGGGAGGATGGCGCTCAAAATGGTTTGTTAGAGCCCTTAGAGGTTACATTTGTGTAAAATTTTATTCAAATCTTTGGAGTCATTTTGAGGAAACAGAGAAAAATCGCAAAAAGCCGAAAACGGAAGTAAATTTTCATTTTCATAAAAAATCTTTGTCTCGGATACCCTTTATACTCAGGTACCCGATAAGTTTTTATTTTTTGACTGATAATTCATAATCGAAATTTTGGGAGGACGGCGCCCAAAATGTTTTGTTTGGATCCTTAAAGGTTACATTTGAGTAAAATTTTATCAAAAACTTTGGAGACATTTTTGAGAAAATTGCAAAAAATCCAAAAACAGAAGTAAATTGGTAAACTACTTCCGATATCGTCGTTAGGTATCTTAACTTTTTACATTTTAGTTTTTGACCGATAACCCATGAATCGTAATTTGTGGGAAGGATGGCACTCAAATTTTTTTGTTTGGGTCCTTAGAGGCTACATTTGAGTTAAATTGATAAAAATCTTAGAAGCCGTTTTTGAGAAAAATAGAAAAAATTCAAATATCCCTACAACGGAAGTAAATTGCCACTTTCGGATTTCTTCGTCTCGGATACCCTACTACTTCACAAAATTTGAACTTCTTACGATTTTTCGTTTTTGAGTTATCTTGTTCTCACACGCACGCACTCAAACGGACCAATCGTTTAAAATATTATTATTGGACTGGGGGGGGCTTGAAAACGTGTAGCTTCAGTAGAAAATCAGATTAGAAATCAATAGGCCTACTTCCTTTTATCTTAAATGATCTGTATATTGCAAGAGAAAGTACAAATTAATCAGAAAAGGACTAAAAATGTAAAAGCAGGAACTAAATATCGATCAAAATTTAAAAAATTTAGCTAAAAACCAAATATTTATATATTAATTTTAATTTTTTTTTAAGAACTCGGAACAACAAATTATTTGGTTGTGTAGAATACCCTAATTTTTAACAGAAATATACAACTCCCTTGTGATTTATACATACGAATTATCGTCCAGATGTAGCCTACTTGTTCAGAATGATTCCGTGAAAAAGTGTCTCAGTTCTATTAGACTACGGATGAACGTCTTGCAGTAGAATGGATTACTGCTAAATCACGTATCAGGATTTGATAGTATACAAATTACAATTACTTTACCCGTTTCAGTTAACATCGTCTATGTCTATTCGGGTCAACTTATTATATCAATCAACTCTACAGGGTGATTCAAGAAAATCAGAATGTGTTCTGCAGGTAAAACGAATAACGAAAAATTTTGGCCCGAAAGCGCTTAGTTTCCCATTTTGTTTCAGTAAATTAATTTGAAAAATTTAATTTCTTGGTACTGTAATTGTTTAAAATGAGAAAGAATAGCATAGTAATAAAACATTTTCGAATTCTGATGATTTTATTTCCGAATCTTTCTATATTATTCTAGTGAAAAGTTTAAAATTTTAAACCAAACTAAAAAGAGCTTTTTAATGCCAGTGACAATAAATACCAGGAAATTATTTATTTATTTGTTGTTGTTGGTACTTCTGTTATTCTTCGACTTGTAGGAAAGAGAGGGATCCAACTGTTAGCTTAACTTAAAGTGATCAGAAAAACAGGTATGTCAAACAGTCAGGGCAATACAAGAACTTTTAAATAACACAGTCGTCCAGCGCAAGGCAGTCTCACGGCATGTTCGGGCAATTAAAAGCATATTTCTAAAGCCATCATCAGTATTGGCGACGTATTTCATTGGTGCAGTACGGTCACAGATGAAGTATGTGTTAACGGACAGTGTGAATAGTCATCTCATAGAGTAGCCTACAGCAACTCACCAGCGGTGACCACGCGTAGTCTATCTAGAGAATACTGCTACATCACTTGTAACCTATACCAAGAACGTTTCGGATGTACTACGTGTTCTGCATGATGCACTGAATGGCGTTCAGGTCACCTTGGACCAGTTAAAAAACATTAGTATATATGAAACTACAACTAAATAACGACAACATTTACCAGAGTATAAACAATAATTGCGACAATATGTAAGAAGTTAGGAAACTGCTGAGCTTGCAACCATCAAAGATTTACAAGCCAGAGTTTGGAATCGAGGTCAATCAATCAGACCGGAAGTAGACAGTGAGACTGCTGAAAGAAGGCGAGACCGTCGTTGAGCTCTTTAGGAGAACAGTCCAGAAAAACCAAGGACCACGAAGCATCACAGTCCGGGAACGGTTAAACAGGAGTCGACAAGCTCAGTGTGTATTCTATTCTTGTATTAACTTCGCATAGATCAGCCTATACGAAGGAAGATAAATTAATTAAACTAACTTTCTTGTAGCAACATTGCTTTCGCTCTGGGTTAATGATAGTTAAAACCATTGTATAATGGCCACTGATTGTGTACTTATTTGTAAATGGTAACACGTTTTTCAAGACTACATGAAAATAGTTACATAGGGGTTGCCAAGCCAGTGATCTCTAAATTAACATCTTCTCTATTAAAACTGACACACTTTATCACATACAATCTGTATTATATATAAACGTGCACGATCCTAACCCTTGGAACATCATTTGAAAAGGCTTCCTTCATTTACAAATATCCCCATCTCCATATTTAATGATTCAAGCTCCAATTTCCTTCCAAAACGGAAGTTATCTAAAACAATTAAATATAAAGCAAATACATAATGAGTCTGATATCTGTTTCATCAATATCCGAGTCGCTAATTAGATCACGTAGGTTACGCCATCACATCAGGCATTACCTAGAAGTAGGCCTATTGACTCGGTTCTTGGAAATGTTACAGTCTAGCTGTACCGGTCTTTCCTACACTTCGAGGCGGAACATTCCTTTACTATTTCTAGAGCCTCAGACATCGCGTAGGCGATATCAGGTGAAAATCAATTCCAAAACAACCGAAGATATGATAAAAAATAAGTTTTAGTTTGTAGTCTATAAATAAAAACGGTGGTAAATGTTCGATTATACTATAAAATAATCGATACTTTTTTTCTTTTTCGAAATTACCCATTTAGAAGTCTTTTGAGTAACAATATTTGTTTTTAAATAATTTCTATCGCATAGTACTCAAACAGCAAATGAATATTTCGGAATATTTTGGTCACAACTGCTGATTTTTACCATGCTTTTTTTTTTTTTTTTTAATTAATTTATTTATTTTTTTATTTTATTTTTTTTTAGTGTCCCTGCTTTGTGATCAGCAAATATTGAAATCTATACAAAACAAAATCCCTTCCTAGACCGGATTTTTTCTATTTTACCGGAATTACAATAGACTTTCAAGTCTCTAAAAGATAGACAGTTTAAAAATACTTAAAGCAAAATTTAAGTATTTATTGTCGCTGAAGACAGTGTATTCTTTAGGTGATTTATTCAACATTGTGGATAAGGGACTAAACCAACACTGTGCCCAAATAGTATATATTACTTTATTCTGTGTAATTATATTATTTATGTTTACATGTGTTTTATTTTGTGTGATTATATTTATATCTGTATTATTCTGTTTATTATAATTATTTTTATTTCTGTTTTTTGTGTATAATTATATTTATGTTTATATATGTTTAATTTTGTATAATTATATTTATGGTTATATGTGTTTTATTATGTGTAATTATATTTATGTTTATATCTGACTTATTTTGTGTAATTATATTTATATTTATATCTGTATTATTGTGTGTAATTATATTTATGTTTATATTTGTTTTATTGTGTGTAATTATATTTATATTTAAATCTGTAGTATTGTGTGTAATTATATTTATATTTATATCTGTATTATTGTGTGTAATTATATTAATATTTATATCTGTATTATTGTGTGTAATTATATTTATATTTATATCTGTTTTATTTCGTGTAATTATATTTATGTTCATATCTATTTTATTGTGTGTAATTATATTATTTATGTTCATATCTGACTTATTTTGTGTAATTATAATTTATGTTTATATCTGTTTTATTGTGTGTAATTATATTTATGTTTATATTTGTTTTATTGTGTGTAATTATATATTTATTTCCTTTGTTTAATTTGAGTAACCTAGTACTATTTTTTGTATTTTTGACATTTGATATTCAAACTGTACTCGTATTTGTCACCAGCAAAAGATAAGAATGGAAAAAAAAAAAAAAAAAAAAAAAAACATTATATTTAAACATAACTGCTTATTGGATTCCTTCAGATTTTGCAAAAATTTGCCCTTAAAAACGCAAACAAAAGATATTAGTCCGTCATGTCTTCAAAGGTGCATATCAGTAATTCAGTAAAAAAAAAAGCATTCCTTAAATAATTTTAAAAGATAGTTTATCTAAAAATGGGTCACATTAATTTTGATCAAATTTGGTTGTAATATAAAGGATTATGCCTCCATACCAAAATGCCAAGCCTTGTGAAGAAGAAAATTTTGGTTTAGCTGGATCTAAACTTTCTTTCATGTCGTCTTGGGTTATAATCCCTCTCTTTCATCTTTCCTATCAGGTCTCTCTTATTATCTCTCGGCCCTATTAAAATACTCGAAGGCTAGGGGTCTTTATTTATGTTCTTTTTTTTACTAAGACAATGATGACCGAGAGTTTTTCCACCATTATTTGGTTTATTTTGTTTTAATGAATAAGAACGATTGACACGATTGCGAGGAATAATTTTTTCGTCTATAGGCTTTGGTTTTGTTATAACTCGATGTTCTTGAGCAGAAGGTTCGTCCCACGTACATCTGTCATCAACAGTGATAGATGCTGTTCCCCTTGCAAGAGCGCAATAACAGAGCTCTGCACACTGTATTCAAACCCACATGAATTAGAAAAATTATACAGATTCAAACAATCCATCCTCACATAAACGAAAATATAATTGTTTATTCTAACAAATCCAAGCCCATCTCTTAGAAAATATCGAATACACTTCATACAGCATCAATTGTCTTCAGCAGACAAAGCTGTTTTTCGTAGATTTTTGTTTGTTGTTTTAAAGGCAAAAAACAAAATAAAAACCGCTAGCCCTCGGATACCCTAATAGCGTCAGGGTCGGCAGAGAATAAAAGTTAGTCAAGAGAAACCTTATGGGAAATATGAAAGAGAGGGATCTAACCCAAGATTTATTGATAAAGGTGTAGATCCAGCATTCATCCATTGGGATTGCCAAGCCCGTAATCACTACAATGAGCAAACTTGTTCTGTTTTTCATCTAGGGCAATCAGCCCTCGCCATGTACCAAGAATTATGGCTGTGTGAAATTTGTGCACAACCGTTTAACCGGATTGAAGGGTTTAGAAACGGTTTTAAATTGGCGGTTGTTTCTTAGAAATTTTTCAGTAATTACAGTATTTATAATTTATAATCCCATAAATACGTACTATAGAAAAATTATGAGATAGTTAAAAAATTGACGTTGAATTTTTGCTGATATATCTGTTTTAATCTTTCCTGAGTCTCAAAAAGTGTTTTTTTTTTATGACGACCGTCATTTGTAAAGTTTCCACAGCTGATCGATTTGAACTAATTTGGTACGTGGTCATATTTTGGACATATCTCGAAACTTTTCCATTATTTTGGGTGGGGAGGAGAAACTTAAGACATAACAAAATTACAAAGTTCCAATTTTCTCAAAATCAGCTGCAGCGATTTTGATCAATTTTTCCTAAACTGTAGCCTCAGGACAGAAACTTTTCGAGAGAGTTTTTACCAATTATTTATATTTTATATTAATATCTGTCTGCCTATCGCTTATGTAATGCTTTACAATGCAACGAGTTGACCGATTTTAATCAAATTGTCAAGTTTATGTTTATGTTTATGTTTATTATCAAGATTATTATGTTTATGTGGGTAAATGGCGCTTAAACATAAACAAAATATTCAAATTTTCAATCTTTTGAGGGCTCTAGCTCCTAAACGGTTAGGTTTACAAAAATTATGGCAAGAATAAAGAAGTCTTAAAATGTATAGAATTCGAAAACATAATAATACAGAGAGTTCCATAATAAATTGTAATTAAAATAGGGACCATATTGGAAAATGGCTGACGAATTTCGAAATTACAATTTCATATTTTTAACGGTCACTAAAGTAAGTGAAATCCCCCACTTAAAGTTTGCCATAAATATTATAGTTCCAGAGATCACAAAAGTGGTCCGTTTAAAATGGACACCTGGTTTATCCAATTTACAATACTAATTGGGATTTATATTTGAATTCATCTTATAAGCCTAAGACGAATTTATAACACAAAAAAAGCAAATTTAGACTTTATTTAAATATATAAATATGGTTTAAAACAATATACAAAATCAACTATCTAACTGACATACAAATTTTGCTTGGTTAATATTTAGTTTCTGAACGAGAAAGTTTGTGCAATATTTTTGCACAGTTTATTTTTATATTGGGAAATCCTCCCAATTTTATTCCGTATATATCAAGGACACCTTGGACCTTGGTTACAAACCACAATCTTCGACAAAGCATTAAATCCAGCAAAGCATGTTTGACCCTGAACAGTTTGCAGAGCTTGCTTTTCTCATTAGGATTCTAGACCTAGACGCGCAGCTGTGTCACTAACCTACCTAGGTCTCTAGAATCCCGTCAGTTTCATGGAAAAATAACCTCACAATTTGCTGATGTAGGTCTTTACTACAGTTATGTAGCCGAGAGAACAAAATCATAGATCTAAATTGTGAATAGATTGACACATAGTTGTGAAGAAATAAACTGTAAGTTTCAGTGATCGCGGTCGAGGTACTTTTTGTCCTTGTTTTTAATTATTCCAGACCCGTAATTTTATAAACTTTCAATTGGCTGATTGGTTTGAGTTACAAATCTTAATTTTTTATCGAAATCATTAGAACCAATTTTCTAACTAGCTGAAATGTTTACATACAACAGTAAAATTTGGCTATTTGTTTTGACAATTAAATTGTATCAGCTGATTTCAAACGCACAAATGAACTGGAAAGAAACATTAGTAGCCTACTCCTGATTGGTAAACACGAAACTAAATTAGAACAATGGAAAGTCAGCTGATCTTGTTTCCTTTGGTCTAAATTTGAGATTGGGAAACGATCACTTTTATTGCTCTAAGTTTTTATCGAAAACACCTGCTTACGGTGCAGTATGATGTAAAAATGTTTCCCTTGTTTGAAGGGGAAAACCTCTCAGTCATCATCACTTTGTAAAAAAAGAACAACATAAAAGACCCTTTACTTTATCTGTGTATCGAACTTTGAGGAAGATTGTGCAATCAGTTTTGTGTACTGTTTATTTACATAATAAAAACTAGTCCGTAAATGTCCTCGTGTTCTTCAAATTTATTGTTTTACTTCCATAATTATGGGATAATTACATTTTGTAAATTGTAAAACTTTGTAATCATAACAACCGATCACTCATAGCTATAACTTGGTTTAATTTAATTTATGTTGATTAAGTGGTTTGAAAAAGGTTAAAAAATGGCGGAACTGTTCTGCAAGCTGCACAAAGCACTTTCCTTTCCCTCTTACTTTTAAACAAAACCACTGATGTCTGTGTGCAACGAGATACTGTTCTTTGTGAATTGACGGAAGCTACATGTTTAAGACAAAAGAATGATAAACAGCTTTTTAGACTACACAGCATGAAAGGTTAAAGAGTTTCTTTTCTTGTATTGTACATCGGGGGTTTTTACAAACTTTGGCATTGGGATAGATCGTCAAGCTGTACGATAGGACTTATAAGGCTCATCTAAAGAGAAACTGTTTAAAAATTGTATGATCATTTAATTTTAGTGGCAATTCAACAAACAGTAAAACGAAGTCTAAGTGATATATTTGACGAAGACTGAACGGAAAGTTTGACTACCAACCAGAGCTGAAATAACTGATTTTGTCCATTTGAAATTGTGTATTTAACAATTTTTTTTTAAAATAACACAGTATACGATGATTAAATTTGGTAATACTAAAAAATCATGACATCTGTTTTTTGTTAAACTGATCTTCAAACTTCAAGACATGTGATTCTCGTCCGTCCGTCTTCCTTGTCGTTTAATCAGAAAAACCTTTCATACAAATCGTGCATACATTCGTAGGATATGTTGCTTTTTAATATTTACCTAGTATATGAAGTATAAGTAAGGTTAGGTTAGGTTAAGTTAGGTTAGGTTAGATTCTCAGAAATAAACAACCTGTTTTTTTACTAAATAAATCTTCACATTTCATAGCCTCGGGAAACGGAAAAAGTTATTTTCTATTTGCCGTCCGCCGTCCGTCGTCGTTGTCGTTTAATCAGAAAAACCTTTCATAGAAATCGTGCATACATTCGTAGGATATGTTGCTTTTTAATATTTACCTAGTATATGAAGTATAGGGTAAATAAGGTTAGGTTAGGTTAAGTTAGAAGAGGTTGGGGTAGGTTAGGTATCTCAAATATTTGACCTCAGTTCTTTTAATAATCTTCACATTTCATAGCCTCAGAAAACTCAAAAAGTTATTTTCGACAACCCGTCCGTCCGTCGTCGTTGTCGTCTGTACGTAAGCATGATAGCAACCACAAAAAAAGAACATAAAATTTAGTATAGAGGACTACAGTGTGATCATATTAAACATTATTGGAATCAGAAAAATCGAAAACGTTAAAATGCCGGCTATATTAAACCATTTTTTATTCCACATCTCAAGTGTTTGTTATTCAACTTATAAGGCACTAAATTAGATAAAAATTTTCACATTTCAATTCTACATGTAATTGTACTAACCCCACCATTATTGTTAGAAATGTAATATTATTATAGTTACGAGATCCCGCAGGGCCGAGTGGAGACTACTTCACATATATGTCGGAGCTCGAGCACTGACGAGCGAAGCGAGTATATACACACCTACCAATGAATTCAACTAGTATTACATTGTATAATGGGTGGGTTGATATAATGTATAGCTGTTTAGTAGTTCGGAGGTTACATGGTATTTTTTCACAGGACTGTATTGGTAATCGTTCTTTGGTAACCGCTAGCGTCTCCAAGCAGGTAGAGGAGGCGCCACCCCACGCCAACATGCCACGACTGCACGTAGGCGAAGTACATAGACTCCTCGCAGCATCCGTAGGTCAATACTATATAGACATGCCAGGCTATTAATATATAAAGAAAAGATTGTCTTACAGTACGTAATTGTTGCAACGGATATGATGCCATTCCATCGCTCAATTAAGTTAATTGTAATTGTTATTAATTGCTTTATTATTTTGTCGCATTTTAATAACCAACTGGCGGAGTTCCACCCATTAAATACGAGTTCTTCTTTTATTTTATCACTCTATTTATAGATAAAATGAATTATTGTCAAGAGGTTTTCGTAGGTAAAATAACAGTTTTGGATCCTCCTTAATTCAATAAAAGTTTTTAAAAACATATATGGGACGTAAAATATAAAGACATTAATTTGGGGATACTCGCCATAATACAAACAAATCTCAGTAAGTGCTGGCTTGACAATCCCTAGGTATCTACACCTTTTCCCATATATCTTAGGTTAGGTTAGGTTAGGTTAGGTTAAATCCCCTCCCCCGCTTTCATCTTTCCCATCAGGTCCCGCTTTAAGAAATTGCGTTATTTTATTATTAAAGAGTTTGACGCTATTGAAGTATTTGATGGCTAAGGGTCTTTATATAACCTCTTTTTCCTCGAAAACTCTAATAGCGTCAGGGTTGGAATAGAACAAGAGTTGGTCAAGAGAGACCTGATAAGAAAGTTGAAAGAGAGGGATTTAACACGGAAAACCTCTCGATAATCATACCTTTATAAAAAAAATGTAAGAAAAGAGCATAAAATAAAACCCTCCAACACACTAATAGCGTCAGGGTTGGAATAGAACAAGAGTTGGTCAAGAGAGACCTGATAGGAAAGTTGAAAGAGAGGGATTTAACACGAAAAACCTCTCGATAATCATCCCTTTATAAAAAAAATTTAAGAAAAGAGCATAAAATAAAACCCTCCAACACACTAATAGCGTCAGGGTTGGAAGAGAACAAGAGTTGGTCAAGAGAGACCTGATAGGAAAGTTGAAAGAGAGGGATTTAACACGGAAAACCTCTCGATAATCATACCTTTATAAAAAAAATGTAAGAAAAGAGCATAAAATAAAACCCTCCAACACACTAATAGCGTCAGGGTTGGAAGAGAACAAGAGTTGGTCAAGAGAGACCTGATAGGAAAGTTGAAAGAGAGGGATTTAACACGGAAAACCTCTCGATAATCATCCCTTTATAAAAAATATAAGAAAAGAGCATAAAATAAAACCCTCCAACACACTAATAGCGTCAGGGTTGGAAGAGAACAAGAGTTGGTCAAGAGAGACCTGATAGGAAAGTTGAAAGAGAGGGATTTAACACGGAAAACCTCTCGATAATCATACCTTTATAAAAAAAATGTAAGAAAAGAGCATAAAATAAAACCCTCCAACACACTAATAGCGTCAGGGTTGGAAGAGAACAAGAGTTGGTCAAGAGAGACCTGATAGGAAAGTTGAAAGAGAGGGATTTAACACGGAAAACCTCTCGATAATCATACCTTTATAAAAAAAATATAAGAAAAGAGCATAAAATAAAACCCTCCAACACACTAATAGCGTCAGGGTTGGAATAGAACAAGAGTTGGTCAAGAGAGACCTGATAGGAAAAATGAAGAAGGATCTACACCCTAGACTACATGAAAAAGATGTAGATCCAGCTAGGATCCCTCGGGATGTCTCACTATAGTGTCTTTGGACATATAGCTATTACACCCGTCCAGATTGGTAAAGTTGAAACCCGAAACCATAAAATGAACACGAGATAAATTTGGTTCAATTGTTTATACATGGTGTAACAAAAACAATATCCTGGGGTTACATATTCGAGTTCTACTCATCAATTGGAACAATAAACGTTCAGTAAAGTTTTCTTGCGTCCGTCTGTCTGATTTTTCTTATATATACAATATAAGAAATACAAGATACATTCAACCACCAGTGTATTCTTAACAACAGATATATATATATATTATCCCATTTAGAAGTCTTTTGAGTAACAATATTTGTTTTTAAATAATTTCTATCGCATAGTACTCAAACAGCAAATGAATATTTCGGAATATTTTGGTCACAACTGCTGATTTTTACCATGCTTTTTTTTTTTTTTTTTAATTAATTTATTTATTTTTTTATTTTATTTTTTTTTAGTGTCCCTGCTTTGTGATCAGCAAATATTGAAATCTATACAAAACAAAATCCCTTCCTAGACCGGATTTTTTCTATTTTACCGGAATTACAATAGACTTTCAAGTCTCTAAAAGATAGACAGTTTAAAAATACTTAAAGCAAAATTTAAGTATTTATTGTCGCTGAAGACAGTGTATTCTTTAGGTGATTTATTCAACATTGTGGATAAGGGACTAAACCAACACTGTGCCCAAATAGTATATATTACTTTATTCTGTGTAATTATATTATTTATGTTTACATGTGTTTTATTTTGTGTGATTATATTTATATCTGTATTATTCTGTTTATTATAATTATTTTTATTTCTGTTTTTTGTGTATAATTATATTTATGTTTATATATGTTTAATTTTGTATAATTATATTTATGGTTATATGTGTTTTATTATGTGTAATTATATTTATGTTTATATCTGACTTATTTTGTGTAATTATATTTATATTTATATCTGTATTATTGTGTGTAATTATATTTATGTTTATATTTGTTTTATTGTGTGTAATTATATTTATATTTAAATCTGTAGTATTGTGTGTAATTATATTTATATTTATATCTGTATTATTGTGTGTAATTATATTAATATTTATATCTGTATTATTGTGTGTAATTATATTTATATTTATATCTGTTTTATTTCGTGTAATTATATTTATGTTCATATCTATTTTATTGTGTGTAATTATATTATTTATGTTCATATCTGACTTATTTTGTGTAATTATAATTTATGTTTATATCTGTTTTATTGTGTGTAATTATATTTATGTTTATATTTGTTTTATTGTGTGTAATTATATATTTATTTCCTTTGTTTAATTTGAGTAACCTAGTACTATTTTTTGTATTTTTGACATTTGATATTCAAACTGTACTCGTATTTGTCACCAGCAAAAGATAAGAATGGAAAAAAAAAAAAAAAAAAAAAAAAACATTATATTTAAACATAACTGCTTATTGGATTCCTTCAGATTTTGCAAAAATTTGCCCTTAAAAACGCAAACAAAAGATATTAGTCCGTCATGTCTTCAAAGGTGCATATCAGTAATTCAGTAAAAAAAAAGCATTCCTTAAATAATTTTAAAAGATAGTTTATCTAAAAATGGGTCACATTAATTTTGATCAAATTTGGTTGTAATATAAAGGATTATGCCTCCATACCAAAATGCCAAGCCTTGTGAAGAAGAAAATTTTGGTTTAGCTGGATCTAAACTTTCTTTCATGTCGTCTTGGGTTATAATCCCTCTCTTTCATCTTTCCTATCAGGTCTCTCTTATTATCTCTCGGCCCTATTAAAATACTCGAAGGCTAGGGGTCTTTATTTATGTTCTTTTTTTTACTAAGACAATGATGACCGAGAGTTTTTCCACCATTATTTGGTTTATTTTGTTTTAATGAATAAGAACGATTGACACGATTGCGAGGAATAATTTTTTCGTCTATAGGCTTTGGTTTTGTTATAACTCGATGTTCTTGAGCAGAAGGTTCGTCCCACGTACATCTGTCATCAACAGTGATAGATGCTGTTCCCCTTGCAAGAGCGCAATAACAGAGCTCTGCACACTGTATTCAAACCCACATGAATTAGAAAAATTATACAGATTCAAACAATCCATCCTCACATAAACGAAAATATAATTGTTTATTCTAACAAATCCAAGCCCATCTCTTAGAAAATATCGAATACACTTCATACAGCATCAATTGTCTTCAGCAGACAAAGCTGTTTTTCGTAGATTTTTGTTTGTTGTTTTAAAGGCAAAAAACAAAATAAAAACCGCTAGCCCTCGGATACCCTAATAGCGTCAGGGTCGGCAGAGAATAAAAGTTAGTCAAGAGAAACCTTATGGGAAATATGAAAGAGAGGGATCTAACCCAAGATTTATTGATAAAGGTGTAGATCCAGCATTCATCCATTGGGATTGCCAAGCCCGTAATCACTACAATGAGCAAACTTGTTCTGTTTTTCATCTAGGGCAATCAGCCCTCGCCATGTACCAAGAATTATGGCTGTGTGAAATTTGTGCACAACCGTTTAACCGGATTGAAGGGTTTAGAAACGGTTTTAAATTGGCGGTTGTTTCTTAGAAATTTTTCAGTAATTACAGTATTTATAATTTATAATCCCATAAATACGTACTATAGAAAAATTATGAGATAGTTAAAAAATTGACGTTGAATTTTTGCTGATATATCTGTTTTAATCTTTCCTGAGTCTCAAAAAGTGTTTTTTTTTTATGACGACCGTCATTTGTAAAGTTTCCACAGCTGATCGATTTGAACTAATTTGGTACGTGGTCATATTTTGGACATATCTCGAAACTTTTCCATTATTTTGGGTGGGGAGGAGAAACTTAAGACATAACAAAATTACAAAGTTCCAATTTTCTCAAAATCAGCTGCAGCGATTTTGATCAATTTTTCCTAAACTGTAGCCTCAGGACAGAAACTTTTCGAGAGAGTTTTTACCAATTATTTATATTTTATATTAATATCTGTCTGCCTATCGCTTATGTAATGCTTTACAATGCAACGAGTTGACCGATTTTAATCAAATTGTCAAGTTTATGTTTATGTTTATGTTTATTATCAAGATTATTATGTTTATGTGGGTAAATGGCGCTTAAACATAAACAAAATATTCAAATTTTCAATCTTTTGAGGGCTCTAGCTCCTAAACGGTTAGGTTTACAAAAATTATGGCAAGAATAAAGAAGTCTTAAAATGTATAGAATTCGAAAACATAATAATACAGAGAGTTCCATAATAAATTGTAATTAAAATAGGGACCATATTGGAAAATGGCTGACGAATTTCGAAATTACAATTTCATATTTTTAACGGTCACTAAAGTAAGTGAAATCCCCCACTTAAAGTTTGCCATAAATATTATAGTTCCAGAGATCACAAAAGTGGTCCGTTTAAAATGGACACCTGGTTTATCCAATTTACAATACTAATTGGGATTTATATTTGAATTCATCTTATAAGCCTAAGACGAATTTATAACACAAAAAAAGCAAATTTAGACTTTATTTAAATATATAAATATGGTTTAAAACAATATACAAAATCAACTATCTAACTGACATACAAATTTTGCTTGGTTAATATTTAGTTTCTGAACGAGAAAGTTTGTGCAATATTTTTGCACAGTTTATTTTTATATTGGGAAATCCTCCCAATTTTATTCCGTATATATCAAGGACACCTTGGACCTTGGTTACAAACCACAATCTTCGACAAAGCATTAAATCCAGCAAAGCATGTTTGACCCTGAACAGTTTGCAGAGCTTGCTTTTCTCATTAGGATTCTAGACCTAGACGCGCAGCTGTGTCACTAACCTACCTAGGTCTCTAGAATCCCGTCAGTTTCATGGAAAAATAACCTCACAATTTGCTGATGTAGGTCTTTACTACAGTTATGTAGCCGAGAGAACAAAATCATAGATCTAAATTGTGAATAGATTGACACATAGTTGTGAAGAAATAAACTGTAAGTTTCAGTGATCGCGGTCGAGGTACTTTTTGTCCTTGTTTTTAATTATTCCAGACCCGTAATTTTATAAACTTTCAATTGGCTGATTGGTTTGAGTTACAAATCTTAATTTTTTATCGAAATCATTAGAACCAATTTTCTAACTAGCTGAAATGTTTACATACAACAGTAAAATTTGGCTATTTGTTTTGACAATTAAATTGTATCAGCTGATTTCAAACGCACAAATGAACTGGAAAGAAACATTAGTAGCCTACTCCTGATTGGTAAACACGAAACTAAATTAGAACAATGGAAAGTCAGCTGATCTTGTTTCCTTTGGTCTAAATTTGAGATTGGGAAACGATCACTTTTATTGCTCTAAGTTTTTATCGAAAACACCTGCTTACGGTGCAGTATGATGTAAAAATGTTTCCCTTGTTTGAAGGGGAAAACCTCTCAGTCATCATCACTTTGTAAAAAAAGAACAACATAAAAGACCCTTTACTTTATCTGTGTATCGAACTTTGAGGAAGATTGTGCAATCAGTTTTGTGTACTGTTTATTTACATAATAAAAACTAGTCCGTAAATGTCCTCGTGTTCTTCAAATTTATTGTTTTACTTCCATAATTATGGGATAATTACATTTTGTAAATTGTAAAACTTTGTAATCATAACAACCGATCACTCATAGCTATAACTTGGTTTAATTTAATTTATGTTGATTAAGTGGTTTGAAAAAGGTTAAAAAATGGCGGAACTGTTCTGCAAGCTGCACAAAGCACTTTCCTTTCCCTCTTACTTTTAAACAAAACCACTGATGTCTGTGTGCAACGAGATACTGTTCTTTGTGAATTGACGGAAGCTACATGTTTAAGACAAAAGAATGATAAACAGCTTTTTAGACTACACAGCATGAAAGGTTAAAGAGTTTCTTTTCTTGTATTGTACATCGGGGGTTTTTACAAACTTTGGCATTGGGATAGATCGTCAAGCTGTACGATAGGACTTATAAGGCTCATCTAAAGAGAAACTGTTTAAAAATTGTATGATCATTTAATTTTAGTGGCAATTCAACAAACAGTAAAACGAAGTCTAAGTGATATATTTGACGAAGACTGAACGGAAAGTTTGACTACCAACCAGAGCTGAAATAACTGATTTTGTCCATTTGAAATTGTGTATTTAACAATTTTTTTTTAAAATAACACAGTATACGATGATTAAATTTGGTAATACTAAAAAATCATGACATCTGTTTTTTGTTAAACTGATCTTCAAACTTCAAGACATGTGATTCTCGTCCGTCCGTCTTCCTTGTCGTTTAATCAGAAAAACCTTTCATACAAATCGTGCATACATTCGTAGGATATGTTGCTTTTTAATATTTACCTAGTATATGAAGTATAAGTAAGGTTAGGTTAGGTTAAGTTAGGTTAGGTTAGATTCTCAGAAATAAACAACCTGTTTTTTTACTAAATAAATCTTCACATTTCATAGCCTCGGGAAACGGAAAAAGTTATTTTCTATTTGCCGTCCGCCGTCCGTCGTCGTTGTCGTTTAATCAGAAAAACCTTTCATAGAAATCGTGCATACATTCGTAGGATATGTTGCTTTTTAATATTTACCTAGTATATGAAGTATAGGGTAAATAAGGTTAGGTTAGGTTAAGTTAGAAGAGGTTGGGGTAGGTTAGGTATCTCAAATATTTGACCTCAGTTCTTTTAATAATCTTCACATTTCATAGCCTCAGAAAACTCAAAAAGTTATTTTCGACAACCCGTCCGTCCGTCGTCGTTGTCGTCTGTACGTAAGCATGATAGCAACCACAAAAAAAGAACATAAAATTTAGTATAGAGGACTACAGTGTGATCATATTAAACATTATTGGAATCAGAAAAATCGAAAACGTTAAAATGCCGGCTATATTAAACCATTTTTTATTCCACATCTCAAGTGTTTGTTATTCAACTTATAAGGCACTAAATTAGATAAAAATTTTCACATTTCAATTCTACATGTAATTGTACTAACCCCACCATTATTGTTAGAAATGTAATATTATTATAGTTACGAGATCCCGCAGGGCCGAGTGGAGACTACTTCACATATATGTCGGAGCTCGAGCACTGACGAGCGAAGCGAGTATATACACACCTACCAATGAATTCAACTAGTATTACATTGTATAATGGGTGGGTTGATATAATGTATAGCTGTTTAGTAGTTCGGAGGTTACATGGTATTTTTTCACAGGACTGTATTGGTAATCGTTCTTTGGTAACCGCTAGCGTCTCCAAGCAGGTAGAGGAGGCGCCACCCCACGCCAACATGCCACGACTGCACGTAGGCGAAGTACATAGACTCCTCGCAGCATCCGTAGGTCAATACTATATAGACATGCCAGGCTATTAATATATAAAGAAAAGATTGTCTTACAGTACGTAATTGTTGCAACGGATATGATGCCATTCCATCGCTCAATTAAGTTAATTGTAATTGTTATTAATTGCTTTATTATTTTGTCGCATTTTAATAACCAACTGGCGGAGTTCCACCCATTAAATACGAGTTCTTCTTTTATTTTATCACTCTATTTATAGATAAAATGAATTATTGTCAAGAGGTTTTCGTAGGTAAAATAACAGTTTTGGATCCTCCTTAATTCAATAAAAGTTTTTAAAAACATATATGGGACGTAAAATATAAAGACATTAATTTGGGGATACTCGCCATAATACAAACAAATCTCAGTAAGTGCTGGCTTGACAATCCCTAGGTATCTACACCTTTTCCCATATATCTTAGGTTAGGTTAGGTTAGGTTAGGTTAAATCCCCTCCCCCGCTTTCATCTTTCCCATCAGGTCCCGCTTTAAGAAATTGCGTTATTTTATTATTAAAGAGTTTGACGCTATTGAAGTATTTGATGGCTAAGGGTCTTTATATAACCTCTTTTTCCTCGAAAACTCTAATAGCGTCAGGGTTGGAATAGAACAAGAGTTGGTCAAGAGAGACCTGATAAGAAAGTTGAAAGAGAGGGATTTAACACGGAAAACCTCTCGATAATCATACCTTTATAAAAAAAATGTAAGAAAAGAGCATAAAATAAAACCCTCCAACACACTAATAGCGTCAGGGTTGGAATAGAACAAGAGTTGGTCAAGAGAGACCTGATAGGAAAGTTGAAAGAGAGGGATTTAACACGAAAAACCTCTCGATAATCATCCCTTTATAAAAAAAATTTAAGAAAAGAGCATAAAATAAAACCCTCCAACACACTAATAGCGTCAGGGTTGGAAGAGAACAAGAGTTGGTCAAGAGAGACCTGATAGGAAAGTTGAAAGAGAGGGATTTAACACGGAAAACCTCTCGATAATCATACCTTTATAAAAAAAATGTAAGAAAAGAGCATAAAATAAAACCCTCCAACACACTAATAGCGTCAGGGTTGGAAGAGAACAAGAGTTGGTCAAGAGAGACCTGATAGGAAAGTTGAAAGAGAGGGATTTAACACGGAAAACCTCTCGATAATCATCCCTTTATAAAAAATATAAGAAAAGAGCATAAAATAAAACCCTCCAACACACTAATAGCGTCAGGGTTGGAAGAGAACAAGAGTTGGTCAAGAGAGACCTGATAGGAAAGTTGAAAGAGAGGGATTTAACACGGAAAACCTCTCGATAATCATACCTTTATAAAAAAAATGTAAGAAAAGAGCATAAAATAAAACCCTCCAACACACTAATAGCGTCAGGGTTGGAAGAGAACAAGAGTTGGTCAAGAGAGACCTGATAGGAAAGTTGAAAGAGAGGGATTTAACACGGAAAACCTCTCGATAATCATACCTTTATAAAAAAAATATAAGAAAAGAGCATAAAATAAAACCCTCCAACACACTAATAGCGTCAGGGTTGGAATAGAACAAGAGTTGGTCAAGAGAGACCTGATAGGAAAAATGAAGAAGGATCTACACCCTAGACTACATGAAAAAGATGTAGATCCAGCTAGGATCCCTCGGGATGTCTCACTATAGTGTCTTTGGACATATAGCTATTACACCCGTCCAGATTGGTAAAGTTGAAACCCGAAACCATAAAATGAACACGAGATAAATTTGGTTCAATTGTTTATACATGGTGTAACAAAAACAATATCCTGGGGTTACATATTCGAGTTCTACTCATCAATTGGAACAATAAACGTTCAGTAAAGTTTTCTTGCGTCCGTCTGTCTGATTTTTCTTATATATACAATATAAGAAATACAAGATACATTCAACCACCAGTGTATTCTTAACAACAGATATATATATATATATATATATATATATATATATATTTGTTATTCTAAATAATTAATTAATAAACAAATCAAAATATTGAAAAGTAACTTATGATTATTGGGAATTTCCGTCTTCAATATTCTGCCTTTACAGTTCAACAACGACCGTTTCGGCTATTCAGCCATTTTCAAGTTGAGCAGGATGTCCTTTGTCAATTAACACTTAAAACACATTACATTAAAAACACTGTATATACAGAATGTTTCTGTAATGTGCGTAGATAATGATATTGAGGGGTGGTTATATCGGTCAAAATAAAGAAAAAGGTTCCTATACACATATGTCCGGAAACGCTTCTTTTACCAGCTATCCGCCATTTTGTGTTTTTAATAAATAATTTATATCTCTAGACGGTTTAACCGATTGTGTTGAAAATATTCACTGTACCCATCAATATAAAGATTTAGTTTGAAAAAAAATAATAAACGTTTCAAAATGGCGGCCATTTAAAAATGTTTAATTAAAATAATTCAAAAACCATACATTTTTCTAATGGTATAACTGTCTAAACTATGGAACATAGGGTGACAGTAAAACAACGTCCATTAGTGCATGTGCCTTATTTAAGCAAATGCTTTCTGAAACGGCCGTGTTTAGTAACAAACGCAGGTACTTATTAAAGAGGTCCTCGCCTTATATTCACCAGCCAGCCGATGAGTCCCACCGACGACAATGTTCCTCTCTGGACCATTCTGTAATTGCACTATAGACCATTGATCTGTTAATGCCACAGGTAGGTTTTGGTTCAATGAAAGGTAGCGATGCACTCTGGACAGTTTATCTGCACGCTCGTTGAATAGATATAATAAGCCTCTGTGTTTTTAATTACCTCTATGTTCTGGCATCTAGTGAAGGTGGAGGTGGGGAGGTTCCGAAAATATCCCCATACAAACCTTTAAGAGACATGAAGGCGGTCTGACTATCTGATATCTGACATCCTAAATTTGCACAAACAGATTGGAAAAGTGTACAGCAACCTCCAAGACTGATGGCTGTCTTGGGAGACGAACCACTTTAAAATCGTATTTCTCCGCTATAAGGGAACGATGTGTAACATAACCAACAGCTGATTAGGTAAATATTCTATAAGATCGAAATACAAAATTATTTTGTTTGCTCCACATTTCAAATACACAAACTTCTTCCTTTGGTCTATTTACTAAATTTCGGCCAATGATTAGGGCATGTTTTCCGTATTTTTAATAGTTCAGTAAAACACATGTACAGTTAATTTGCTCGCCATTCACAAGACACGCACGTACTATAATTATTTGGATCACCAAATATCTACAATTATATTAGCTAATGCTAGCCTAGTAAATTTTCCATGTAGAACTTCTAGCTATTCCCTAGCGGTTCCCTCTTGGAGTGTGCACCGGATCCATTGGACCAATTTATACCACACCGTGCGTGCGAAAAACGTGAGTGTAGCGCGCGCGCGCGCGTGTTTGTGTGTGTGCGCGTGCATGTGAACATTCTGGAGAACGTAATTGTATTTTATTTTATCTCAAATATGACATATACGTTCGGATTTAAAAAACCACTAAACAAACTCGTTCACAAAAACAATCGGTCGGTACCTAAAGAACAATATGACGATTGATTTTCAAAATTCGTAAATCTCATATTTTTTTTTTGTTAGGATAAATTTTCATCACAACATCGTAATTCATTCTGTATAAATTTAAAATAGCATAATAACGTTACGTGTTTTCTACGAGAAAAACTAATATATAGGGCCTGTAGTCTATATTTGTTTAACAAAGTCGTAACAAACGTTAAATATTTTAAATAATCGATGAAAAACATTGCGCAAACATCACCCAAAACCATTCGTCACCAAAAAGTGAAAATGAAGCACGGACACCGCTTTTTTTTTAAATACTTACATTTTAATATACAGTAGGGCCTTAAAACGTGCTTCCCTTGTGGCAACAAACGCGTTATACGAAACATTGTATCTTAACTGACACAGGCAAAGATCAGTTCTGTTTTTTTTACAAGTAATCTTGAACCGTAATTTTTATTAATTTTAATTTTGGACATTGGTTTATGGTCATTAATCATCACATTCCATCAAAATTTCAATGAAATCTATAGAGTGGTTTATGAAAACATTACGTTTTTATAATATAAACCACATGTCAGGTTTTTTATCTTTTACCGAAAACAACATTTTTTTAAAGAGATAGTGAATAATCAATTTTGTCTGAGTCTTTAAAGGCTTCACTTGAGCAAAATTTGATCAAAACCGTTAAATCAGATTTTGTGAAGTCGCAGTTTTTCTTGTGGCAGGTTCCCCTCATATTTTTAGCGGTGGAAAAATGAAATGAAAGGGTCAAACCTCACAGTCTGTTGGGATATAGGGATAGTTATTTTTACTGACAGATGCGCGTGAAATTATAAGGGTCCTAGAGTACCTAACAAAGAGAAAACAATGAAAATGAAATTCATCTTTTATTAAATTATTTGTCTCACAAAACTGCTTAAAAAACTTATACGCTACGTGTTTTTCATTGCGTTGTTAAATGAAGTTATAGAAGTCATAAACTCTAATATATAATTTCATTTCGCACTACCATTTAATTTCAAATCCAAATTATTTTTTAAAAAATTTTAGGTCACACTGTGTTCAAGTTAGGGGGGGGGGGGTAGACGTGATATTTGACATTTTAAATTTGTCCTAGCGTCAACATATGACTAGTCCTATCTTCGTCAAATAAACATACATATTCGTAATCATAATAACTTCTAGCTTTTATGATACCGCACACATTATATTTCAATTTTTTTTTAACTTGACAGTTTTTGCCCCTTAAAATAACTCAAGGTTATTTTTTTATAACACTATATTTTTCCTATATGTGGGACAATACAGAAAGTATAAATGCAAAGTTTGAAATATGTAGGAATTAACGTCTTGTCTGTGTAGACGGACAGACACGGTTGTAAAATTATGAGGGTCCTTCTTATTATGTACCTACGCACCCTAAATATAAATGGAATTCACGTCCAATTTATATCAGTGTTTCATCTACATATTATCGATTCATAGACCTAGTAGAGATATTCAACTTGCTTCTTTTCCTATTGCTAAACAAATGCCGTAACCAATATTTGTTTGTATTTCAATGTGCTGTTAAGTTAAAACAATGTTCAATGAATTGTAACAATATAACCTTGATTAGTCACAACTGGGATTCAGCTGTTGAGATGGAAACACCGTTAGTACTGCGCTCTGGTCTCCGTTGAACCAATTACAGACACCGTTAATTTGTATTGTTTCCCTATGGCCTAGTCTGTCGGCAAAAGTAAAACGTAAACGTTCGGTATTTGTGTTTACGGATAGTTGCACACACACACACACACACACTGTATACTTTACTGTCTTTCAAGTTTAGGATGTTTACTACGCTAACTTGAAGAAGATGCTACTGTTGTTGACAGATTCGTAATAAAGATAAACAGGAAGAGATGCGACATTTGTGTTGCAAAATGGTAGCACATTATGTCAATCAACTTTCGTTTTCTTACCACTATATGTTTCATCAGACATTTGCCATCATTTGTGTATATAAAAACAAATACACAACGTTTTGAGAGTATAAATCAACTCTCTATATCAAGTGTGAAATTAGAAATAAAAGAGAAAACTCCAATATAGCCTAGGGCCAGTTGGAAACTAAAACTGAATCTAAAATCTATGAAACGAACTCAAGCCTAAACTAGCCCTGAGCAGTCAAAACTATGAGTTAAAAAAATTAAAATCAAACATCATGGCTGTCCTCATTCTAAAAATAGGTTATATTTAAAGGCAACCCCAAAACTTACGCCTGTCCTATAAACACGTCCTCAAGGTAGGCCTATAGATTAAAATTGGGATTACATTAGTCAGGGTTAGATTATCTTTTTCCACCAATTATTATTCTATTTCTTTTACTTTCGATGTTGTACACGGGTTTGTGTATTCTGTTACTAAAATTTGGAGGAAATCGATAAAGCCGATTTTAAGAATTACATATTTTATTACATCAAAGTGGTTTTTTTTTTTTGGTTGTTGTTGTTTTTTACCGATAACTTACAAATCGGTAAATTTGGAGAGATAGCGATCAGTACGTTTTGTTAGCGTCCTTAGAGTCCACACTTAAATAAAATTACATCAAAATCGGTTTACGTCCTTACCGTCTACACTTGAACAAAATTTTAACAAAATCGTTATAGCAGATTTCGAGTAAATCGTATATAATATAAAAAAATTAAATACGTTGCGAGATATAACCGAAATATATCCACACATCAACTTTGATTAAAATCAGTCCAAACTTTTAAATTACTGTAGAGTACTGGAAATACGTCAGACACAATTTACCAAAATCTCTTTTTTTGACTCAAGGATCCTAAAACATGACATCAATTTGTTGATACTTTCTCTACACTACACTGTACCTTAAGAAAGTAAAAAACAGTTTACTTTTCAAAATGGCGTCATGGAAGGTAGTAATTATTTCTCATCTGCAGCTCCTTCAGCCGCTCGTAATGGCCAGTTTTAAAATCTACATACAATGTAACCTAGTTTTTTTTTAACGATAAAACAAAATAAGAAAATTAATTATCGCTAGAAACCGTCTAGGCTGTGTATAACCTCAAAATTAGAAGAGGAGCTTAGTCACAGAGTAGTGCGTGCACGTATCGCGTTTCTTTTACTGATACCAAGGTGTCGGAAAAAGTTATATTTTCGACATGCCGTTTCAACTATCGTGGTCAATATAAATAATAAATAGGTTGATTAATATTTTATCTAGTACAAAGACACTATATTTGACCTAGTTTATCTTGTAGACAAAATATACATAAGGTACGTCAATAAACAAGGCAAATTTAAACATCAAAAAACAATCACAAACATAAAAATAAATTAAAAACTATCAATAACAGTCACCGATGCAATAAAACAAAGTCATAGAGACTTAGAACCTACAGCAACATACAGTGTTTCGGAACTCTTGTCGGATACTTAAGAGAGTTGTTCTTTGGGTCAGCATTCATTTCTTTGAAACAAGCTTAGTTGTCTGTCCGCCATTTTGTGTTTTTTACAAAAAAAACATTGGTAATTATATAGAGTAGCTGGTACAGCTAATTTTGGTTCATTTTTTAAAAATTCCTTTAGCTTACCTCTTAAGAATAAATTATTTTTTAAATGCAGAATTCACTTTTCACCGATAAATCACAATTTAAAAATAACAAAATACGCGTATTTATAGGTTAGACATAGCGTCTCGTAAGTTAGTAGAGAAATGTTTATATCTGTGATCACAGGTAAGGTGAAATGCTGTCATTCCTCCAACATTACAAACCATACGCGAATCCCAGTCCTATATCTATATAACCTATAAACACTGAATTTCGTAGTTTAAAATTGTGATTTTTCTGTGAAAAAGTGAATTCCGATTGAAAAAAAATTTGTATTATTAGAAAGTAAGGTACATTATAAAGGAACAAAACAAATTTAACCAAAATTAGCTGTAATTACTCTAAATAATTACCAAAACATTATATTTTTGGAAATAGATTAGATATCAAGTCCAAATTTGGTATACATATTTTTTACATGACCTTTTAAAACGTACCAAAAACCAGGACTTTAGTCGTTAGTAATACTAATCTATTAGCTGAGTTATTTTCTGAACACACTGTTATATGGCAACAAGTAGGCTATGTAGAATAAGTCAGAAGGGAGATCGCACTAACTATATTAGAAACTCCCCAACAAGCATTACTTTCTCACATAATGTTATAAGGTGAAAGCAATGAAAACAATCGATTTTTTTATTTTAGTTTTGAACAGAAAAACCTTGAAATATGCAGCTGACCGGAAATGAAACTAATTTACATAGTTTTCCAATTAAATCTTTATATAGAACGCATTTTCCGTAATATCTCCGAGGTTGTATAAGGATTCGAATTGTAGACTATAATCTCCTTCATCATGTAACATTTTAAATAATTGCACGCAACTAACAGACCAAACAAAATAAAATGCAGGCAACTAACTACATGTCGACAAACATGATACGAGGCTAATAACGTAGGCCTGTAGGGTAAGAACCCTATTCAAATTCAGAAAAATATCAAAATGGCGGCCATTTTAAAATGTGTTAATTAATATCTTGTGCCTTATTCAAATTTAACACATTAAAAATTACATTATATAAGATAAATATTTGTAGATTGAAATTCTGCATGTAATAGTACCAACCTACGATGACAAACAGCGAAGTTATTTTCAAATAGGTATTGTTGAAACCTAACCTTCCAAGAACATAATGATATTACTAGATCCGGCAAGGCCAACTCTCCTAGACGAGCGTAGCGAGTGAAGGCATCTTTACTTATATACAGCTAAGAAGCCCGCTAGGGCCGAGACACTGACACGAGCGAAGCGAGTGGTGACTGCTTAATACATATAAATCTACAAAGTCCGTTAGGACCTAGCTGACGAAGAAGAAGAAAGAGGAGAAGGAGAAGGAGGAGGATGAGGAGGAGGAGGAGGAGGAGGAGGAGGAGAAGAAGATGAAGAAGAAGACGAAGAAGAAGAAGGAAAAGGAGAAGAAGGAGGAGGAGAAAGAGGAGAAGGAGAAGAAAGAGGAGAAGGAGAAGAAGGAGGAGGAGGGGGAAAGGAGAAGAAGTGATATACACAATTACAAGGTTCAGACAACTGTTATTAACAAACTGACCCTATTCAACCAAGAAACATTTAGAGCGACCGGTTGTATATAGGACTGGGTAAGTACCATGATGACGCCCATCACCTTGTTTACATTATTTGTTAATTGTAAAATTTAAACTTTTAATAATAATTGGAAATATTACATATTCTTTACCGTCCAATAACATTTTGTATTCACGCTGATCACAATGTTTCGTGAGTGAATGTAAAACGCCTCATTCAGCCGGGACACGATTATTTGGTTGTTGTATGACACGATCTGACGACGTAACTTTTATTGGAAAGAAATGTCTTAACTGACTTCTTGTGGGTAATTTCTTGTTCTCCTTTTGTTTAAAGTGGGAAACTAGTCGATCATTATATCGCCTTATTAAAAAGTAAGAAAAAGGACATTATTTGATAGGAGAGATGAAAGATATTAAGTGTAGACCCAGCTAGTGATAGCCAAGCCCGTACAAACTATAGTGAACCCTTAGGTAGTGAATAATTAAATACACTACAAAAACGTATTCTTTGTATCTCGAAAATCGACATTTCTCACGATAATTGCAATAAAATTTAATTTGATTAAACAATTTTAATTTCTTCAAGCTGAAATCACTAACTCATCTACAAAAAAAAACACAATTATTGTTTTTATATACTCTAATGTTTATTTACACACGTAGGCCTATATGAAGAGATTTGTGATGGCTCAAAAAATCGATGATGAGTTTTTTACAGATACTTTATCTGTTGAGGTCCCCTGATTCCAAAAGAGAGATTTTTGGAAAGTTGTTTTGTCTGTCTCTACAACAATAGCGCGTGGACCGGTTTCAATCCAATTTGGTAAGTGGGCATATTTTGATAACTCAAAATTTGTGGGTAGGTGCTATAAAAAACACAAAATTACAATTTTTTTAAAAATCTGCTCTAACGATTAATCAAATATAGCCTCTAAGGACGGGAATAAAACATATTGGTCCCCTCTTCAAATATCCCCATTCGTAAAAATCGGCTCTTATGTAAAGTGTGCTAAATTTAACTCTACCCTAGAGACTATTTTGGAACGCGATATTGCTATTGGCCCATCCATATTTCAAATCGTTAAACCCGGTCTACCCATGCACCATAGGATATCCAGCTTTGAAGAGACTAATCTAATTAATAACACATTACCGAATTTAAAATAATTACTAAATATTCACTCACACAACACTATCACAAAATAACTCAACAGGTGTTGTTGAGCGCTGGTCAATCAGAACTCACCTCGTTGAAAATAATTAGGCCGTCCGTGTGAGGAATTGACCTCTGGTAAAACTCCAAATGACATGGCCCAACTAATTAACCACGGTGTAATATATAGTAACATATAAAACACAAAATTAACACGAGATAGGCACACCACACCACGACTGCTCGCCGGTACAAATGGATCACTTCTGCCGTTGTAACTTGGTCTGCTCAACATAACTACGAACCCAGTTACGGTCAGCTCTTTCTTACGATATGGTAAAATGGACTACCGTTGTAGCGTTGTCTGCTCAACATAGCTACAAACCCAGTTATGGTCAGCTCTTTCTTACGATATGGTAAAACTGACTGCCGTTGTAATGTGGTCTGCTCAACATAGCTACGAACCAAGTTTTTGTCAGCTGTTTCCTACGATATGGCAAAACGGACTGCCGTTGTAGCGTGGTCTGCTCAACATAGCTACGAACCAAGTTACGGTCAGCTCTTTCTTACGATATGGTAAAATGGACTGCCGTTGTAGCATTGTCTGCTCAACATAGATACGAACCCAGTTACGGTCAGCTCTTTCTTATGATATGGCAAAATGGACTACCGTTGTAGCGTTGTCTGCTCAACATAACTACGAACCCAGTTACGGTCAGCTCTTTCTTACGATATGGCAAAATGGACTACCGTTGTAGCGTTGTCTGCTCAACATAGCTACGAACCCAGTTACGGTCAGCTCCTTCTTACGATATGGTAAAACTGAAATGTGGTCTGCTAAACATAGCTACGAACCAAGTTTTTGTCAGCTGTTTCCTACGATATGGCAAAATGGACTGCCGTTGTAGCGTTGTCTGCTCACCATAGCTACGAACCCAGTTACGGTCAGCTCTTTCTTACGATATGGTAAAACTGACTACCGTTGTAATGTGGTCTGCTCAACATAGCTACGAACCAAGTTTTTGTCAGCTGTTTCCTACGATATGGCAAAACGGACTGCCGTTGTAGCGTGGTCTGCTCAACATAGCTACGAACCAACTTCTTGTCAGCTCTTTCCTACGATATGGCAAAATGGACTGCCGTTGTAGCATTGTCTGCTCAACATAACTACGAACCCAGTTACGGTCAGCTCTTTCTTACGATATGGTAAAATGGACTACCGTTGTAATGTGGTCTGTTCAACATAGCTACGAACCAAGTTTTTGTCAGCTGTTTCCTACGATATGGCAAAACTGACTGCCGTTGTAGCGTGGTCTGCTCAACATAGCTACGAACCAAGTAACGGTCAGCTCTTTCTTACGATATGGTAAAACTGACTACCGTTGTAATGCGGTCTGCTCAACATAACTACGAACCCAGTTACGGTCAGCTCTTTCTTACGCTATGGTAAAACTGACTGCCGTTGTAATGTGGTCTGCTCAACATAGCTACGAACCCAGTTATGGTCAGCTCTTTCTTACGATATGGTAAAACTGACTGCCGTTGTAATGTGGTCTGCTCAACATAACTACGAACCCAGTTACGGTCAGCTCTTTCTTACGCTATGGTAAAACTGACTGCCGTTGTTATGTGGTCTGCTCAACATAGCTACGAACCCAGTTACGGTCAGGTCTTTCTTACGATATGGTAAAACTGACTGCCGTTGTAATGTGGTCTGCTCAACATAACGACGAACCCAGTTACGGTCAGCTCTTTCTTATGCTATGGTAAAACTGACTGCCGTTGTAATGTGGTCTGCTCAACATAGCTACGAACCCAGTTATGGTCAGCTCTTTCTTACGATATGGTAAAACTGACTGCCGTTGTAATGTGGTCTGCTCAACATAGCTACGAACCCAGTTACGGTCATGTCTTTCTTACGATATGGTAAAACTGACTGCCGTTGTAATGTGGTCTGCTCAACATAGCTACGAACCCAGTTACGGTCAGCTCTTTCTTACGATATGGTAAAACTGAATACTGTTGTAATGTGGTCTGCTCAACATAGCTACGAACCAAGTTTTTGTCAGCTGTTTCCTACGATATGGCAAAACGGACTGCCGTTGTAATGTGGTCTGCTCAACATAACTACGAACCCAGTTACTGTCAGCTGTTTCTTACGATATGGTAAAACTGACTGCCGTTGTAATGTGGTCTGCTCAACATAACTACGAACCAAGTTTTTGTCAGCTGTTTCCTACGATATGGCAAAACGGACTGCCGTTGTAGCGTAGTCTGCTCAACATAACTACGAACCCAGTTACTGTCAGCTGTTTCCTACGATATGGTAAAACTGACTGCCGTTGTAATGTGGTCTGCTCAACATAACTACGAACCAAGTTTTTGTCAGCTGTTTCCTACGATATGGCAAAACGGACTGCCGTTGTAGCGTGGTCTGCTCAACATAGCTACGAACCAAGTTCCTTTCAGCTGTTTCGTACGATAAAGCAAAACTAACCACGCTCAAGTACCCGCTTAACTACCGTACCCAAGCCTAATGATACCGTCACATATAAAATACGTAATTTTTCAAAATCTACACAACCTATTTCGTTCGAATTTGAAATGTGAAGATCATGCTCAAACCTGTGTGCAAAATTGCAAGTAAAAAAAAAAAATATAAGTTCAGGAATTATTCAAAGACAGCAGTTTATTTTCACTTTCGACTCACAACTACTGAAATGACATTTTTGTTGGCGATTAGTTTTGGTTAGTTTTTAATTGGTTTTGCAGTTGGGTGAGTGAGAGGGTTTGTACAATTTGTTCATAGAAGATAAATAAGTGTAAAGAGATTCTCAATCCTTAACGACTTCTTGTTAAATATTTTCAAAGTTATTTATTCAAAGAGAGTTTCACGCTCAGGGGCTCACTTAGGGACTTCTCAATCCCGAGGTGACCTAGCTGAATCTACACCTTTCACACTTCCTATCAGGTCTCTCTTGACCAACTCTTGTTCTTCTAAGACCCTTACGTTTTTAGAGACTTTGAGGCGTAGGGTTCTTTATTTTAAGTGCTTTTTGCCTTTCTTTATAAGAGAGGTTTTCGCCTTTAAACAACAAAAATAATAAATAAATAGAAGCTAAATATATATTTAATATAAGTTTACTTAGATTGTGCCAAAAATTCATCCTAAATGTAAAACTGTTAATAATTAAAATCCCATTTTTAATTATGCAATAATAGTTCATTTTAGGTTTTTGCCTTGTCTTGGACTGTAAATTTCTTTCACACTTCCGTTTTGGCACACTTATTTGGGTATATAATATTTTGTACAAAATTTGTATAAAATAGCCGATTGTGAAAAATTAAGTGTTTTTAGCTCTTTGTAATAATTGTGTAGACAATTTTCGGAAAGCTGGTGACCAATATGTTTTCTATAGACTATTAGAAGCTACGTTTCAGTATAATTTAATCAAAATAATGAATATCAATTTTAAAAAATGAATTTCGATTATTATCGTTACACACTTACATTTTGAGTTATAGACAAAATGTGAGGGGGGAGGCTACACTCAGATACCAAATTTTATCTAAATCGATCCATTCGTTTGAGTTGTTGCATAAACACAAAAAATCATCCCCAAAACATCTTTTTGGGGTCACGTGACCTCAAACGGGATATATCCTGTAAAATCTCAAAATCGATTTTTTTTAAACCATTATAATACTTTCTCTATATTAGATTTGAATAAAATGAGTCTAATGCTCGATTTCTGAGCATAGTACTGTATCGGGGGAAAATCTGCTCGCCTAATAAAATTGGGGAAATTCAAATTACAAATTATGTGATGATTCCAAGAAATTCCGTAACCTGAACTTTAGCCAAGAGGAAAGTAAACAGAAAATCTCTGCTTCATTGAGATAATTGTATTGGGATTTCCAAGGCTTAAGTGTAATTTAAATAATCCAGCGGTAATGTTCAACCAGTGTCGCCAACCTATGGCAACGTATTAGTTGAAATAACGTCAATTGTACATCAGAGTGATTGAAATTGCCTATATACAGGGGATTCGTTTATCGTGACACTAGTAAACTATTCTGATGGAAAACTTTAAATTGGAGACAATTGAAATATTTTTTTGCAAACTCTGAAACATTTTCCAACATGGCGCCCAACTTTTATTTCTTGTAGGAACTCCTATTTTTAATGGTGTATTCGGATTCTGTACAAAATGTTAATACTTTTTATTCTTGATTATTCTTTGATAAGCTTGCACGTTTAGGAGTAAGAGGCGCTTAATTCGAACATTGACAGACGAAGCATTTTCAGAAGATGATTTTCCATACTTTCCATTGTTGAATTAATATAAATAAGCAAACATAGTCTAGGATGTGTAAATACTAATGTAGGACTAGAAACACAAGAAATAAGTTGTTTAATAAATACAAAATTGATAGAATCTAGTAAAGCTAAGTAAGCTAGTAGTGTAGAATAAACCAATGGAATTGAATAGCAATAAGTTCTTATTTGTTGTCCTACATTATTATTTACACATCCTAGCAATGCCTACTTACATTTTTATCTAGATTCAACAATGAGGAGTATGGAATCTCGCCTCCTGAAAATACTTCAAACGTCAAATGTTCCAAAAATTTAAACGTCTATTACTCCTAAGCAAGTAAAATGTTTTATACGTTAAATTTTATTAAAATGTAGTCCTTAAAACCCTTACCACTATCATTATTATTGTACTGAACACTCTCTCAGATCTCATTTTTTGTTGTAAGATAATAGCTGAAATAGAGCTAATACTTCAAATTCCTTAAAGTAAAATAAACAACAATGTATTTTCTTCCTAATTTTAATTTAGTTACTATAGTTACACAATAAAAGAACAATCTGTATAGGACAACTTGGAAATAATTATTATTGCACTGAACATTCCCTCAGATCTTTTTTTTTTTTTTAATTATAGCTGAAATAGAGCTAATACTTCAAATTTTTTTAAACAAAATAAACAACAATGTATTTTCTTCCTAATTTTAGTTTAGTTACTATAGTTACACAATAAAAGAACAATCTGTATAGGACAACTTCCATATAACTAAATAATTACTATTGCACTGAACATTCCCTCAGATCTTATTTTTTTTAATTAGAGCTGCAATGGAACTAATACTTCAAATTCCTTAAAGTAAAATAAACAACAATGTATTTTCTTCCTAATTTTAATTTAGTTACTATAGTTACACAATAAAAGAACAATCTGTATAGGACAACTTGGAAATAATTATTATTGCACTGAACATTCCCTCAGATCTTTTTTTTTTTTTTAATTATAGCTGAAATAGAGCTAATACTTCAAATTTTTTTAAACAAAATAAACAACAATGTATTTTCTTCCTAATTTTAGTTTAGTTACTATAGTTACACAATAAAAGAACAATCTGTATAGGACAACTTCCATATAACTAAATAATTACTATTGCACTGAACATTCCCTCAGATCTTTTTTTTTTTTTAAATTATAGCTGAAATAGAACTAATACTTCAAATTTTATAAAATAAAATAAACAACAATGTATTTTCTTCCTAATTTTAATTTAGTTACTATGGTTACACAATAAAAGAACAATCTGTATAGGACAACTTGGATATAACCAAATAATTATTATTGCACTGAACATTCCCTCAAATCTTTTTTTTTAATTATAGTTGAAATAGAGCTAATACTTTAAATTTTATAAAATAAAATAAACAAAAATGTATTTTCTTCCTAATTTTAATTTAGTTACTATGGTTACACAATAAAAGAACAATCTGTATAGGACAACTTGGATATAACCAAATAATTATTATTGCACTGAACATTCCCTCAGATCTTTTTTTTAAATTATAGCTGAAATAGAACTAATACTTCAAATTTTATAAAATAAAATAAACAACAATGTATTTTCTTCCTAATTTTAATTTAGTTACTATGGTTACACAATAAAAGAACAATCTGTATAGGACAACTTGGATATAACCAAATAATTATTATTGCACTGAACATTCCCTCAGATCTTTTTTTTAAATTATAGCTGAAATAGAACTAATACTTCAAATTTTATAAAATAAAAAAAACAACAATGTATTTTCTTCCTAATTTTAATTTAGTTACTATGGTTACACAATAAAAGAACAATCTGTATAGGACAACTTGGATATAACCAAATAATTATTATTGCACTGAACATTCCCTCAGATCTTTTTTTTAAATTATAGCTGAAATAGAACTAATACTTCAAATTTTATAAAATAAAATAAACAACAATGTATTTTCTTCCTAATTTTAATTTAGTTACTATAGTTACACAAGAAAAGAACAATCTGTATAGGACAACTTGGATATAACCAAATTATTATTATTGCACTGAACATTCCCTCAAATCTTTTTTTTAAATTATAGTTGAAATAGCGCTAATACTTTAAATTTTATAAAATAAAATAAACAAAAATGTATTTTCTTCCTAATTTTAATTTAGTTACTATGGTTACACAATAAAAGAACAATCTGTATAGGACAACTTGGATATAACCAAATAATTATTATTGCACTGAACATTCCCTCAAATCTTTTTTTTTAATTATAGTTGAAATAGAGCTAATACTTTAAATTTTATAAAATAAAATAAACAAAAATGTATTTTCTTCCTAATTTTAATTTAGTTACTATGGTTACACAATAAAAGAACAATCTGTATAGGACAACTTGGATATAACCAAATAATTATTATTGCACTGAACATTCCCTCAAATCTTTTTTTTAAATTATAGTTGAAATAGAGCTAATACTTTAAATTTTATAAAATAAAATAAACAAAAATGTATTTTCTTCCTAATTTTAATTTAGTTACTATGGTTACACAATAAAAGAACAATCTGTATAGGACAACTTGGATATAACCAAATAATTATTATTGCACTGAACATTCCCTCAGATCTTTTTTTTAAATTATAGCTGAAATAGAACTAATACTTCAAATTTTATAAAATAAAATAAACAACAATGTATTTTCTTCCTAATTTTAATTTAGTTACTATAGTTACACAAGAAAAGAACAATCTGTATAGGACAACTTGGATATAACCAAATAATTATTATTGCACTGAACATTCCCTCAAATCTTTTTTTAAAATTATAGTTGAAATAGAGCTAATACTTTAAATTTTATAAAATAAAATAAACAACAATGTATTTTCTTCCGAATTTTAATTGAGTTACTATGGTTACACAATAAAAGAACAATGTGTATAGAACAGCTTCGATATAACCAAATAATTATAATTGCACTGAACATTCCCTCAGATCTTTTTTTTTTTTTAATTATAGCTGAAATAGAACTAATACTTCAAATTTTATAAAATATAATAAACAACAATTTATTTTCTTCCTAATTTTATTTTAGTTAGGTACTATAGTTACACAATAAAAGAACAATGTGTATATAGAAGAATTTCGATATAACCAAATAATTATAATTGCACTGAACATTCCCTCAGATCTTTTTTTTTTTTAATTATAGCTGAAATAGAACTAATACTTCAAATTTTATAAAATAAAATAAACAACAATGTATTTTCTTCCTATTTTTAATTTAGTTACTATAGTTACACAATAAAAGAACAATGTATATAGAATAACTTCGATGTAACCAAATATCGTAAACTATAAGTTAGTTTAAATATCAAATTGTTCATTGTCGGGCGTTGGCCGACATGCCATCGGAACGAGAAAACTAAGATGTCGGCTGATAGCCGACATGATAGTTATAAGGGGTGGTAAGCTGATCATATTGTAAAAATTGACAAAGTCTGGAGTTTTTCTTTCAGAATTGTTGGCTTTACATTAAATTAAAAAGAACAAAAAATAAAATGTAAGTGGCATTTTAAAATACAAGGTCATCCTTGAACTCCAGGAAATGGCATATTTTATCCTGATGAGTAAAAACAGGCAATAAACCTTGGGGAACCTAACATTATAACTGTTATTATCCAGCTAAGATATGATAACAACAAATTATTTATAAATATAGTAGTTGATTTACGAATTTATAGCTATGACATAAATAAGTTAGATTTACATTCAAAGTTATTAAATAGGTTTTTTTTTTTTTTTAATATTATACATATAAAGTGTATTATAATTTTAATTAGTTTGATGAGCGCCATCATAGTATTTACCCAGTCCCATGTGACTCGATCCTGCCTCGTAACTACACAAACATAAAATTTTCTAATGTGCACACGTATTCTAAAATCGAGTTGAAATTCTCAAATTTTATCTAATTTGCATTGTAAGATGTGGTCGCCATTTTTTTTTTAAATTTCAATAGGGTTCTTATATGTGCACACCATTTGACACCAACAAATTACAGTTTTTACTAAATCAAAATGTTAAAATGTGTGAATATTTCAAAAAATTTTATTGTAATTTTACAGTTTGAACACTTACTCTAAATAATCCACAACAAACAATTTGAATATAAAATGAAACTAAATGTAATAATACAATATAATTTTTTTTAAATCTCATCCAGAACTTGAAATAACATTTTTAAAAAAGGTCACAGTCAAATTTGTTGGTAACATTATTTTTGCCTTAAAAAGAACTATGAAATTTGATTCTAGGACGCGGTTCTGTTTTTGTAGTTCGAGTTCCCCAAAAGTACCACACTTTTATGGGACAGGTAAAATTCAGTTCAACGTCAAATGCTTCTCTCAGATTAGTCTAGCGAACATTTTTTTAAAAATCTTCAGTGATCTGATTTCACATATTTAGGAATTTTATAATTTCAAAATTTCAAATAGATTTTGTGACACCATTTCGGTTATGGTCATCCAAATAATATTTCACGAAAGCCATTAATTTTGTCTTTTTATCCCCTTTAATTTTAAGTGCCACAAGATGTAGGTTCCCATTTGAAAATTTTGAGTCCCCCCAAAGTTCCTCCTTTTAGGGTGAGATGCAAAATTCTAAACTATCATAAATGAAACTTCGGGTGACCTAGTGACCAGACTCAGAAGGGTTTGGCTATATTTAAGTTCATACAAAAGTTAAGATGGAGGGGAGGGACTTTACTAAAACACTGTATAAATCAGACTTCTAGTGTCATAGGATTACAAAAATATAAGATAAATTATTAGACAACAACTACTTAGGCCTCTGAACTCTTTTTTTAAAACATGATTTAACTTACATGAAATTTGTAAACATGCATTTTGAAGTGAATTAGAATTAATTAAAAACAGTAGTTGGATCGTTTACGTTACAACAATTTGAAACACCGGCCACTGAGGCCCACTGGATATTTTTGTGCACGTAAAGGTTTGTTTTTAGGTTAATGCAGCCTGTGTATACAGAGTGATTCTGAACTGTAAGGCAATCTCTTGGGAAATTGTTCTATAGCTAAAAATAAAATATAAAGATCATATAAACATAGGTCTCCCTATAAAGAAACGCTTGATTCCAAGATTGTTGGCCATTTTTTTTTTATTATTATTGTTTTTTTAAATTTTTTTATTTAAAGACACTACATCTTTAGAAGTAGATACCATATTGAGTAAAGATTTGGTATTCGCATTATTTATGTAAACTTTTACCAGTATCAGAAAAACATGACTTTATTTTCAAAATGGCGGCTGTTTAAATTTCAATGTCAAACATCTCGAAAAGCACAGGTTTTCCTCTTTTAATGTTAACAAAATGAGTTTTTTTTAGTTTTTTTTCTGTAGCTCCAGAAAAGATAACAGAGTTATCAAAAAGAACCTCTAAGTTTAATTTCTTGGTGCTGTAATTGTCTACAACACCCAAGAATAGACTAAAAACAAAACATTTTTGAATTCCGATAATTTCTATCTCCAAATCTTTTTTAAAATATTTTAGACCTTAAGAATCCAATAAGATTATTGTAAACAATTTTATTGTCTTTATTCACATCAATAATTCATAATTATGTTTTCGAAATGTGATTTTCAACTACATTTTTGGGTGTTTTCCAATAATTTTCTTAAAAATTTCAAGAGATACGGTTCTGGGATTTATTTTTGTAATTTATGCACCATGAAATTCAATATGGCTGTATATTAGCGGAGGATCAGAAATCTGGTCGAAACTTTTAGCTGACCCTAACTGCCATACAAAGCGATTCCAGAGCTATGTTTACATGAACGTTTTATCTATATAATCATTTCCCAAGAGATTGACGTGAAATTACCAATCATACTGTATATGCAGTTACGGGGTTATATTATTTACTAACACTGTGGCACCAATGAAAGTTAAAAATAATCACAATGCAAAGAGCACACAAAAGGATTTAGCTTTTATTTTTTCCTAATGGGCGTTTTGTTCAGGTGTACAGTAGACTGTTTTGTTCTGATACTATTTAGTATTACATCTTGGTCTGTGGATATTATTGTATCATGTTGGGTGGTGGGTAGTAGGCTAGTTTACAAGAATGATTGATTGAAAGTATAAAAAGTTCACAGAACCAAAAGTTTAAAGCACGTTTACCCCTCGAAGGCTCATTACAGTGAGTACGGGTTTCTCGAGGTCCGAGTTGGATCTTTCATGTACTCTTGGGTTAGATCTCTTTCATATTTCCTATTACGTCTCTCTTGACCAACTCTTGTTCTTTTACGACCCTGGCGCTATTACAGTATTCGAGGATTAGGGTTGTATAAGGTGATGATGAAGGGGGGGGGGGGAGGGAGAAAAAGAAAAGAAAATTTTCGTTAGGCCCCCCTCAAAATTGGACCTACGTAAGCCTATTTTGTGCACGCTAGCTGCAACATTAATATGAAGGTCGAGATCGTCAAACGAGAGGTTTAATAAACAACAACAAACACATTCGCGTCTAACATGTCACTATAGCAACCCCGGGTTACCTAGCTTGATCTAGAACTTTTATCATGTAGTCTTGGGTTAGATCCTTATCATGCCTATCAGGTCTCTCTGAACCAACTCTTGTTCTCTTCCGACCCAGAAGCTATTCCAAGGTTAAAGCTCTTTATTTTAAATTATTTTCTTTCTTTATACAACAATAATCGATGGTTTATCGCCTTGTACAAGGAAGAAATATAAACCACGTCAAATTATGAAAGAGAATATCAATAAAAAGCAAACCGTGATAGATGTGTGGACAATTAGTAATAAATCTAAATATTTAAGATGAAGATATTTTTAGTTGGAAACCATTTTGTAAAGTCCTTGTTACTAGTAAATACATTTCCAAGAGAAATATTGACGTTGTCGGTACTTTGTAGGTTAATGCAATGTAAAGACAACACACAGATCAAACAAAGGAACCTGTGATGTGATGGGTAAATAATTGACTTCCTGCCACTCTGAGGTGAATCTCTGATCATATCTTTCAACCGACAGCCAGACCAACGAGGTGAAAGTGTTTGAAAGGACGTTGCACAATCTTTTGTTAAGAAATTAGAACGAACTAATCTTCTTCTTTGGAATATTTAAAGTTATACTTGCAATACGACCTTTTTACTGACGTTCACTTTAGCTATTAAAAATTAAAACACCAATACAGTACCACAATTCAATAAAACAAGATTTATTTCCTTATATAGAATTCATTAACATAGTACATAAGGACATAAATCTTATTTTATTGAATTGCGGTATTGGGTGTTTGATTTTACTTTTTAAATCTGCGTGCGCTCAAAAGTATTCTCTTAGCTATTCAACGAATTCTATGATCTAGAAATTTATATATTTACAAGTGGCTACAATACAAACTTCTACTGACATTCTCTTAGCTATTCAACGAATTCTATGATCTAGAAATTTATATATTTACAAGTGGCTACAATACGAACTTCTACTGACATTCTCTTAGTTATTCAACGAATTCTGTGATCTAGAAATTTATATCTTTACAAGTGGCTACAATACGAACTTCTACTGACATTCTCTTAGCTATTCAACGAATTCTGTGATCTAGAAATTTATATCTTTACAAGTGGCTACAATACGAACTTCTACTGACATTCTCTTAGTTATTCAACGAATTCTGTGATCTAGAAATTTATATATTTACAAGTGGCTACAATACGAACTTCTACTGACATTCTCTTAGCTATTCAACGAATTCTGTGATCTAGAAATTTATATATTTACAAGTGGCTACAATACGAACTTCTACTGACATTCTCTTAGTTATTCAACGAATTCTGTGATCTAGAAATTTATATCTTTACAAGTGGCTACAATACGAACTTCTACTGACATTCTCTTAGCTATTCAACGAATTCTGTGATCTAGAAATTTATATCTTTACAAGTGGCTACAATACGAACTTCTACTGACATTCTCTTAGCTATTCAACGAATTCTGTGATCTAGAAATTTATATCTTTACAAGTGGCTACAATACGAACTTCTACTGACATTCTCTTAGCTATTCAACGAATTCTGTGATCTAGAAATTTATATATTTACAAGTGGCTACAATACGAACTTCTACTGACATTCTCTTAGTTATTCAACGAATTCTGTGATCTAGAAATTTATATCTTTACAAGTGGCTACAATACGAACTTCTACTGACATTCTCTTAGCTATTCAACGAATTCTGTGATCTAGAAATTTATATCTTTACAAGTGGCTACAATACGAACTTCTACTGACATTCTCTTAGTTATTCAACGAATTCTGTGATCTAGAAATTTATATACAGTATTTACAAGTGGCTACAATACGAACTTCTACTGACATTCTCTTAGCTATTCAACGAATTCTGTGATCTAGAAATTTATATATTTACAAATGGCTACAATACGAACTTCTACTGACATTCTCTTAGTTATTCAACGAATTCTGTGATCTAGAAATTTATATCTTTACAAGTGGCTACAATACGAACTTCTACTGACATTCTCTTAGTTATTCAACGAATTCTGTGATCTAGAAATTTATATCATTACAAGTGGCTACAATACGAACTTCTACTGACATTCTCTTAGTTATTCAACGAATTCTGTGATCTAGAAATTTATATATTTACAAGTGGCTACAATACGAACTTCTACTGACATTCTCTTAGTTATTCAACGAATTCTGTGATCTAGAAATTTATATCTTTACAAGTGGCTACAATACGAACTTCTACTGACATTCTCTTAGTTATTCAACGAATTCTGTGATCTAGAAATTTATATATTTACAAGTGGCTACAATACGAACTTCTACTGACATTCTCTTAGTTATTCAACGAATTCTGTGATCTAGAAATTTATATATTTACAAGTGGCTACAATACGAACTTCTACTGACATTCTCTTAGCTATTCAACGAATTCTGTGATCTAGAAATTTATATATTTACAAGTGGCTACAATACGAACTTCTACTGACATTCTCTTAGTTATTCAACGAATTCTGTGATCTAGAAATTTATATATTTACAAGTGGCTACAATACGAACTTCTACTGACATTCTCTTAGTTATTCAACGAATTCTGTGATCTAGAAATTTATATCATTACAAGTGGCTACAATACGAACTTCTACTGACATTCTCTTAGTTATTCAACGAATTCTGTGATCTAGAAATTTATATATTTACAAGTGGCTACAATACGAACTTCTACTGACATTCTCTTAGCTATTCAACGAATTCTATGATCTAGAAATTTATATATTTACAAGTGGCTACAATACGAACTTCTACTGACATTCTCTTAGTTATTCAACGAATTCTGTGATCTAGAAATTTATATCTTTACAAGTGGCTACAATACGAACTTCTACTGACATTCTCTTAGCTATTCAACGAATTCTGTGATCTAGAAATTTATATCTTTACAAGTGGCTACAATACGAACTTCTACTGACATTCTCTTAGTTATTCAACGAATTCTGTGATCTAGAAATTTATATATTTACAAGTGGCTACAATACGAACTTCTACTGACATTCTCTTAGCTATTCAACGAATTCTGTGATCTAGAAATTTATATATTTACAAGTGGCTACAATACGAACTTCTACTGACATTCTCTTAGTTATTCAACGAATTCTGTGATCTAGAAATTTATATCTTTACAAGTGGCTACAATACGAACTTCTACTGACATTCTCTTAGCTATTCAACGAATTCTGTGATCTAGAAATTTATATCTTTACAAGTGGCTACAATACGAACTTCTACTGACATTCTCTTAGCTATTCAACGAATTCTGTGATCTAGAAATTTATATCTTTACAAGTGGCTACAATACGAACTTCTACTGACATTCTCTTAGCTATTCAACGAATTCTGTGATCTAGAAATTTATATATTTACAAGTGGCTACAATACGAACTTCTACTGACATTCTCTTAGTTATTCAACGAATTCTGTGATCTAGAAATTTATATCTTTACAAGTGGCTACAATACGAACTTCTACTGACATTCTCTTAGCTATTCAACGAATTCTGTGATCTAGAAATTTATATCTTTACAAGTGGCTACAATACGAACTTCTACTGACATTCTCTTAGTTATTCAACGAATTCTGTGATCTAGAAATTTATATACAGTATTTACAAGTGGCTACAATACGAACTTCTACTGACATTCTCTTAGCTATTCAACGAATTCTGTGATCTAGAAATTTATATATTTACAAATGGCTACAATACGAACTTCTACTGACATTCTCTTAGTTATTCAACGAATTCTGTGATCTAGAAATTTATATCTTTACAAGTGGCTACAATACGAACTTCTACTGACATTCTCTTAGTTATTCAACGAATTCTGTGATCTAGAAATTTATATCATTACAAGTGGCTACAATACGAACTTCTACTGACATTCTCTTAGTTATTCAACGAATTCTGTGATCTAGAAATTTATATATTTACAAGTGGCTACAATACGAACTTCTACTGACATTCTCTTAGTTATTCAACGAATTCTGTGATCTAGAAATTTATATATTTACAAGTGGCTACAATACGAACTTCTACTGACATTCTCTTAGTTATTCAACGAATTCTGTGATCTAGAAATTTATATATTTACAAGTGGCTACAATACGAACTTCTACTGACATTCTCTTAGTTATTCAACGAATTCTGTGATCTAGAAATTTATATATTTACAAGTGGCTACAATACGGACTTCTACTGACATTCTCTTAGCTATTCAACGAATTCTGTGATCTAGAAATTTATATATTTACAAGTGGCTACAATACGAACTTCTACTGACATTCTCTTAGTTATTCAACGAATTCTGTGATCTAGAAATTTATATATTTACAAGTGGCTACAATACGAACTTCTACTGACATTCTCTTAGTTATTCAACGAATTCTGTGATCTAGAAATTTATATCATTACAAGTGGCTACAATACGAACTTCTACTGACATTCTCTTAGTTATTCAACGAATTCTGTGATCTAGAAATTTATATATTTACAAGTGGCTACAATACGAACTTCTACTGACATTCTCTTAGTTATTCAACGAATTCTGTGATCTAGAAATTTATATATTTACAAGTGGCTACAATACGAACTTCTACTGACATTCTCTTAGTTATTCAACGAATTCTGTGATCTAGAAATTTATATATTTACAAGTGGCTACAATACGAACTTCTACTGACATTCTCTTAGTTATTCAACGAATTCTGTGATCTAGAAATTTATATCTTTACAAGTGGCTACAATACGAACTTCTACTGACATTCTCTTAGTTATTCAACGAATTCTGTGATCTAGAAATTTATATATTTACAAGTGGCTACAATACGAACTTCTACTGACATTCTCTTAGTTATTCAACGAATTCTGTGATCTAGAAATTTATATCTTTACAAGTGGCTACAATACGAACTTCTACTGACATTCTCTTAGTTATTCAACGAATTCTGTGATCTAGAAATTTATATATTTACAAGTGGCTACAATACGAACTTCTACTGACATTCTCTTAGTTATTCAACGAATTCTGTGATCTAGAAATTTATATCTTTACAAGTGGCTACAATACGAACTTCTACTGACATTCTCTTAGCTATTCAACGAATTCTGATTTTCAAGGATACTATATGACCACATTACCACAAATTCCATGTTCCTCTTAATTTTTGTAGCCATTGTCGTGTTTTGTACAGACCACAACGACGATGGCGATACGACTGGGTAAGCAAGGAACACTTTAATAGCGATTACACGCTTTGTAATAAATAACAAAACCATACTCATCATGTGGTTAATTGTATTAAACTCCAAATATAGGGTGATTTCAATAAGAATACCTGTTTTTAGTGTTGAATAAAGTACTCTATATTTATGAAATGTAACATATTTCAACATCAATACAAAGGGTACATGTTGGCATTACATAGGAAAGCATTAAGTATGAAAATTACACCTGGCATAATATACTGCTCCATGACTAGTTCTGCATGTTGTAACTCGATCAATGAATTTTGTTATAACCTTCAGACATGTGTTCTCCTCCAGTTGGACGATGACATTGCAAATCCCTTCCTTTAGTTGTGGTATTGTTTGGGGATTATTTTGATAAACTTGTGATTTTAAATACCCCCAAAGGAAGAAGTCACAGGGTGTTAGGTCCCTTGACCTTGCACGCCAGTTCTGATCGCCGTTGCGTGAAAGGACTTGGGTAGGAAATTTATTCCTCAACAAGGCAAGTTAGGAAGAAAAGAACAAGAGTTGGTCAAGAAAAACCTAATAGGAAAGATGAAAGAAAGGTATCTAACCCAAGCCAACACGAAGCTAAGTACCCTCGGGATTGCGAAACTAGTACTCACTGTGAGTACCCTCAGGGTATCTGTAAGACATAATTGTGTGTGGCAAATTATATAATGAGGTTAAATTAAAATAGAAATAATTCAACGTAAACCCAGCCGAAAGGCAAAAAATGAGAAGAGGAAAAGAATATTTGATGTTATAGTAATGAAAACATTTATTTTATTTAAAAATATATATATTTTACAATTTCTTACGTATGTACTTAAGCAATAAAATTAATATTGATATATTTATATTAATATTAACTAAGAAACCGTCTATAACGACCTAATTAATTTCCAAAATAAATTCACTAATACAGTATAATTAATTGACAAGCCTACGTTTATCTGTGTTAAGATTGTGAAATGGCATTAGAACAGCTGGTTGGCAACCTGTGGATTATTTGCATTTGCTTAGTCATATTGTTACAAAGCAGTGTTACCACCTTACCCGACTGTCGAGGCAATGCACCCGTGGACAAAGAAATCAACATTTCACACTCACTAGTACATCCCACACTTCTTTTGACCAAAATGACGATGCATAACATAACCTATAATTTATCTGTAGTCAAATACAACGTCTTTGAATTTGTAAATGTCTAGTTATCTTTTGTTAACGGATTAATTAGTGAATAATTTCAACACCTGTCATTGTAATACAAAATGACGTGTTATAGCGTGGAAAATTGCTATTTGTATACCATCTTAGTGAGGTTATTTTTTTGAAGCCAACGAACAGTCTTTCTTCGTTGACTATCGAGATAAGATTCTGCCTACTAGTAATTGATTTGACAATTATAAACTTACCCCATACTATAATTCATATACTGACTAAATAATTAAAAGGCAACATATCCTCACTTTAATCTATGTATTTATGCAATGATCATCTGATTGAAAAAACAAAACTTGCTACACAAACTATATTCTCGAATGTGTATTTGTTACCTAGCCTTTTCGGGTGAATTAAACTGGCCAAAAATAGGCCTACTTAAAAATTGTTTTATATTCATAAATTTACAATTCGATAATGCACACTTTTACAAAAGTTCGATTTGTTGAAAATTAAAAAACATGATCAAATTTATTAATTAATATTAAATAAATCTCAAAAAAGTCTTCTTTCTTGATCAAAATTTCATATAGTATATATATTACCGCCAATGTGTTAAATCAGGTATTTTATATAATGTCTAGGCATTATATAAATTGCCTAAAATTGGCAGATAAAGTATGAAATCAAGCATAGCCTATTTCATACTTTGTATTCTAGCAGAAGGTTAGGTTAGGTTGGGTTTATTTACTTCAGTGAATATTAAGTATCACACATACTATTTTCTCCATTTTGTATTTGTTTACTTTATTTCATACTTGGCCAAATTCTATAGAATACCTGGATTTTATACATTGCCGGCAATGTATAAAAATAGCGTAGATTTTTTTTATGAAATAAGCCATATACTGTATATATATTTTTAAATCTTTGTTACCTAGAAAGATTAGTTAAACCGTTTCAAAATGGTCGCCATTTTACAATATTTTCCGATCTGGTGATATTTTTTGTCCGATTATCACTAAATTTGTTTTGAACACTGTCAATATACTCGCAAGAAAAACAATACAAGGAAGTATAATTTGACCAAATTATTTTTAATTTCTAATGCTGATATTCCCAAGACATAGGCCTTTATTATTTTAAAAAAGATTTGATTTCATCAACGAGGAGTTTAAAAAATATATAAATTCTTTCTTAACACATTCCTCAGATTTATTTTTCGTTTGGATGTAAAATTTACAGCCTTTTTTTTTTGCCAATTTCATTAAAAAATAATCATGTTTTAAAGCTGATTTTTTCATATAAACAAACATTTCAATACAGAAAATTGTGTATAGAAATTCCTACGTTTTTCGTTTGACAAAACTTGAAAAATGCTGTGAACTTATTAATAGTGTTAAAATTTATTTCAAAATAACTTTATTGACAGTTGGTCTGTTGTGATTATTTAAATTAAGTGTTCAAACGAAATTGTAACCATCATAGTAACTGTAAATAATAGAATTTTTGGAAAAAGAAATCCTCATTTTGAAATAACATTTTTAATAAAGTTAAAAGTGAAATTTGTTAGTCATTAGTTTTGCTCTAAAAAGCAATTTAATTTGATATGTGGTTCTGTTTTTGTATTTTGAGTACGCCCAAAAGTACCACACTTTTGGGGAATAGGTTAATTTCAGTTCAACGTCGAATATTTCTCTCAGGTTAGTCCAGCGAACATTTCAAAACCGGGTTAGTGTTCTGATTTCACATATTTAGCAATTTTATAATTTAAAAATATCAAATAAGTACATTTATCGCTACCATTCTGGTTATGGTCAGTCATCCAAAAAAATATTTCGTGAGCGCCATTAATTTTGTCCTTTCCATTTACGCCCTTTCATTTGACAAAATGCGGGTTTTTAATTTTGAGCACACCAAAAATTCCCCCCCCCCCACCTTTAGAGATAAAATTCCAAACTATGATAAACTTCAGGTGACCTGGTTTGGCTCTAAGTTGATACAAAAATTAAAGTGGGGGGGAGGGGTACTATACTGTATTGCTTGGTAAGCTAATCACAACTTTTGTAACTCAAGTCTCTTACATATGTTTCCACGTCGCACATCATAGATTATTACATCAATGCTTACGTCATTATAAAACAGGAAATTTACACAACATATTTCTAATATAAACATTATAGATATCGCCATGGACGCAAGAGACGGTGTAACACATGCACCAACATCAGCTGTTTGTTTGTTTTTAAAGTAGGTGATAGTTAATTTATAATTCAACAACCGTTCAAAATAGGGAATACGTTAGGTTAGGTAGGACCAAAAGGTAACTACCTAATCAAAAAATCTCAAAAAAAATAGTTAATGGTCTAAAATCTTCGAAAAAAGCAGCTTATCGCCAATACGGATGTATAAAATATCTGATGATATATGGAGTCAACTAATTATAGTTATGTATTTGGAAATTATAAGTACACCCCATGGGAATTTTAAGTGATTTAAATCTTAACTTGTCCCTAAGATACCAATGATTCAAAATTCATTAAGCCGTTTATGTACTTTTAGAACGATCTTTACATACAGAGTGGGTATTTTTTTTTAAATGGGTCGTTAATTGCTATCCCTGCAACCATTAAAAAAGATACAAAATGGTGAACATACTTACTTTTTTGTTAAAATTAAAATTATGGTAACAAAAATTAGTTTTAAAATGGAAATTTACAACTTTAAAAAATGTTAACCTATATTTTTGATGATAGAGAACGTTTGGGGCATTAAAATAAGAAAAATTTCCAAGACATTCAGAAAAATGGAACTCTAAAAATGTCAAAATGGCGGCCATTTTAAACGGGTTTTATTCACATTTCGTGTGAAACTCATTAAAATTAGATACAGATTTGTAGATTTCAATTCTGCATGTAATAGTACCAATCTGACCTCTATACAATGACGAATGGCGAAGTTATTGTCAAAAATGTAATTTCGATCCCTGACCGAGTAACTACGAGATCCAGAGCTGAGCGACAGACACGAGCTAAGCGAGTTGAGGCTTCTTTACATATTTATAGCTTCGAGGTCAGACACGAGCGAAGCGTCCTTAATAGACCAATACAATTTAAAATTTCCAAACAACTTTTGGCCATTACATTTTTACAATATCGGCTTGTATGATAGGACTGGGTAGGTACTGTGTTGGCTTCCATCAACTTGTTTATTGTTCTATAGAAGCATCCAAAAGTAAATACAGGTTAACCTCAAAATTAGTGCTTGTATTGTTGTGGTAGTGTGTTTTGTGTTTTCTGGAGTGTTCTGTGTGGAGTGTGTTATTATGTTCTCTAATAAAGAAAAAGCAAAGTGTGTTTTGTTGCTGGCTGAATTCAAGTCTGTAATTTCAGTGCAACGTGCATTTCGACGCGAATACAAAAAATATCCACCACATGAAAATAACATACGACGTTGTTTCAAACAATTCGAAGAAACTGCATCAGTTCCAAAGTAGAAATCAACTGGAAGGCCAAGTGTATCGGATGAAAAAGTTGAACTTATTATACAATCTGCAATCAGAAGTCCTAAGAGGTCCAATACCTCGACGAAGACTAGAGTTAGGTATTCCAAAAACCACAATCCACAAAGTTTTGCACAAAAGACTAAAATTACACGCATATAAAATCCAGCTATTGCAGGAATTGAAACCTGATGATGGTGCAAAAATTTTAATTTCGCTGTTGAAATGTTGAACAAGATTGATGAAAACCAATTATTTTTAGATTTTTTTTTTTTTTTTAGACGAAACTATATTCTATATCAATGGGTCTGTTAACAGAAACAATTCACGCATATGGGGATTTGAAAACCCACATACAATTTTTGAGAAAATACGCGATTCGCCTAATGTTAATGTTTGGTGTGGTGTGATGAAAAATCGTCTGATAAGGCCTTTCTTCTTTGCTGAAAAAACAATTAATGGAATTGAATATCTCAATATGTTAATCAATTATTGTTTGATGGCGCACCTCCGTACTTTAGTGCATTTGTCACAGACACTTGGAGTGAAAAGTTTGGACATCGATGGATAGGCCGGCAAGGACCTGTACACTGGCCTCCAAGGAGTTCAGACCTGACACCTTGCGATTTCTTCTTGTGGGATACATCAAAAACATTGTTTATCAAGAAAAAATTCGTTACATAAATCACTTAATGAAGCAATGACAAGCGTTAACAAAGACATGTTAACTAACGTTTGGGCAGAACTTCATTATTGATTGGACATTTGCCGAGCGACTAATGGCGCACATATCGAAATTTTTAGTTATGTAAAAAACCGTTTCAGACGACGATTTAGATAAATAAACAACATCAGCTGTAAGTAATAAACAACCCCACCATTCTTTTATGATATCTCGGTATATTAGCAAAGTGTAGCGTTTAACTCAGTAGTATAAGCTTTAATTTGATATTGCTTTAAATTTGCATATAAGATTCCCCTTAATTCGGGCTCAAAATTGTACCTGTATTTATTTTTAAAGTATTTAGATCAATCCATGGAGTAAAATCATTTGTGAGAAATTAAAGGACTTGTTAAAATGTTTGAAAAAAAGTCTTTAGGATATTTTAAAATGGACAAGAACATTATAGAGGGAGAGGGAAAAGATCATAGCGGCCAACCTTTCATCTATTTGCAAACCTATATGAGATCGTAGCAGCCTTTCTAAAAAAACAATGAACCGTACTTGGTAAAATTATTTAACATCAAATATTGTCGTTGTTTTTTAACACTCTTTCAATATGTCTGACTTTTCTGTGTTAAATTAATAAAGCACGCATTGTATAATGTTAAAACATTTCCACTGTCTACAAATTAACCAGACCTTAGTAAATCTAGAATAGCATCGGATCTGTAGTCTGTGGGATGGTATCACACTCTATGGCCTAGGGGCGAGGACATGCACTTGGACGTATGACTCAAGACCGGTCTAACGAGTCTGTGACCTCCGCTAGGTTGTGCGGCGGTCGCAACACAAATAAAAACTGTTATATTTTACATTATTTATGTGTGAATGTGACTGGAAGGTAGTGGATGTCAATGTTACTGGTTACTAAAACAATACAATATGAACCAAATGAAACGATTTATTTTGTGACTTAACCAACGATTTGGCAGTCTTTTACATAATCAGTTATAAAGGGGAAAACCTTAAATGTGAATGCCTACATTTTGAAACTGACATCAAACCTTATTGGGTAGTGTTATTGGGTAATGTACAGCAATGTATAAAAAAAATCTGTTAATAATTGTTTTAATTAAAAATCGTCGAAAAGACAGACATTAAAAAAAACCTTCGTTGGCAATAGATTGCTAACAACAACTTTTAATAATAATAAAAGTTAATACGAATTAATAAAAAATAATAAAAATATTTATTAATAAAATTAGTTAAAGAATTAACCAGTATACTTTGTGTTTTTTTTATACGTAAATAGTGTTTTACGGCCTTAAACGAATAAACTAACTACAAAGTTGAAATGAAAATTTCAAGCATATTTGCAATCTTAAAAAAGAACAACCAAATTATCAAAATCTGATTTGAAGAAATCGAAAGCAGCTGTAAAAACAAAGCGACATCGAATGTTTTTCGTGTTTACTATCTCGTATCTCACATAGTAAAGTAAACCATATGCATAGTTTATTAGGGTCCTAGGTAAAACCAAAGCGACATCGAATGTTTTTCGTGTTTACTATCTCGTATCTCACATAGTAAAGTAAACCATATGCATAGTTTATTAGGGTCCTAGGTAAAACCAAAGCGACATCGAATGTTTTTCGTGTTTACTATCTCGTATCTCACATAGTAAAGTAAACCATATGCATAGTTTATTAGGGTCCTAGGTAAAACCAAAGCGACATCGAATGTTTTTCGTGTTTACTATCTCGTATCTCACATAGTAAAGTAAACCATATGCATAGTTTATTAGGGTCCTAGGTAAAACCAAAGCGACATCGAATGTTTTTCGTGTTTACTATCTCGTATCTCACATAGTAAAGTAAACCATATGCATAGTTTATTAGGGTCCTAGGTAAAACCAAAGCGACATCGAATGTTTTTCGTGTTTACTATCTCGTATCTCACATAGTAAAGTAAACCATATGCATAGTTTATTAGGGTCCTAGGTAAAACCAAAGCGACATCGAATGTTTTTCGTGTTTACTATCTCGTATCTCACATAGTAAAGTAAACCATATGCATAGTTTATTAGGGTCCTAGGTAAAACCAAAGCGACATCGAATGTTTTTCGTGTTTACTATCTCGTATCTCACATAGTAAAGTAAACCATATGCATAGTTTATTAGGGTCCTAGGTAAAACCAAAGAGACATCGAATGTTTTTCGTGTTTACTATCTCGTATCTCACATAGTAAAGTAAACCATATGCATAGTTTATTAGGGTCCTAGGTAAAACCAAAGCGACATCGAATGTTTTTCGTGTTTACTATCTCGTATCTCACATAGTAAAGTAAACCATATGCATAGTTTATTAGGGTCCTAGGTAAAACCAAAGCGACATCGAATGTTTTTCGTGTTTACTATCTCGTATCTCACATAGTAAAGTAAACCATATGCATAGTTTATTAGGGTCCTAGGTAAAACCAAAGAGACATCGAATGTTTTTCGTGTTTACTATCTCGTATCTCACATAGTAAAGTAAACCATATGCATAGTTTATTAGGGTCCTAGGTAAAACCAAAGCGACATCGAATGTTTTTCGTGTTTACTATCTCGTATCTCACATAGTAAAGTAAACCATATGCATAGTTTATTAGGGTCCTAGGTAAAACCAAAGCGACATCGAATGTTTTTCGTGTTTACTATCTCGTATCTCACATAGTAAAGTAAACCATATGCATAGTTTATTAGGGTCCTAGGTAAAACCAAAGCGACATCGAATGTTTTTCGTGTTTACTATCTCGTATCTCACATAGTAAAGTAAACCATATGCATAGTTTATTAGGGTCCTAGGTAAAACCAAAGCGACATCGAATGTTTTTCGTGTTTACTATCTCGTATCTCACATAGTAAAGTAAACCATATGCATAGTTTATTAGGGTCCTAGGTAAAACCAAAGCGACATCGAATGTTTTTCGTGTTTACTATCTCGTATCTCACATAGTAAAGTAAACCATATGCATAGTTTATTAGGGTCCTAGGTAAAACCAAAGCGACATCGAATGTTTTTCGTGTTTACTATCTCGTATCTCACATAGTAAAGTAAACCATATGCATAGTTTATTAGGGTCCTAGGTAAAACCAAAGAGACATCGAATGTTTTTCGTGTTTACTATCTCGTATCTCACATAGTAAAGTAAACCATATGCATAGTTTATTAGGGTCCTAGGTAAAACCAAAGCGACATCGAATGTTTTTCGTGTTTACTATCTCGTATCTCACATAGTAAAGTAAACCATATGCATAGTTTATTAGGGTCCTAGGTAAAACCAAAGCGACATCGAATGTTTTTCGTGTTTACTATCTCGTATCTCACATAGTAAAGTAAACCATATGCATAGTTTATTAGGGTCCTAGGTAAAACCAAAGCGACATCGAATGTTTTTCGTGTTTACTATCTCGTATCTCACATAGTAAAGTAAACCATATGCATAGTTTATTAGGGTCCTAGGTAAAACCAAAGCGACATCGAATGTTTTTCGTGTTTACTATCTCGTATCTCACATAGTAAAGTAAACCATATGCATAGTTTATTAGGGTCCTAGGTAAAACCAAAGAGACATCGAATGTTTTTCGTGTTTACTATCTCGTATCTCACATAGTAAAGTAAACCATATGCATAGTTTATTAGGGTCCTAGGTAAAACCAAAGCGACATCGAATGTTTTTCGTGTTTACTATCTCGTATCTCACATAGTAAAGTAAACCATATGCATAGTTTATTAGGGTCCTAGGTAAAACCAAAGCGACATCGAATGTTTTTCGTGTTTACTATCTCGTATCTCACATAGTAAAGTAAACCATATGCATAGTTTATTAGGGTCCTAGGTAAAACCAAAGCGACATCGAATGTTTTTCGTGTTTACTATCTCGTATCTCACATAGTAAAGTAAACCATATGCATAGTTTATTAGGGTCCTAGGTAAAACCAAAGCGACATCGAATGTTTTTCGTGTTTACTATCTCGTATCTCACATAGTAAAGTAAACCATATGCATAGTTTATTAGGGTCCTAGGTAAAACCAAAGCGACATCGAATGTTTTTCGTGTTTACTATCTCGTATCTCACATAGTAAAGTAAACCATATGCATAGTTTATTAGGGTCCTAGGTAAAACCAAAGCGACATCGAATGTTTTTCGTGTTTACTATCTCGTATCTCACATAGTAAAGTAAACCATATGCATAGTTTATTAGGGTCCTAGGTAAAACCAAAGCGACATCGAATGTTTTTCGTGTTTACTATCTCGTATCTCACATAGTAAAGTAAACCATATGCATAGTTTATTAGGGTCCTAGGTAAAACCAAAGCGACATCGAATGTTTTTCGTGTTTACTATCTCGTATCTCACATAGTAAAGTAAACCATATGCATAGTTTATTAGGGTCCTAGGTAAAACCAAAGCGACATCGAATGTTTTTCGTGTTTACTATCTCGTATCTCACATAGTAAAGTAAACCATATGCATAGTTTATTAGGGTCCTAGGTAAAACCAAAGCGACATCGAATGTTTTTCGTGTTTACTATCTCGTATCTCACATAGTAAAGTAAACCATATGCATAGTTTATTAGGGTCCTAGGTAAAACCAAAGCGACATCGAATGTTTTTCGTGTTTACTATCTCGTATCTCACATAGTAAAGTAAACCATATGCATAGTTTATTAGGGTCCTAGGTAAAACCAAAGCGACATCGAATGTTTTTCGTGTTTACTATCTCGTATCTCACATAGTAAAGTAAACCATATGCATAGTTTATTAGGGTCCTAGGTAAAACCAAAGCGACATCGAATGTTTTTCGTGTTTACTATCTCGTATCTCACATAGTAAAGTAAACCATATGCATAGTTTATTAGGGTCCTAGGTAAAACCAAAGCGACATCGAATGTTTTTCGTGTTTACTATCTCGTATCTCACATAGTAAAGTAAACCATATGCATAGTTTATTAGGGTCCTAGGTAAAACCAAAGCGACATCGAATGTTTTTCGTGTTTACTATCTCGTATCTCACATAGTAAAGTAAACCATATGCATAGTTTATTAGGGTCCTAGGTAAAACCAAAGCGACATCGAATGTTTTTCGTGTTTACTATCTCGTATCTCACATAGTAAAGTAAACCATATGCATAGTTTATTAGGGTCCTAGGTAAAACCAAAGCGACATCGAATGTTTTTCGTGTTTACTATCTCGTATCTCACATAGTAAAGTAAACCATATGCATAGTTTATTAGGGTCCTAGGTAAAACCAAAGATCCCCTATAATTTCACGCGCATGTCTGTCCGTCTGTCTATCTGTAAGTCGGAACCGGTCTACACAGACAATACGATAAATCCTATATATTTCAAACTTTGCATTTATGTTCTTTGCAATTATAGGATATATACAGCTGTAACGAAAAAATGACCATGGAGTAGTTGAAGGGCAAAAACTATAGAGTTGAAAAAATTTATTTTTGGAAATATTACGAATGGGGTATTAAATAAGACTAGAAGTTATTTTGATTACGAATATGTATGTTTATTTGACGAAAAATTATGTTGACACTACGCCGCTTAAAAGTCTTCGGGTTTATAAAACTGTCTCTATATACCCAAGGAACCCAAGTAGTTTGGTTTTAGCTTTACATGTAGCTTACCACACAAGTCATCACACCAAATCGCTATTCAGAATTTTATAACACCTAATAATATTTCAAAATTTATTTTATAGTTGCAGTGCTCTATATTCCAAAAGGGAAAATCGATTTTATAAAAAAATGTATGCAGACGTATTTAGACCAAACCTGGAGGTATATTTAAATTTTCGATAGTTAGAACTTGGAGGCAATTGCTACAAGACCAGAATAGAAATTCAGATTTTCTCAAAATCGGTTGAACGATTTTGTTTAAATTTTGTTTTAACGTAAATTTTCCTTTTTTATATTTAAATGTAGCTTACTCGCACAATACATAGTCCGACATCTACCCGAAATCGTAATTTCGGAGATAGCAATAGAAAAATCAAAAAAACTCGTCTGTGGAGGTGCTTATAATATGGGTTCACAGATACTGTTCAAGTGTGACGATTGATTATCCAAATCAGTGTGCGTCATAACATGTTTAGTTGAGGTATAATTGAATGAACTTTGACCACAGTTGCTAGAAACTAGATTTCAATCGGTCTACGATTTATGTTTAGTACAAGTTTAACTCTTAAATATGTAAATATTTTTCAAAATGTTTTCAAAAAATTTAAAAAAAATATTAGGAACGCTTTTTCCATTAAGTAATAAGTAAAAGAAGTTAGGTGGTTCAAGATATCAAGACCTTTGAGGGCTTTAAGGGGAGGTCTTAACTTCTCCTAAAACATTTGTATTATTATTATTGCCGTGAAAAAAAAATAACAAGAAGTTAAGCGGAAGAGAGGACTCAATGATCCTAACTTCGCCTAAAGATTGTTGTTATTATTAACAAGATGATTAATAACAGAGGTAAAGTAGTTAAGTCCTTTGAGCTTAGGCGGAAGAGAGGACCCAATGGTTCTAACTTCCCTTAAAGAGTTTTATTGTTATTATTAAGATAATAAGTAAACGAGATTAAATGGTTAAGAGGTCAAATACTTTGAGGTTAAGTGAAAGAAAAAACCCAATGCTCTAACTTCTAAAGATTTTTATTATTATTATTATTATTATTACTTAAGACGTACACGGGGAAATTACACAATTAGAAATTAAATTATTATTCTTCATGTATAGGTAAGTATGTTACAGTATATTATAAATATTTTTTGAGGGATACCGGTAGTGTAAAATGTTGTTATATGGGGGGGGGGATTATGTGAAAATAAGTAAATTGTTTTTCACTATTTCTAGTTAAAATATCAAAGACTGACCAACGGACATCACTTCGGATATGGCCTCGATGGGAGATAGGAAGTCTTGGTAATTGGGAGTCAAACAGACAATACTGTAAAGTAATTTCAATGTCTAGTCAAGCGTACTTTGTAACTCTGTTTGTGTAAACATTGAAACACAAACATCGATTACGTAGCATCTAAGTTATTGAGATTCAAACTATTCACCAATGTTTTGAAAACATTAGGCCTAACCTTTGAATTCTACCCACTCGGTGTTACGCGAAGGACGTAAGCAGTTTATATCAGAAATATTTATAAAAGAAGAATGTTACACGTGTACCCTTTGACAAATAAGAGAATATGTAGTGAGATTCACTGAGAAACTTTCAGGAACTGGTAAAATAAAGAAAAAAAGTTATTATAGGTCCGAAAACGCTGTCTCCCGACTATCCGCCATTTTTTTATTTTAATTAATTAATTTTTTTTTTTAATAAAAACATATTTTTAGATACAAATTAGATAGAGTTCAGATTTAGTAATCGCTCATCAAGCAAATTTAACGATCAGCTGGTTGTTTCACTTTTCTACGTATGGTGTAAGTATAAAGGTGAAATGTACTGAAAATTACATAGTGCTGAATTTAAGACGTCACGTTTACGAACCGATGTAAGAGTGGAAAAGTGCACTTAACGTACTATTGTAGGAATAGTATATTTCAATACTATAGAGGTACCGCTTAGAAAAAAACCTCGCACCGGTTTTGTCTCGCGCAGAGGCCAGACATACCCGCCCGCTGCTTCGTTGCGTAGGGCTTAATATTTTCTTTTTCAAACCTACTACAGCGCTAAAAAACTGTGAATGTATATAGTTTATGTTCCTGACAACTACAATTAGTAAATTTAAATATTTTACAAAGTAAAAGACGAAAAAAGACATTAAATCATAGGTTTTAAATTCCTTTATATTATGGCAAAAATGTAACAATTTATCCCCATCACCGCTATAATCCCCTCCTCGCGATCACCCCTACATGCGTGCGCAAGCCACTCTCGAGATGACGGTTCTGCGCAGGTTTCTTTCTGTCTGGTAGGCCTATAGTACCAAAAGTGACCTTTTTCAGTGGGCGTCCGTGTAGCCGAAATTTGATCAAGCACCGAAAACGTACTTTAGGTAAGAGTTATGAACGATACTTTTCATCACCATGCAAAAAAAAATTAGTACATTTCTCATAATATAAACTTTAACAATTAATAAATAAAATTAACAATTTTAACTTTGATTAAAAACAAACATAAATAAGTTACAGAGTTAAACAACATAAAAAACCTGCAATATAAAAGTTCAGATTGATGTTTATAGTACAACTTTGATTATTGGTAACATTGATTTCTTCATTTAGAAGGTTTTTTCTGAAGTCCCTGGGAACACCACATTTGTAGTGGTCATGTTTGTATTATCCATTTTTTGGACTTTTGTTGGTCTACTAACATCATCTGAGTTTACAAAAATATCATCGATATTAAAAAAATCAGTTTCGCTGTCTACAGTTTTCCGATGTTTAACATTTTTTGCTGTGTTCTCAGTAGCTGAATTGTTTAGATTAAACCTACTGAATAGTTTTCTTGATAACTCTACTTTTCTTCCAACTGAATCCTCTATATATCTATCAGCAACAGTTGATGATTCCCATCCTCCATGACTTTTTAGGGCAAGTAAATTACCTCCTTCCGAGGTTCATCTGAGGGGGTGTCCTGTGTCCTTTTTCCATAACTTATCTGGTATATTAGAAACATTCGCAGCAGTCATTTTCAAACACGTAAATACAACAGTAAAATTTAACTATTTGTTTTGACAATTTTATTGTTAATTACTTACAATCAGCTAATTTCAAACGCACAAACGCATTGGTAAGAAACATTAGTGCTCCTGGTGGGCAAATACGAAACTAAATTAGAAAGGAAAGTCAGCTGATCGTTTTTCCTTAGCTTTAAATTTGATATTGGGAAACGATCACTTTCGTTGTTCTCAGTTGTTATTAAAACAGCTACTTTCAGTGGAGTATGATGAAAAAAAATCATTTTGCTTGCTTACTTTTTTTTTATAGATTACTGTTTTAATATCTTTATTTTTATTTCGTACGCTTATCACTTTCAAATAATAAAACTGTTTTATTGTTTGTTTAAGAAAAATTTTAACTGATTATCAGAAATCCGTAGAAACGTATTTCGAGTCACAGATTTCTGTGTGGAAATAATTTAGCTTTTCAAATACTTTCAGTAAAACTTCTAGTATGGAAAAAAAATAGGTTAAAATTAGAGAAAAATAGTCGTGGAGACGATATATTGCAGACATTTTCTAGATCATACTCTTGGAGAACACCAAGAAATCCGTCCCCCAAACTACAGTTAAATATTTCCGTTAAATCAGTAAAAAAAAAAATAAAATGTTTTTCCATGGTATAAAAAAAGCCAAGGCGTCGAATTTTTAATTTTTACAAAGTACATTTATTTACAATTTGTTTTATTTTTTAATTACCGACGTAATAATGTATGGAAAAGAAAAAAAAATCAACATGATAATTTATTGATTTTCAAGAATGGTTGGCTAATTAGATTAATAATAATTTAAAATACCAAGATATCACACAATTTTGTAGAGCACAAAATTATGTTCAATTTCCAATATATCGTCGATTAAATGGATGAAAATTGTGAAATTCCCCCCCCCCCCCAATTTAAACTCAAACTCCTCAGGGAATGCGAGGTTTGGTATGGGGGATAGTTACTTAGTGATTTAGGGGTCTCAGCCTCTTGTCTCTGCGACCCAAATGGGTCTTTTGTGACTATCCAACTATTCTTTTAGACCCAGCCAAGATTTAAGCTTCCTAAGAATCTCAAAATGGTTCTGGGGGGCATGATCATTACCTCTGCAGAGGTGAAAGATGGAATGCTGAGGTAAAATACCCTTTTGTATGTTAGAGTTCCACACTCATATATCCAGTGTTCAGCTTTTCATTATGTGTCCACTGCAGCCTTCCTCACGTGTTATAGAGGGCAATTCACTGGACAGTGTCCGGACAGTAGCTCAATAATCAGCCTAAAGCTCCCTTCTACTGAGTTCCAGTATTTTTTAGCCTTTGGCTATAAACTTTTTGGCTTGTTTTAGACCAGGATGGGTGGTCCAATACTTCATATTTTAATCTTGTTCCCAGGTTTCCATGATATTATATTTTGAAGATATGTTTTAGGCGCCCCAAAAAAGTCAGATTCTGCACCCTCCTTGGCAAGGCGATCCTCTTCCTTCATGTCCTGACACCTAAAATAAAAAGTCTTTGTTGTTTGCTGCCAGTTGATTGATTATTTGTAGACATTCCCAGACCAATCTCGACTCAAAAGTGTATGAACTTAGAGCTTTGACTGTCTGACATGATATAGACCTTTGCGCCTTTGAGACCTTTTTTTTCCTTCTCTCTAGTGCAGAGCTCATGAATGTATCTTAGCTTGATGGATGGAGTTTTTCCAAGGTATTTGCTAAGGCTAAAATTTGGGCCTTTTATCCCCACTCCTACCTTACCTTTCATTCTGGATCCATCAGCGAACCATGGCAGGGTGCTGGGGGAGGGGAGTACGGGAGTCTATAATAAAAAAAGGTAGCCTACATTCAATGTTTTACATTTAAAAAACAGAGCTTTATAGAGTTTTGAATTAAAGTCTAAAATAGCAATTCAGGAGATCTTTGGGTTCTCCACTAATCAATTGGAAAATACTCCGTTAATTGAAATTTTTTAAACATAATTTTGTATTATAATTACCTAAATGTTCTAATTTTATGAAACTTGGTTTTGTATGTTAAAAAAATAACAGTACTATAACGCTTTGAGGGTTACGAAAAAAATATCACGATTTTTGTACGAAATCAAACGAAAAATCAAATTTCATATAGGCCACATTAATTTTATACGACACGAAAATAGGGAAAACATTCTTGTTTCGATAGTCTCATAGAATTAAAGACAATAAATATTAGCGGCGAATAGCCTACTGTATTCGCTCTATTTTAGATATCTACTACACACGTGCTAAGCTAAGTTTCATTATGGCTAATGACGTAGATATAAAACCAACTGTGTTTACTTATTTCATCAGAATCGTTTTTAGTTCAACAACAAATAAACACAAACACACAACATTATAAAGACAAGCAAGTTAATGATGTAATGCAGAAATTATTTCTGCAACAATTAACCTATCAAATTATTGATTAACATATAAAAAGTGATCGTGTCGCAGCTGATAATATTATCGGACATTGTATGTGAGACGTTATTCCCCCCAACCAACATTTAAAACGCCTGCCATTTAGAAAATAATTACCCGATTTGATATCGTCAACAGACTTGTTATTACTAACAAGATATATTTGTACCAAATTAAAAAAAATTATAGAGTAACAGCAGCCGCAGTAAAAGACTGAGTAGGGTGGTTTTAAAGCCCCCCCCCATATTTTTTTAGACATTTTATATGAGATTGTTGTTTAATAAATACCACCCATTATAAATGTAAAAACAATAACTTTTTAAAAAGTTTGGACATTTTACGGGATCACTTTAGGTCGAAGATTTTAGCAGTTAAATTCAAAAATCTTAACGCGAAGGCTGTCATGCGACATATCGTTTAACGCCGGACTTTTTGTTCTAAATACAGTGGTTCAATCAAAACTGAAAAAAGTTTTCGAGATATCCTAACTTAACGTAAACCTACTAATATCTCGAAAACTGTAAAATTTTTTTTCAGCTTTGAGTAAACCACTGTTGGGGGGGGTGTTAAAAATACGGTGTTAAATGATATGTCCCACGACCATCTATCTGCTCATTACAACTTTCAAGTCAACTCCTAAATCCTATTGATATTTCGAAAACGGTAAAACCTTTTCTAGTTTTGATTCAACCACTTTTTTTTTTAGAAAAAAGAGTACTGTGTTAAATAGGAAGTCAGGAATTACCTTCCTTGCGGGTGCACGCCTGCAAGCTAATAGCGGGGAAATTAGATCAGTCTGATGTATAATTTCCCTGGCACTTACAGAAAACTGGCCGTTCCAAAAACATTGACCACTGTCTTCATGCTGGGTTCTGTTCGGTCCTATAGAGTTATTTGTTACAGTATTATGTTTAATATATTTTTTAAATAATTCACAAGTAAATAAATTCTCAAAAATTACAAAATTCCATTTAATATGGCCTACATTTGAAGGAATTATTCATATAATCCGAACAATAACCATAATTAACTGTCTGATTTAATTAGCTTAATGGCAATATTGAATCCAATTCAACCGTTCTAGACTTCTAGACAAACGGTCTGGAACTATCAGTTCATGTTTCGTATTGAATGAAAGAAATGATTTATTACCAGTTCCTGCCGCTGGAAACGGCATTGTCGATCTAGTGGGGGTGTCGACTGATTGAGAAGACACAAATTATAATTTATTCTTATTAAATTTTGTGTAATTTGCGTTTTATGTTCATAAAGCAAAAAAATAAGATTGTTTTATAAATTCGTCCTTTAATACAACAAAACGTGATAATTAAACTTGGTTTCGACCTGGGTTTTCATTAATTTATTTCTAATTCGTCTTACATTATAGACCACTAAATAAAAAATTTGACTGGACAAAACTCCTCCAGACACGAAATTTTGTGAAAAGTTAGGTTTTGGAATTACTTCAATAGGGGGGAAAAATCGGATACTCCAGCTCACAACTGGGGGGATTAAAAGGTGAGACAAAACATTTAGTTTTTGAGATATTTACAAAAAAGGTTTTACCCCACCTTTTAACCCCCCCCCTCTCTCAGGGGGCCCAGCTATAAGCTGAAATATCCGATTTTTTTCCCCTATTGAAGTAGGCCTAATCCCAAAACCTAACTTTTCACAAAATTTAGTGTCTGAAGGAGTTTTGTCCAGTCAAATTTTTTATTTAGTGGTCTATTACTAGTATTGATGGTGTTGACTTTGTATTACAGATTAAAGTCCAATTTAATTTTAAAACATATTTGAATAATACTCCGCAGTTTTTGTGTATTTGATATTAAATAACACTACCTCCTTTCACGTATTGCACCATCGGTGAACGGGTCAATCTGTGGGTGTAGAAGAAACGTTAACCCCCGCCTATGTGTTTATTCTTATCCCTTTTATCCTATTATTTAAAGGCAAAAACCTCTCGGTTTTATAAACAAAAAGATTAACAACAAACATAAAATAGCGTCAGGGTTGGAAAAGAACAGGCCCGCCAGTATAAAGAAAGGCCTGTTAGATGACTGCCCTTTCGTTCAATCGGAGGTGTCAGATTGTAGTATAATCGCTTCTGTGGGACAGATCGTAACAAATTTAATAAAACACTAAATTTTAGTGTCTATTTTTGTTGATTTTTTCAACGTTTTCCCCGATTACATATAAAATTCACAATTACGCGGAAGAAAATTACCTAAAAATACTGTATCCTTAGGTAAGATAGTGAGTACGGTCTTGCCAATCCCAAGTAAACCTACCTAGATCTACAAATTGTCTTGTAGTTTTGAATTAGATCCTTCTCTTTCATCTTTCCTATCATCTTTCGTTATTTCCTGACACTGACGCTATTAGAGTATTCGAAAGCTAAAAGTCTTTATTTTGTCTACATATCGGCAGGCCTTCAGGTAAGATCGTGAGTACGGTCTTGTCAATCCCAAGTAAACCTACCTAGATCTACAAATTGTCTTGTAGTTTTGAATTAGATCCTTCTCTTTCATCTTTCCTATCATCTTTCGTTATTTTCTGACACTGATGATATCAGTAAGAGATAAATATAAAGATAATACAAATACTTAGATCTACTTATATCGCCCACACTTCACCTGCTTCCGTCCTGTTCTCTTTGTCTACTTTTGGCCTACTCTTCAACAACAACTAAATGTCTATCATTGGTAGGCCCACATACTAATAAGTCTATATTGATATCTAAAGTGTTATAGATAGTCAACAAAATACTAATTAAGGAAATACCCGAGACCAAGCCCTCTAAAACTGATGATGACACAGTGTTTGCTAATATTTACTTTTACCTCAATCTTACAGTTTAGATAAGGTAACTTGTGCTTGATAACAATACAAAATGCAGCAATAAATATGTTGCAACTTGCTGTTTATCTGGAATTATTGCAAATGTCTTCTAAACAAAGTGATAACAAATTAATGGTGTCAAATATTGGACAAATGTTTTACAAGCGAACATTACACAGTAGTTTGGTGAAATTTTATTTCTTTGTTGTTCTGAAAATATTTAATGACGTTCCAGATTGTAATTTTTTTTAACAGCTAAAACAATGACTGATAACTTAAGAGGTTATAGCACAACTTACAAATAATTTAAAATGTAATAGTTTTTAGTAATTAGGAAAATTTGCTATTGTATTTGGAAAGAATTGAGTTTCCAAATGTAGGGGGATGGCTTTGAATTTCCATATATTTTGTTGTAAAGGTTATAAGATAATATGAATACATGTATGTGTCTATGAGAATATATACAGTGTGAAAATAAAGTATGGAAACTTTTTATACTGCTAAACTATGAACCTTCGATTAATAGAACTTCCCACTTTGCTTTTAGTAGGTTTAAACGCTAAACTCAATGCTCAACAGACAAATGTCACACTAATTCCCTCACACAGCCTATGTACAGTTTTGAGCCTCACCAGGACACTGACATGAGCTAAGCGAGTGGGGCTCCCTCACATAGCCTATGTAAAGCTTCGAGTCTCACCAGGACACTGACATGAGCTAAGCGAGTGGGACTCCCTCACACAGCCTATGTACAGTTTTGAGCCCCACCAGGACACTGACATGAGCTAAGTGAGTGGGGCTCCCTCACATAGCCTATGTAAAGCTTCGAGTCTCACCAGGACACTGACATGAGCTAAGCGAGTGGGACTCCCTCACACAGCCTATGTACAGTTTTGAGCCCCACCAGGACACTGACATGAGCTAAGTGAGTGGGGCTCCCTCACATAGCCTATGTAAAGCTTCGAGTCTCACCAGGACACTGACATGAGCTAAGCGAGTGGGACTCCCTCACACAGCCTATGTACAGTTTTGAGCCTCACCAGGACACTGACATGAGCTAAGCGAGTGGGGCTCCCTCACATTGGCTATGTAAAGCTTCGAATCTCACCAGGACACTGACATGAGCTAAGCGAGTGGGACTCCCTCACACAGCCTATGTACAGTTTTGAGCCTCACCAGGACACTGACATGAGCTAAGCGAGTGGGGCTCCCTCACATAGCCTATGTAAAGCTTCGAGTCTCACCAGGACACTGACATGAGCTAAGTGAGTGGGATTCCCTCACATAGCCTATGTAAAGCTTCGAGTCTCACCAGGACACTGACATGAGCTAAGCAAGTGGGACTCCCTCACACAGCCTATGTACAGTTTTGAGCCTCACCAGGACACTGACATGAGCTAAGCGAGTGGGACTCCCTCACATAGCCTATGTACAGCTTCGAGTCTCACCAGGACACTGACATGAGCTAAGTGAGTGGGACTCCCTCACATAGCCTATGTAAAGCTTCGAGTCTCACCAGGACACTGACATGAGCTAAGCGAGTGGGGCTCCCTCACATAGCCTATGTACAGCTTCGAGTCTCACCAGGACACTGACATGAGCTAAGCGAGTGGGGCTCCCTCACATAGCCTATGTAAAGCTTCGAGTCTCACCAGGACACTGACATGAGCTAAGCGAGTGGGGCTCCCTCACATAGCCTATGTAAAGCTTCGAGCCTCACCAGGACACTGACATGAGCTAAGCGAGTGGGGCTCCCTCACATAGCCTATGTACAGCTTCGAGCTTCACCAGGACACTGACATGAGCTAAGCGAGTGGGGCTCCCTCACATAGCCTATGTAAAGCTTCGAGTCTCACCAGGACACTGACATGAGCTAAGCGAGTGGGGCTCCCTCACATAGCCTATGTAAAGCTTCGAGTCTCACCAGGACACTGACATGAGCTAAGCGAGTGGGGCTCCCTCACATAGCCTATGTAAAGCTTCGAGTCTCACCAGGACACTGACATGAGCTAAGCGAGTGGGGCTCCCTCACATAGCCTATGTAAAGCTTCGAGTCTCACCAGGACACTGACAAGAGCTAAGCGAGTGAAGACTTTTTATTATATACACATCTACGAGACCAATTACGCCCGAGCCGACGTCTTTAAAGTGTGAATTATACAATGAGACACAGAAAACCTATGTAACAACTGTTTTAAACAACACATAACAATTAAACATTTCCTACAAGGTCTAAGAAACAAAATTTTGAGCCTTACATTTAGAAGACTGCTTGTATGTTTGGGCTAGTAAAGTACCATGATGGACCCAGTCAACGTTTTATAAATTGACGTTAAATTCGTCTTTAAACAAAAAGTAAAAAATAATGGTCTGGGTAAAGTATCAAGATAAATATAAAAATAAGCTTGTTTTTTGTTTTTTATTCAGGATTAATGTGTGTATTATCATTTTATGCAGCTTGGCGATCTCCATAATATAAAACCAAGGAGGATAAAATGAGGGATACAAAAAACACATTCGAGTCGTATCAGGTCAGCGCAATAGCTCCGTGCCAAGTATTTTCAAGACAGCTGATTGTACGTAAATTCCAAATGAAACAGCTGTGCTCAACCAAAGCTAACTACAGATGTTTGAGTGTTCTGACATAAATTAAAATAAGCGGTACAAACACGTTGCACCAACTTACTCACCCTTCATCAAAAATAAAAATCATCCAAAACTACTCATCATTAAAAGAGTCGGTAGTGAGTAAAGGACTAAACTTGTTTCCTTTGTGTCTTAAAACGCGTTCTCAGATTAAAATTGTTTTGTGGAAGTTCATTTTTTATTTTTCCAATTATTTCTGAATCATATTATTTGATAATTTTCTAATTCCCACACGGGTTTGGTTCAAATAAACTTCACTAAAATTTCAACTAAATCGATAGAGCAGATTTTGAGAAATTAAGTCTTTATTGGTCGATTTTTTAAACCGATAAATCATGAACCGCTATATTTGGAGAGAGTTGCAGACCAATACGTTTTGTTTGGGTCCTTTGGTGCTACATTTGAACAAAATTAATTAAAACAGTTAAAACTATTTTGAGAAAAATCAACTTTGTTTTAAATTTTGAGTTTAAACATTATAAAAAATTTCAAAAATGTTTAAAATTACCTCCAAAAATTTGTTTTTATCTAAAATATGAATAAATAAAATAAAAATCACCTGATAAGGCCAAAATACACCCACGTACCAAATTTGATAACAAAATCAGAAACTGTACTGAAGACATCATTAAAATAAAACACACTTACAACGGATAGTCCGCAAAATACTTCCATCAATTATTTTGTTTACCCATCACTTAGCTTATATAAAAAATAAAAAGAGAAAATAAGCGCCAATTTGGAAAAGCCGTATCAGTGAACCAACACCTCCAGATGAAGGTTCAACCTTCTCACAAGCGACTAAAAAGGCAAACCGCTCACCCACCACTCACCCCCGCACTTTCCATCTCATCCAAGCTCTTGCTTTCACACAATGCGATTGCAATTACGAAATATTTGTAACCATGTTTTTCAATACGGCCACACTTAAGTTAGCCTTTGTCCAGAAAAAGTGGTTTCAACAATGCCGTCCGTCTGTCCAATGACCCTACGCGCACCGTATTCAGTTTGATTTCATTAATTTTTTCGCTCCGTTTCACTTTTCAATTTTTTTTATTTAAAGAATCTTAAATCATAACTGGTTAATGGTATATTTTTAGGTTTTCACATAAAATTGACTTTTTGCTCAAAGATTGGAGGGGGGAATTCTGGTTTGAATTTAAACAAAACAAATTCGTGTTCAACGTACTACAAAAATCACGGAAAACTTAACCCGAACTTTGGAAATCACAAAGTAAAAACAAGTCGGTGACGTCATCATGGTACTTACCCAGCCCCACCATACAAGGAGATCCTCCAACTGTAATGCCCGGAAATATTATATTGATAAAGGGGTCTCACCCAGTAGGTTCTGAACCTTGTAATTGTGTACATCACTACTTCTTCTAAACCCAGGCCTCGTTGATGTGTGTATATTAAAAAGTCAGAAGGAAATGAAAATTTTGTTAAAACTCTCAATTTCTATAATTATTAACACTCTATACAAACTTTCTTGATTTATTCAATTCTACTAAGAGTACTGCCAAGAAACTCTGACTATTGTCCAATACATTTAATGATTGCGCTAATAAAAACTGACAACCTCATCGTGATTTCAGGTTTGAGGTTTTGACCAAAGAGAGAGGCTCTATTCGGCAACTATTGCCATTCCAATTCGTAATTGAAGAAACAGGCAAGGTAGCTGGAGGTTCTATTTGGGGCAGGATTCTCTGGGAGACTCAAAAAACGGGAACTTGACTGTATTTTCTGTAATTGTGAATTCTTTACGTGAATATCTAACACGTAAAAATAATAGAATCATTTTGGCCATTTTGCAACAATATTTAGCATTGTTTAGGGAAATAAACTATAATACATTTGTATGGGCAATAACAGATTTATGTTATTTTGGACTTATGTTAATGTTTAAAAAATAATAAATTTCAATTACAAATCAAGCTCAAAAATAAAGACAAAAGGGGTATCTGTAGGCTTTGTCTTTTCTTTACCGGTATTAGCTTAGCCTAGTTCTGTTATCATTATGTTTGCTCTGATATGGTTTCTACATTTACGATTCGTCTATAAACAGTAATGTAGATTAAACCATTAATTGAATATTCTTTTCCCTGCCTCAACATACCCCGTTATGTTTCAAGATGAAATCCGTCAAGGTTATTACATCAAGAGAATAGTTTGCATTACTTAGGGTTAGGCCTATTTGTCTGATCAATCTGTTGAGGTAGCCTACTTCACAGATTTTTATTTTTCTTATAAATCACTTCAACATGATTTTGTTAATCACGTTTCAATGAGTAAATACACTGTTAAAGCAATTACCTAGTCTAGTAAGTGTAAACTTGAAAAACAATCGGATAAATTTTCCCTATGAGTGATGTTTTTCTCTTGGGACGGCAAGGCCAAGACTAGCCTTTCTCCAGTGCGACCTAAAATGGACTTATGATGCATCCACAATAAATAGAATCTCGGAGCGGAATTTTATACAGAGTGTCCCACTAAGAAACTTTCAGGACGACGTATTCTACTGGTGAAAATAAAGAAAAAAGTTAGATGTCTATCTATCCACCATTTTGTATTTTGAACAAAAAATTCATATCTTTTGAACGAGAAATGATAAGAGTTGAAATTTTGGATGGTAGGCCTACTTAGTCTATAAAGTCACATTTTAAGACAAATTATCAACAGTTCACTCATTTAAAAATGGCGGCCATTTAAAATATTTAACATTGAATATCTTGAAAACAGTTGATTTTACAAAAATATTACAATATACTAGACAAAAGTTTCCTCTTTTAACGACAAATAAAATATTAAAATTTTTTTTTCTGTACGTTAAGGATATTATTGACAAAAAATGAAAACAACTCTACAATAGCCAAGATTAGCCTAGAAGGAGAATTACCTCCGAGTTCTACAATTTTGTATTTGTTTCTGACTAGATGGAACTAAATAAAGTCTATAAAAATTAAATACAAACGTTAAAAAATCCGAAACGACAATATTTTATGTCGTGCTGTGTAGGTATTTTCCGAGGTTCGTTATACTGTTAGAATTTACTATTTTATTTTATTTTTTGTTCTTCTTTTCGGTTTTATTAATAAATTAATGTTTATTAAGTATCTACTAAATAAAACGATTTTTGTGTGTGTCTATTTTTGATCAGTTTCGCTTTAAACCGATTTTTTATAGTTTGTATTTAATTTTTATAGACTCTATTTATATCAATATATTTAGAATTAAATAAAATATTGCAGAAGTCACTGAAAATTTTCGTTCTAGGCAGACCTTGGGTAGTGTTGACAACTACCAAAATATTATGTTTTCAATTTTTAGTCGATAACTTAATTATTCTTTGACGTACAGAAAAAAATAAATAACCATTTTATTTGTAGTTCAAAGAGGAAACGTTTTTGTCTCTTGAACATTTTTTGTAAAATTAACGGTTATCGAGATGAAATATTCGACGTTAAACATTTTAAATGGCCGCCATTTTGAAATGTGTAAAGGACATCGGTTGAAATTTTTATCAAATTGGGTATCTATAGCACTACAATTCTCTATTATTTGCGTTCAAAAGATGTTTTTTTTTTTGTTAAACACAAAGGGGGGTAGATAGATAACTAACCATTTTATAACATATGTTCATATGAACTTTTTCCTGTATTTTCACCAGTAGAATACGTCCTGAAAGTTTCTCCGTGGAACACCCTGTATATAATATAATCCTACTATAATTATGCCGCAGATATTCCTAGGCTTCCTAAGATACCGATGGATATCTTAGAATCAGCAAATCTTTGAAAACCTTAATCTTGGTGGAATTTTGGAAAACCGTTCATGTCTATTATGTATGTTTTGTTGGATGACTATGGGAGAATATATTTAAAAACTGACACCTATAGGCCAGATAATTCGTGAGAACAAATTAGAGGTTAGTTCAAGAACTGCCATTTAATTTCAAGACGAAACACGTTTTCTTAAAATGATGATGATGACCGTGAGGTTTTAATCATTAAGCAATAAATAATCTTAAAATCGTTATAGGTACCTTAGTTATTTACAGCAAATAGGTCTCCTAAAAAATTTTCAAAACTCAAATTTAGGTCGTTGGGTTATGTTTGAAAAATAAGTTTTCAATTTTTGTAAACATATACTTTGCCTATAATGGTTTTATCCAAAATGCAATAAGTGCTTATTTGATCAAAGAAATTTTATGCAGTTTAATCTGAAACTCGATTTTTGTACAAAGATATTCGGACCATATGGGCTTTCTATTTCAAAAATGAACTGTCAATTAAACTGTATAGACTTTAAAAATTAAAAATTTTGGGCAGAATTGCGTTGATAGTGGCAATTGGAAAATACTTGAACAAAACAATTTTCAATTTTTCTTAAAGTTTTGATATTTATTACTTGACAGATTTGAAATAAAACTGACTACTATTCATCTTTTCTATGACTCTTTTTGAAAATATATAGGTTAGACGTAAACGTGGCAATTTTTTAATTTATCTTCCAAAATAGGTTCGGCCTATTTTCGAGAAATTTTGATAAGGTGTAGCCTATTTTACCACAACCATTTCAGAATTGTGAATGTTAATTGGAACACATGCTTTCATTCGGTATCGAATAGTCTTTATTTTTTACCCTAATCCAACAAATAAATCATAAACGATTATAAATCTGAATTAATTTGAGATTTAATTCTATTTATAATTATCAAAATCCAGTGATTTATATTGGACATAGCCTACGGACGTAACCATTTTTTTTTTCGCCGCTCTTTTTGTATTGTTGCCTTCTGATTTTAAATTAAATTAACAGAGTACACAAATAGACAGTTCAATACAATTTCTAATAAAATAATTAATTTTTAAACACATTTCAAATACAATCTAGTTGAGCACTGTGGTGAAATTCACAATAATAATTCGAATTTTCCCCTAACCACAATATTAATATGATATAATTAATTTATTAGATAATTGTGTTTTATTAAGTTCCAGTAATGGTGGTTAGGGGAAAATTCGAATTATTATTGCAAATGTAACTTTAGAACTATGGGATTAAATCACAGCATGCATATACTACAGCTTTTCTACTAAATCCAGTTTATAAATAGATATGCCTTACCTTCAAAGATGGCGTAGGTGTGGTTGCAGTGAACACTCGTTTCCTTGACAACAGACTAACTCACTAACTTGTAATTGGTCAGCTGATTTTATGACACAAGATGCAATTCATTTTGAACACTTCTTAATAAAATACAAATGAAACCACCAGTCTAATGTACTTAATAATGTCTAATGGAACCACCAGTTTCTTTAAAACTCCAGAAGAATGTCTCTAAACAAAGAAATATTAGAGTTGGTTTATGTGAACGTATTAATTATTAACAAATTAAAGCCACGTTCAACAATTACATATGTCTTTACAATTAATTGGAGGTTATAGGAACTGTTGTAGGAAATAACTAAAGTTCTAACGAAAACAATCAGTAGGCCAATAATTAAACAATGTTTTATACAATTACGATAAAAAAAAAGATTTTAAAATACACACAGTGGCTATTTTAAAATTAATTATGCACTAAATGTGGTCGCTTTGCATTTGGTTTAGTCAAAAGATAACGCCTACAATAGTTATCAAACTCGGTAATAAAACACAAGTTTATTTTGTTTGCACACAGTAACACCATAAATTAAAAATTGTTAATTAGTTTACTCTTAATATATGTTAATCAAAATAACACCTTATAAAATTAGCTACCAGAAATAGCAGCACTATCAACTCAATGCTTTTACAAACCCGACTAAACAACAGAGAAGAATAACACAAGAACAACAAGCTTGATCGTCGCTTGCTTGTTTCTTATTGGTCCTCTTCCATGACCAACTGTATCTCACTCTAGCGGCGAATGTGATCAACCACTACATTTACATTGTATAATGTTTATTTATTCTTAGAACATCTAATCATTTTCGTCGGCGTGATTTTTATTTTCGTTTCATTTAGAATTTACTAAATTGTTTAAGTTTTAGCTAATTTTAAAAAGTGAAAAAATTAGTTGCTATGACTTACTGTAGACCTAAGCCCGAGATCATGAAATATCCACCTATAATGTTTTATATTTATTTATAAAAATTTTATGGTGTGACTTCTCTTGTGGTCATTTACACCCCCCCCCCCTATTTTGCTCAAAGAATTTACAAGTTCCCTGAAAATAAAATTATAGAAAAACGTGAAAACAATTTGATTTTTTACAAATTGCTAGCGATTATTGTTGTATGTATATAAATTTATTTTTGGGCTTAATTGAAAAATGTTAACCTACAAACAGAACGAATTTAATGATTATTAATCTATGAAATAATAATAAAAATATGTTTTCAATTAAAGATTCGATTCAAATGAAGGTTCTATAATATTCAGCTTGTGTTTTTGAGTTATTTATTCTTTTTTAAATATTTCGATTCAGCTTTCTGTGGATTGCATTACACAATTAAATTTTTTCTGACTCCAGTATTCCTTTATCCCTCGTTCTTGCCCTGATATTTCCGTTCTCCTTTTCCTGGGTTTTCTTTCGTCAGACACTTTACCTCTGCCACAGGCAAGACTCTGTCTGTGCCTCTGCTATTTTATTTCTGTACCCGTAGCCTATTTATCATCAATTATTTCTAGTTCTGTAATTCATGTTCTTTTCCGAGTCTTTGCATCCTTCTCTAATTCACGGTATCTCAATCTATTTATTTTCTTAGTACAGTAGGAGTGTCTTTGATATTCGTTCTCTGTCCATTCTCAATAAATGTACATAGAAAGTCAGTTTCCCCTTGTCAATTGTTGATTTTTTTTTTTTTTTTCAAATTTCTTATAGAGTTCCAGATATGTGAACTTCGTTGACAGATATTTTCATTTTTACCGATATTTTTTGACATCAATAAAGAGATGGGGACCAAATAACTTTTACTTCGGTAAAGGGCTACATTTTGATAAAGTAATAATATTCTGTTTTTGTCTTAAGACATGTTCTCCAAAATTTAAGTCATAAAAGAAAGTCCCGAAATATTGTGGCTAAAATACGACCACAAATAAAATTTGATTAAAATCGGTCCACTCGTTTGGGCTGTAGAGCACTGCACAGACGATAAACAGACGTTCGTTTGTTGTCCTCCTACCTGGCCAGCTCCCGAAGGGGGCAGCAGCACCCAGGGCGGAACGCTGGGTGGGGGCGGGCCGAGGTCCGTCTCTTCCCGGACCGCCCCCGGTCGGTGCGCCGCGTCGTCTCCTGGCCAGTTCCGCCTGCTTATGAGCCTGGCAGCCCTTCCAACTAGCCACGTGGTTTTCGCCACAGTTGTAGGACCTCCCTGGCGTGTCCTCCTTCTTCGGGCAATCACGACATCTGTGTGACCTTGCACACTTAAGACACCTAGACATTAGTCCACAATTGACGGACGAGTGTCCGAACCTCTGGCAGTTGTAGCATTTGGCTACACCCTTCATCGGCCCGAACTCTGAAACAGATACCTGCAGTCCCAGAAGAACCTGCAACTTGTTTATTTCAGCAAAGTGGCCTACTCTACGTAGTTTAATTAAAACGTGTTGCTGGGAGCCCAATTGCCCCTACCAGCCCTGCACCGAGCGGGAGCGAAACCCTCACTCTCCAGGTTCTCCTTAATATCCGCAGGGTTAGTCAGGTGGTGAAGGCCACGAATTGATTAATTTTTTTTTGTTTTCGTACCCTACTTATACAAATTTCAACTTATTCCCCTTCAAGAACAATGAGCTGGCCTTTGTACTCGTACAGTATTGCGCGTGCGCGAACTTATCAGAGCCGAGCTGGGCTGTGGCTTAGTAGGTTGTGGACGAAGGGCCATTGTATTGTACTCGCCACCTAACGTGAAGCTATTAGGCCAATCAGAAGCAAGCTACCACTACGGGGTTTGTGAGGTGGTATTGGCAAGGCCGGGGAACTGATGTGGCGGGCTAGTGGGTGTGTGTTGGCAGTGTTTGCCGTATGTTGTGGGGAATCTAGTCGGGTGAACTAGTTCCCTGTGTAGGTGACGTTATCAACTGTCTTCCTATTAATTTTAAAAAAAACTTTGATCCAATTTGTGATATTTTAATTATTTCTTATAAATAGTGAAATGATCTTGGGATAAAAAACTTCAGACATGTTTTAAGACAATCTATCTCATGCTTGAATTTCTTATAAATAATGTGCTTGAAACTTTAGACAGAAGTAACGAATTGAATCGTGTGGGGGGGGGGATGAGATTTTCGTTTAAATAAAATGCTTCTGACTATAATCTTTTAGAGCAATTAATCTTTGATTGATCCTAAGTACTAATCCTTTATCATCCCCCCCACTCAAATGAAAATCTAAACCTCTTGATCATCATTGCTTTATGGAAAAAAGGAAGTAAAAATATAAAATTCCTCTAATAGCGTCAGGGTAGGAAAAGAACAAGAGTTGGTCAAGATAAACGTGATCGAAAAAATGAAAACGAGGTATCAAATCTAAATGAAAATATCTTAAACACAGCCCAGACACTGGCCTTGGTAATTTTTTTTTTTTAAATTAACACGCAAAAGTTAATTTTCTTTTAAATGCGGCTTGTCATTAGTTCGCGTTATAAAACCAAAATTTCACCAAAATATGATAAATGTCATTTAGGTCGACTTTAAGCTATTTACCTTACAAACGTAGACAATGTTTTTTCGAAAAATTAAAGTACTTTTTTATGATTGGTATATTTTGAGAAGGGTTATTATAAAGCTAAATTTAACCAAAAACATTACAGCCGATTTTTACAAACTCTAATGCTTTTGTTTATTCTGACAGAACTTTAGTTATAAAAAAAAATAGTCAATATACAGGTTCTTTCAAAAGTAATTAAAAACTTTAACTAATTATAGTTTATTGTTTTCTAAGTAGAACAAAATAAAAAATATATAAATTCCTTTGGAATTAAGCGGGAATAAAAAAAAACCTAAAATTAAGACAAATTCGTACTTGTTAGGATTATTAAGACAGGTGTTCGGAGTGGCCGCCATTCTCTTCCTGGAAAAGCAGTAGTCTTTCCTCTAAATTACGCGCGGCATTTTTTAAGCTGTTGACATTTATTTATTTCAGCTACGTTCTCAATAATTGCTTCTTTCAATTAGTTCTTCAACAGACCTTCTATTACGATTGAAGGTCTTCCTAGTCTTTAGATGTCACCAACGAACCCGGTGGTTTCAAACTTACTAACAAGTTTTATATACGCGACTACATGTGCACGGTCCATCCCTCAAACCGTTGCGAGTACAACCAAATCAATGCGATAGGTGTTTCTAAAGGTAAAGTTATGATGGAATAAAAAAAATCAATTAATTAATTGTAAACTACTACAAGGTGCCACCTACTAGATTCCTGAATTTGAAATTAGTCAACAATGAGAAATCTCGTTTCTATGGCAACAAATAAATAGTAGTAAAAATATCAGCTGATTATTACATAAATCCCAAATCTGCGTACAATAATGAGTTTTTTTCAAGGATAGAGTATCACTTATCAATATTTTCCCACCACATACGAAGGACGCTATAATACGTAAGCATCCTCAAGGTAGGAGGAATGTGTCTGGGGTGGAGGGGAAAAGAGGGGCCTCCACACTTTGTTGCGTTTACTTTCAGCGGTACAACCCCAATAAAAATATATAGACTTCAAATGCTTCTGTGTAAAAGCGTACCCTACTTTCGTTTCTTTTATCGGTGTAAATAAGAATAAAACGTTTAGAAAAGTCTGTCACGAAGTTGTAACTTTAGGAATTAAATATAGCTAAACACTAATTTATGTAACTAGTTTTCTTGGAATGGGTTGTATCGTCAAGTCAGGCTAGGGAAGCAAGTAGAAGGGAGGACACGCCTCATACACCAGACACAATCCTAGTCTGAAGCTACTGTATGTGAAAAAATAAACGTCGGGTCACCAGGAATAAGATTTTGGAGTTTACGTTTTCTAGATTATGTAACGTAAACAGCAAACTCCTGTTTTATTTTGCGATAGCGTGAATCATTGATACGAACTTAACGAAATGAATTAAATGTAATAAAGATAACAATTAATTGATAGAAGTTATCAGTAGAATACAAAACCGTTTAAAATGCTATTAGCGTGTGAAGACGTACCATGACTACAACATAACAAAATATCCTTTATTATCTGCATAGCTGTTAATAATTGTTCCAAATAAAGATAATTAGGATTTAATATAGAAATAAATGCGTTACTAACTCCCTCGAAAACAACTAAACTTTAGACTATGAAATATTCATCAATTAATAATTTAAATATTCACTTATAGGAGTAAATTGGCACCGTTTGGTTTATTTTGAAAATATAAAAAATAATTATATTCTATTAATTTAATAACTAAGAAATAATAATAATAATAATGAACACTTAAAGTCCTAATTGGTAAATAACTACCCCATATACTGGTACCCAGCTATTCACAAAAACATTTCTAAAATTTGAATTTTTCATTACTTAGGCACTGTTTAAAACTATTTGTGACACATGATACTACAAAACACTTTGATATTTATTTCCGTAATTTATTTATATTTTTTCTTGTTGTTTAATTCAAAATTCCTCTTGGTCATCATCGCCTTATAAAAAATGGAAAAAAGAGCATAAAGCCCTCGAATACACTAATAACATCAGGGTCAGAAAAGAACAAGAGTTAGTCAAGAGAGACCTGATACAAAAGATGAAAGAGAGGGATCTAACCCAAGACTACATGAAAAAAGTATAGATTCAGCTTGGTCTTTGGGATTGCCCCTGAGGGTGGCTAGAATTCCAGTAACCAAAAGAAAGAGATCGGGCCAAGAACTCACATTCCGGAGTGCTTATTCAACAGACGTAGCAATGGCATGCTAAACCATTCTTGGGTGAGCTCTTGGCCAAGAACGACTTGAGCAAACTGGACAATTACAAGACACACAGTCAATGAGCTCCAGTGCAAAATGGTACCTTTCCTGCATTGTTGTAGAGAGGTCTGAAATTTCTCTATAAGTTATTTTACAAACTGTTCATAGCCAGCCTGACTTACAGGTATATCCCACACACTTGGTGGCTCAATAGTGTAACATTTATTCCTAAGAAGGGTCGATCAAATCCCACTAATTCCAAGTCATAATACCCATTAGTCTCTCCTCGTTTCTCCTAAAGACTCGAAAGGTTAGTGGAAAGGTATATAGGCAGGGTTGAGGACAATCTTGATGAGAAATGGTATGTAGGGGTCACCAGTGCAGAGTTGGTCTCAGCATCTGCAGAGGAATTGATTTCATGTTGCGTGTCAAGTGTCATCTTTCAAGGTGAGTTCTTAATTGTTGATCCAAATAGAGTGGAGCTCTATTGGGGTGGGGTTCCTCTCAGCCTTCCTTTGAACTTGGAGATTGACGGCCTCTTGGATGAACATAGAGATAGGGTATTCAGGGATATGAGAATGATCTAGCTCTCATGGATTATAAACTTACCTAGAACAAGCACTTGGAAAAAAATGCTCAACAAAGCCAAATGGGTGTTGATGGCGTCTAGACGATTTGCTGGCACAACATAAAGCAGTGTATCTCTCTTTGGTTGTATTGCCCGGTCGTAAGGCACCAGGTGTCCTATGGTGCCCTTGTGTGATGGACTACACCATTCAGGAAATTATTTACCCTACAAATAATGGCTTGTCTCTGTACAACCGGAGCCTTCTTAGCAGCCTTATAATTACTATAGATTTTCTGATCGGCATTTGCCATTGGATATTTTTCTTTTGGCAGAGGCCGAGAAATCTGCTTACCAGTTTAAGAGTTCAAACCTCTGGAGGACTGGCATGACTGTATCCGAATAATCTTTAATGCACCCATGTAACTACACATACTGTTAAACATGTCATCTGATATCATGGACATAGAGTTTGTCTTCAACAAACTATTTTAGATATATCTTTGCTTACATAAAGGCTGAAACAAGGAACAGGTGACTGACGGAAGACACCTGGTATGGTACTCAGATAGTTCATTAAAAAGAGAAATCTGGTATTGGTGTATACACCTCGTCTCTCAGGACAGGCCAACTTCTAAGTGATACTCGACTCAACCCAGATCTCCTCTAGCCTTTTATGGGAATATTTTCAGTCTTCCCACATTTGCCTATCTTAACATATAAATCTTTGCTATACATCACCCAGAGCTATATTATACCCTATATGAGCCTATACCGTACCTTGTACCATAATCATATTGGAGTTTGTTTTAAATATATAACAGTATATTTTCAGTAAAATTTCAAATATATTGTTATATAAATTAAACTTATTAATATGTGACACAATTGATTTAAACAGTTTAAGACCGCTGATGTTGATCAGGTTTGCTATAGTTGTACTTGTCAGTAGAAAATAACTTGTTTATTAGTGCTTTGTTCTTCTTTATTTTTATATACATTTCAATACTTGACTCTGCTAAATTGATTTGAATTATCAAGAGATCTTTGACATGGTCATTTATTGGAATAATTATCTCTTAGTATTTAGTTAAATCCTTAAAAAGAAATAACCATTTCTGGTCTGTTGTTAATTCAAACTTAGCCCAATCAGTAAATCAATCACCAGTAAGGTATGATTTTTACTACACACAGCTCATTGAACATGTCATAAAAGGACGCAGTAGCGGTCAAAATGTTTTCAAACAATGGCCAGCTTTTTTCCAAGTCCTCCCACTTGCGTTACTATCTAAAATTAGCCGATGACAGTTGTTGTATTCTACACCAACAAACTCGAATTGCATTATCAAGATATTCTAAAAGAAACTATTTACTGTTTAATATTATTTGCCGTAAATCTCTGAGCAATAATGACTTTCGGTTAATGACTGTCTGCTTAAAACAAATGAATTTATTACTTAAAACGAACTATATATATAGTTTCATTACATTATCTGGGACTTTTTAGGAAGATTCCAGAATGTCAGGTGGTGAATCCGGAACTGTCCTGGAATATCCAGACGTATGGTCACTGTAGGTATGTATTGCTATCTTTATAGGGCCAGAGCCTGCCCATGTAATTAGCAAATCTACTGCCTATAGAACCATTAAAAATGGTCCAGAGAAGAACACTGCCATCGATGCCATAACTACTCTAGACAAACAATAGCCAAAAGACTTGTTAGTTAGTGTCCAAGTGCTTAACACAACAGCTGTTTGGTGAACTTGAACCAAGAACATCTTAAGGCAGTAATCCCATTTATTACATTTTTGTTATAGACATTGGACATGGCTACTTCAAACAACACCTATTTAAAATTGAACATTATTGAGGAAAATATCCTATGCAGGCTATGTAAACAGTCTGCTGAAACCGCAAACACATTCTTCTGGACCATAACAGATTCTAAGCTAAGCAAAGAGACCTCTTTGGAGCCTCTTAACCAAGGTAGGTTGTTGATCCTAACATTAGACAAAAGCTTACTGAGCATTGTTGAATTGTTGAAGGTTCATAGCGTGGCTTGGTCTGTTAGGTTTACAGGAGTGCACAACAAGCCTTGGTTAAAGTGCAGGGGCTTTAAGTCCAACTCCCTAATATTTACATGAAGATCTTGGGATCAGCACCCTTAATGAATTTAAACACTACTAAGGCTCTTCCAAGTGTGCAAAGTCTTCAGCAAAAATCATACTTATATGAAAGGTGTTTTGTCCCATAATATGTCTTGTTTTATTTTTAGGTGATGTTTTCTGACCACTGTCCAGTTATCAAAACTATTGTCCAGGCTAGGTAACTTCTAACCTGATGAGAAATATCCAATGTGGTTGATAGACGCTACTTTCTACAGCCTCAAACCACTCAGTGAGAAAGGTAAGATTAAAATTCAGAGCCAATGTTATTTTATATAGTATAATGTGTTGCCTTGGACTGTTTAATATATAATATAGTTAATTACCTTAGAGGTTGCCCTCAGTCCTTATATTGGTTATAGCTACAGCGCTGTTTCGCCGAACACTGTCGGCTTCATCAGGACCGCACTAACACATAGACACGTAACACAACACAACACTAACACATATAAAATCGGAGTATGACTCATCGTACATAAATAATAAAATTGTTTGTGGCCACATTATATGTCTTACTTGTCCAGCTGCAGGTATGGACAATGTTATGTTAGCTATAATTCTAAAGCAGTGAACAAAAAAGTAACTCATAAATATGAATACATGGACTGTGGTGTGGTCTAGTGTATCTAGCCATTTTTTCAAAAGTTTTACACTCTAAAAATTTTGTAAAAAGTAAAATATGTTTCTCACTTTTTATATACTGAAATGGTAATTTTCATGTCTCAAATAAAATTGTGTATGTTCTAAATTTTTATATTTTTTACTCTTTTAGTCTAATATCCTAGTGAAAATATTTAGTAGATAGGGGTGTGCCAATCATCACATCAACAAGCTGACTCATGAAGGGTTAAGGTATCAATTAATTCTTTGGACAGAAGGGTCATCAGAAAGTCTAAGAAGAGAACTCTAACACCTACCACAGATCGATTATTGCCAGTCAGTTTGGGACTATGTGTCCCACCACTCGGTATATTTGCTGAACTCGGGGCTCACCACTACCTTTCCTTCTATTATAGGTGAATTCTGTAGTCTATTTATCAGATTTACTTTTTTGTCATTGTTGCTTTTTTTAAATTGTATATAGGTATCTGTAGAGCCCAGTGTAGCCCCCACTACCTTGGTCATTTAAATCTTTTCTGTGCAGCTCCATTCTTATAAACCCCAGCTTACATTAGGGTGGTGTGGGAGGGTAGTTATCTTGACTACATTCTCTAGATCAACATAAGCTTTTACCCCATCCACTTATCTTCTCATCAGATTTTAAAATGAAGTCTGATATACATCCCCACCTTGGTTAAGTCAGCAGTTGGTGTGGAGAAGGAAAGTTCTTAATCAGTGGTCTTAATACATTAAGATATTAATCATTTCTATTACTTTCAATTTTGGTAGCACATAGGTAGCTTGAGATTGTTAATTAGTGATTCGCTTGTGTGTGTGTGTGTGTGTGTGTGTGTGTGTGTGTGTGTGTGTGTGTGTGTGTGTGTGTGTGTGTGTGTGTGTGTGTGTGTGTGTGTGTGTGTGTGTGTGTGTGTTATGTCTTTATTACACTGCACATTCTCTTGGGCCTCATTTATATTATATATAGCATCCAATATGTTCCAGAACAGAGTGGGGTCAGGTTGGAGAGCCCAGTATAGTAATGGAGTGTAGCGTAAAGTTTATATTATGTGTTCTGTGTATGACAGTGTAAGTGAATGTGAAGTGTTGTTGGACCATATTGACCTGATAGAACATAAAAGAAAGAAAATTTGTGTGGAGAGTAAATGAAGAATCCCTGGTGGAAAGAAAAATCTAGGAATAGAGTAGAGGATTAGGAAAGTTTGGTTGAAGAATAAAACTGGTTCAGACCTATGGTTGCACTGAAGAGGGGAGTCGGGTACGTGGGGTCATCACTCCCCAAATGGCTAGAAAGGCCACCCCCGCAGGAAATATCAACTTAGAGTTTTTCTGCCACTCTAGGCCTACTAATTAAGAAATGGGGTAATGTCAATCCATAAATGTCACTCATAGGTGTCAAATACTTAAGTGATTTAAAACTACTACTATACCATGTGAAACTGGTATAGTACCAGAATGGTATTATACCATTCTGTGTAGAATGGTACCACACATTGAAGAGACACAACTAGGCAACTTTGACAAAATCTTTGAATGAAGCTTTGTACAAATTTCAAAGTTGAGGAGTACATTTCATCTTTCTGAAATACTGATTGTAATATATCCATGAGAAACAATTCTAAATAGTCCATATGAAGAGATGGAGTAGAGTAATCTTCAAGTAACAACCCAAACCTGTTGTGTGGAATTTAGACTGGTACGAATTTGTGTTCTAACTAAAATTTTAAATAATTCTGTAACAAGCTACCACAATTTATAGTTTATTTGTATTTGTAATGCAATAGAATAACAACAGCAAATTAACAATAAAACACATATATATCTATTGGTATTATTTTACATCAACTTGAAATACCGTAGTTTAATTCAAGATTTTTTTTTTATACTGAACATGATTTTTTATAACATAGTTTAACTTTTGAAAAAAAACTTGATAAGGTAAGTAAGTCACTGATAATTTTCTATACCGGTAAGTTATGAAAATAAATTTAGAAGAAATGTTATCTAAATAGGATGTTGGTACTATCAATCAATTTAGCAATATTGAAATGCTCTAAAGATCAACAAAACTTAATCTTTAGAAAGTTATGAATTATTATCTTTCATTTGATGAGTTTGTCAACTATATAAACATTTTATCAGGCTATTACTATGAATCATAAATAAAGAGTAAATCATTTTCTTGGTCATATATGTATAGTTCATATTATTAACATATTTTCAGTATATAAGCTTGTGGAACTAGTATATTTGTCATCAGAGCCAAACTAAGCAGAAACTAGACTGTTCGACTCCCCTCAAACCATATCAAATTTAAGCCAAAAAATGAGGTTTAAAGCCTTTTAAATAAAATTTATCTTTTTTTTACTTTAACCCTTTTATGACCATGAGCTGATATATTGGCTTGGGAAAATAATTCCGAAAACCAATTTATTTACTCAGCATGTTTGTAGCCTAAACAGCCTTATGGTTTGCTATTTTTTGGTTACAACACACTTATATTTGACTTAATTTACATAAATATTGTTGGAATTTAAGAGAAACAATCTTAGTTTGTGCTGCTATTACATGTTAAAAATGTGGAGAACTTTTGTAATACTATGTTATATTTATTGTTCTTTCGATACAAATAGGCCTAGTTTTGACAACTATAGAAATTGTAGAATCATACAGCAGTCAGGGTCAATTATGTGTCATTTACATCTTTGTTTGAAGTTGTATAATTTGTGTTTATAGTATGTTATTGACTATATTCATAATTTTCTATTTACAGTTAAATGATTGTTTTTCAATTAATTATGAGTTATAAGCGACGACATTGTGTCTCACTGAATATCAGTTTTTCAAGTTTTGTAAGTTTCAAAAGTTTTCTGTTTTTATGTGTACTATATGTACTGGAACACTGAACAATTATGTTTGTTACAAAAAAATGTTCTTGGTGGATTACAATCTAAAATAGTGGTATGCTAAAGTGGTATTTCAAATATTTTTATTATTTAAGGTTTATTTTGTAACTTTTTGGACAACTTACTAATAGTAACTTTTAGGACAACTTACTACTACAAAACTAATTTTAAAAAAACAAAAAACCTAATTGGTACTGCTTTGAAATTTTCTGTGTTTGTACAAAATACTTGAATGCATTAAAAAATAGCCATAATTATAATCTACAATTTTTTTTTTTTTTTTTTGATACACTTATTTTATTCCAAACTCAAAAACTCAATAAAACCCCCAAAAATATATTCTGTAAAATAAAATAAATTTAGGTTTCCTCACCAATTTATTTTCTAAATAGTTTTATAGAACCTACATATTATTAAAAGAAAAAGAATGTAAGAATTGGAGTTATACTAACATTTTAGATAAGTTAAAATATTTTTGCATTATCATAATAAACTGCCACTTAGTCTCCTCTTTATGGCATACAAGTGCTATTTAACACTGACCTTTTTGGAAAATATTTTCTCTGGGCTTTTTTAAGGCAGATCTGGGAAGGTAGATATATATATATATATATGGTCCTCACTCTTCAAACTGTGCCTGTAATCAGGGTTGTGCTATATATATTTTATCTCAGAGGCAATAAAAAGAGAATGTTTGTTTTATAAACAGTGGAAACCAATCAGAGATAAGGATTTATTTAAGGAAGTTTGATGCTCTTGGATTGGAAGAGAAGATTGTCTGCAGGTGTTATCTATGTGTATGTTTTCTCAACTAGGCATACTGGTCAAGCAATGTATTTAGCCTTGCAGCTGTTTTATAGAGAATATGTGTCTGATTGGACAGGAGGATTTTTGCTCAATATGCTTAGTGACATGTTCCAACAGTAATCAACCATTTTTCTTTATAAACACAAACATAATATAATTGTATAATATTAACAATAAAATAACAATAAATATAACAATATTAATAATATAACAATAAAATAAGAAAGGAATTAACAAAAAGTTAACATCTGTAACAATCAGCTATAATTTATTTCAATGTTTTGTGGAAAAAACACTATTAAACTTATAAACTCTGTAGTATCTAAGAACCTTTAGAGAAAAAGAAAACTAATGCAATTAGCAAATTTCAAAACAATCTAGAAACTAGAAGCATTGCTTATGAACTCCTTTTTATTAATGTATTATGTCTCACTACATTGAAAGAAGTAGAATTCACTACACCGTTGCCAAGAGGAAGAAGATGAGGAATGGTGCTGTGATAATTAATTGTCTCGAATGTTGTCTCTCAAAAATTTGCCTCAGATAGAAATAACTAATGAAGCAGAAGTATATTATAAAACCACAATTATTATTACCACAATTATTATTATTATTACTACAATTATTAAAACCACAAGTATGTACATAACCACAATTTTATGTAGCAAAAGCTAATCCAGAAAATCATGTTTCAGTTCCATAGGTAAAAGATGTAGTTGCTCCAAATCTTTATTTGGCACATTGCTGTAGTTTTAGTACATGCCAGTGTCTACCAAGCTAATAAATCGAGCCTTTTGCAAGGACATGCAGTGAATCAAGGTCCCAAATATTAGAAGATACTGTATAGTTAAGTCTTAACAAATGACATATTAAGTTTGTATGTGTGTGTCAAAATGTTTCTGTATTTAACTTTAGTCATAAAAGATATTTATAAAACTCCTAAAAAATAATCTTGTTACCTAAACTTCCAAAAAGATGATAATGCTAATCTAATCCAAAAATTTGTATTGTGAACCTTGTACAATAAACTTCATTGTACTCATTATTGAAATCTTTGGGGGGGGGAGAGGAAATCCTTGTGAACTCCCTGCAGGGTGGAACTCTTACCAGTTAAAACCCCTCCTCAATTTCATCACTAAGCTGGATTCGCAAAGCATTACTTCAAATTAGTGACTTCATATAACTTTGTTATGGAAATGGCTCTCTGTTCTTATATGTTACTATTATTTCCCACTTATCAATCTGTATTTTCAAACATTTTATTTATAATAATATATTATAATTTCCAACAGCGCTATCATGTATGTTGTCTTTAAATATTTTCCTACTAGGGCATACAAACAAGCTGTGCTCTACAGAATAAAGTATCCCACAACACCAACAATTTGGACTGTCTCTAAACTTGAATCTGATGGTATACTAATTGAAACACCCATGTCTGTCAACACTTGTGTATAGTGACAGTCACCCTCCATGTTTCCTTTTACTCAATCCATCAGGTCAGAGATGATTTTCTGATAATGGATGGTTACAGCCACTTGACTAGCATTTATTCGGCGTTCTATCTCTTATAATATGACTATTTGAATCTTTTCTCATACAGAGCAACCCTTTCTGACACCAGGAGGTGTGTACCTGATAATACCATTACAGCATTCAATAATGTAGTTCTACGAGGGCCGTTTGGAAAGTAACCTCCGATTGGCCACTGAATGGGAAGGAGTGTGGGTAACGGTGCCAACGTTGCACTAACGAAGGCGGCAGCTCAGTGGGCTTCAAGCCATGGTCGAGTGTTGCTTGTATAAGCGCTAGTTTGGTTTTTATAACATCTGGAAATGTACGCTGCAATTAAAAACCCCGCCAAATGCAAAGTGCGAGCTGTTATAAGGTTTTTTACGGCAAAACAATATTCGGCTGCAACTATTCATTGAGAACTTTGTGCCGTGTATGGACCAAATGTTATGAGTGAAGGTGTTGTGCGTGAATAGGTCCTTATGTTTAAAAGTGGACGAGAAAACATTCATGATGAAGAGAGGAGTTGTAGGCCATCATCAGTCACCGATGAACTTGTTTAAAACATTGATGGAAAAGTTTGTGAAAATTGACGTTTCACAATTTCGGAGCTGTCGAGCTGAAAGATGCGGTCACTGGCTGGCTCAAGGCACAGGAGGGCGATTTATATGCAGATGGAATTTCAAAGCTTGTGAAGAGATATGATAAGTGCCTGAATGTGTATGAAACTATGTTGAAAAATAGAGAAAAGAAGTAGTTTTAAGATGTATATAATAAATTGTTTTTATTTACTTTGGTGTTTTATTTTTATAATCAATCGGAGGTTACTTTCCGAACGGCCTAGGTATATGCACTACATATTCTAAGTATTATTTTTCTATGCTTTTATTTTGTTCACAAGATCCAAGCTGTTTCTTAAACTAGTTGTACATGAAAACGAAATGTTGTCTTATTATTTTGTTGAGCTTTTTAGATGTGTGATAGCCAGCTGCAGTTGTAAAATTTTCACAAAGTTCTGATAGGTAAATTAGGTTTATGTATTTTAGATAGCCCTTTTAATTGAGGAGCTTGATGGTTAATGGACTTCAGTTGATGGATATCTTGATGCGATAACAAGGTAATATTAGATAAAGCTTTGTTTACAGACTTATTGTAGGTTGATGTTGGAATGTTTGATATTTTGATAATATTCTTGTCTTTGAAGAAATTGTAAACTTTACTATTATATTCTGATTTGCCGATTATAATTATGGAGTTACCCTTATTAGCTTTGGTCAATATTGCATTGGAAGTAGATAGTTTCTTTCTAATACCGTTGTTTGTTTGTCAACTTTGAATTTGCGGTTGTTATGGCAGAACTTATTTGTATAAGTTTGATTTACACTTTTTTGAGTTTATTATTTGTAATGACTCTATCTGTGGTCTGCGATTCTATTGTATGTAAGGTTTTTATTGTAGCTTCGGCATTAATAACTTCAGAAAAAATGCTGTATTTGTCAATTTTTGGAATATTATAATTTAGGCCATTGTTCAATAAATTAACTTTGTTATCTGTGAATATAATGTTGGTCTTATTGATGACTCGAGGATGAAATTTATGGTTACATTTTATTGTCTTGGTAGGATGTTGTTTCTTCATTAAGTTGTAATTTTTTTAGAGACAAGGTACTACATAAGAATAAGAATATACCTCAAATAAGGATTAGTAGACGTATAATAATACACTGAAATTAAATTTCACTAATCCATGAGCTACCACAATGGAATTCACAGTAATTGTTTGAAATTCCCTCTTTCACAATATACACAGAATTCTGCCTGACGTCAAATATTTTCAGTGGCTTACTTTATTATGTCAGAATCGTTTCGTATAAATTCAACAACATGAATTTTAATGAGTAACTTCTTTTGTATTAACTTTCTGTTGGTATACTATAGCTTTCATATGGTCCTAAATAAAGTAATATAGGGGCGTTAAAACAGGTGATTGTGTTGGCCAATTAATTGATCCACCATGTCCAAAACACAGTTCAAGAAATTAGCATTCAAGTGATTTCTATCTATTAAAAAAAACGTGAAGTTGAACCATTATTTTGTAAAATCATTTGCACAGGTACATCCTCTAAATGAGCCGGCAAATTATATTGCAAAAATTTATGAATGCATCTCTTGTAAGGTTTTCATTGAAAACAAATAGTCCCAGAATTTTGTCATCAATAATGCAACACCAAACATTAATGTGAAATGAATGTTGGAAACTACTTACAATGGTATATTTTCTTCATTCCATAGACTATTTCTACAATTGAAGATCCGTTTTTCGTAAAAGTGGCTTTGCCATTATCTAAAATGGAATTTACCATATTATCAGCATCTAGAAACCAATAACAGAAGTTCAACTGCTGAGGATGATCTATCAGCAGCAAATTCTGAATCTTCTACAGGTAGAATGAATGAAGAATTTCTCTGCAAAGGATACACCAGACTTTATTTTGTGACAATCTAATGAGATACAAAATTCGCCTAGTACCAGTGTCTGGGCTTTGCTGTATCACAAGATGTTCTTCTTAAACATGATGATTTACTTGGAGTTCAACAGAAAATGAATAGGATGGAAATGACCCTTTCATATTGTGAATCTGCATTACAGGAAATCTTTCCTCATATTCATATCGAGCAGCTTCAGATTTTCAGTTGCAAAATCCATAAACAAAAATTATATCGGCATATATTGTTACGAAATTGAAACAGGATTTTATACTATAATATGATCACATTGTGCTTTGTTTGTTTGTATGATACTTTATTACCAAAATATAATATATTCAAACAAAATACACAATTTTAATTGTTGATCAGCTGTTAGGAAAGAATGTTTATTAAATACAAAATAAAACGATTTTCTCCCTTTATACTTCAATAAAAAACTGATTATTTAAAGTTTGTTTTAAAAAATTTTATAGACATTAAATAAAATTGTAAAACTCACAGAAAATTATTATTTAGGCTAATTTTGGGTATTGTAGACAACTACCATGAAATTGTTTTCAGTTTTTTGTCAATAATATGATTATCTTATGACGTATAGAACAAATTATTTTAAACATTTTGTTTGCCGTTAAAAGAGTCTTTTTTTGTCTCTTTTACTTGTTTTGTAAAATTAATAGATTTCGAGAGATTCAATGTTAAACATTTTAAATGACTGTCATTATAAAATGAGTAAAGGAAATTGTTGCTGATTTTCCTTAAAATTGAGTCTTTATAACACTAAATAGCATGGAAAAATTTCAACTCTGTATGATAGACAACTAACAATTTTAGGGTTATGTTTATATGAATTTTTTCCTTTATTTTCACCAGTTTTGAGAGTTTCTCTATGGGACACCCAATATAATTATGCAAAGTTAAAAAAAAAATTGCATAATTGAGCCTGATAAGTAACATAATGGTTTTAATAAACTTGTTTATTTGAATCAAAATATTGTTTTCAAGGAAATGTGTAGCCTTCCCCCCCACCCCCACAGCTTTCTGAATTTATAACACTCAAAGAACATTCTGTAATTTGAGATGCAGAGTAAAGAACTGGTGTTTTTTATATACTGTACTGTATATTGAATAAAACTTAAAACTGCATAGTGTTTATATACAAATAACCACTGGTTGTAGATCCTGATAACAGTCCTGCTACTGAATGAATCATTTAAATTTTTTATTAACTCAAGTGAAATTTGGTACAATATATTATATTTTATAAATAAGTTGAAATAAATAGAAGAATAAAATATTTATTTACAGATTAACAAAAATCATTTACTTATTATTTTGAAGGATGACCATTGTAAATATTTATGTATAGCCTGAATCAATTAATTGTTCAATTGGTTTAATTACATATTAATATAAGAAGTTTACAATTTAGAAACATTTAAAGAGATTTATTTAGTTACATTTCTATCAATTAATTCATACATATTATTTTTCGAGGAAAATTTAACATATTCGAACAGTTGTAATAGAATAACAAAGATCCCATGGTTAAATGTGGTCTCATTTGCAAAACTCAATGTTGAAAATTACAACTGAATCAACCATGAATCCAGTATTTTCCTACTATATCCTCTATATTATACAAGAGGTCATTTTTAAAGTAAGAACCGTTTGCACATAGCAACCGCGCAGGCTGTCACGTGACGCCCGCTCAAGGTTAGCCACTCTTGCCCAGTCCCCAACTATGCAATCAATTGATTTCATGTCTCTGCCACTGTTGGTTCTATCGTAACACTGATTAGTTTGTCACCATGTTAATCAATAAACCCGCCGATTGTAAAGTGCGCTCAGTTATTAGGTTTTTAAACGCAAAACAAGTTCGTCCCACCGAAATTCACCAGCAGCTTGTTGAAGTTTATGGTGAAGGTGTAATGAATGACAGTAATGTGCGTAAAAGGTGTAGGCTTTTCAATGAAGGAAGAACAAATGTTCAAGATGAAGAACGACATGAGCGACCAACTGTCATTGATGAAGACTTGACAAAAAAGTTGATGAGGAAATTCGCCAAAACAGGCGCTTTACGATTGACAAGCTTTATGAGAAATTTCCACAAGTGTCAAGATCGGTTGTTTATCACATTGTTTCCGACAAACTGCATTACAAAAAAATTTGTGCGAGATGGGTGCCAAAAATGTTGACAGAAGAACACAAAAAGAAGCATTTGGCACATTCTTTGTCATTTTTATTTTTGGAGCGCTACGATAACAGTGGTGATGAGTTCGTGAATCATATTGTTACCGGTGATTCGACGTGGGTAGCATACTACACTCCAGAGACTAAACATAAATCTAGTGAATGGGATCATTCAAATTCACCGACGAAACCACGAAAATTCAAACAAGAACCTTCAACACGGGAAATCATGGCCACAGTCTTTTGGGATCGGATAGGCGTTCTTCTGATTGACTTTCTGCCAAGAGGAATGACCATAAATTCTGAGAGATATTGCGAAACACTAACCAAGCTTAGGCGTGCTATTCAAAACTGCCGGTGGGGACTTCTGTCTAGCAGCGTCGTGCTGCTTCACGGTAACGCTCGGCCTTACGCTGCAGCAATGACCAAGACGGAACTGGCCAACTTTCGATGGAAATTACTGGACCATCCCCCCTACAGCCCTGACCTGGCACCTTCAGACTTTCATGTGTTTCCTAAACTCAAAGAATATCTTGGTGGAAAGCGATTTGAAAATGATGACGTGTTGAAAGAAACTGTTACTAACTGGTTAAATGCTGTTACTCTGGTTAAACGGCAGAGTTCTATGATGAGGGGATTCAGAAGCTAGTGCCACGACTTAACAAATGCTTAGATATTCTTGGTGACTATGTAGAAAAGTAAAAATATGTTCATACTTAAGTTTTTGATACAATTAATTTATGTTCATAAATAAAATTGCTGTTACTCAACTTAAAAATGGTTCTTACTTAAAAAATTACCCACGTATATAAATATACAAATATGGTTAAAAGCCAATAAAAACTATTTCATATACAAATTTTACGGTTAGTTTTTGTGATTAAAGCGTGTGCCATGAAGAGACAATTTTGTAATATATAAAGTCAAAATAAACAGTTTATTGCCCC